>JAVJAQ010002079.1:295000-616085 GCA_032362365.1 Zygogramma bicolorata
GAATAATTCAAGAATTGCAAAAAATATATAATCCGACGATTTCCACAAGCCGAAATAAAAAAAATTAATCGATAAAGTTTAATGCGTGCAGCTACGTGATGCCTTATATTCCCCTCTCCACGTTTCTATTTCTCTCTCAGCCTTTCTATTTCTATTGCTCTCTCACTCCGTTCCACTATGGTTTCTGTTGCCACGATGCCATGACAGTTGATCACACAGACTCGTTGAAATTTTGAAAATTCAATAGCTTATAATTATTTTCTTATAAATACAAGTATTTTACTAAAAAAAACATACACTTCTTTTATTTGTATGCTTTCTCCTGAGATTTTCAATTACTTGAGTTAAATGATTTAAAAAACAATAAAAAAATGAAAATGGCAGAGTAGGCGAATCCCTCCAGGTAATCGTCAGATTATGAGACTGCAACGTCTAGGGCGTGAAGATGAACCATATGTATCTTAATCTGACGCGCTTGTGCGTATTTCAAAATGAGGATTTTTTTTCACATTCTAATAATGGTCGCGAGTCTGCGTCACATCCAAACCGTCAGATTAACTATATACGAGCTTTCTTTTAGGTTCACTCCACATCCCCTCAGAAAATCTGACGCGCTCGAGACAAAATGGTTTTTTTTTCATTTTCAACCCTTACGTACGACCACCCCCACCATGGAAACAATCAACAAACATTTTTGAAAATATGTAGGACATAGATGATATCAATATCTGACGCGCTCGAGTATGTACATGCAACAGTTTTTTTTACATTTTTGAAAGTTTAGAGCCGCTCCCCCTACCGATGAAAAGGTAAACATTATATAATTTTTTTTTCTTTTTATCATCTAAGGGCCAGTTTTTCAATACAAGCATAAATGAGTTATCTGTCAGATAGATGGAAGGAGAGAGGAGGTGCGCGTGGATAATATTTGGCACTGACAAGGAAAAAAACTGATGGTTATTTCAATCTGACAGATATCTTGCATTGAAAAATCGGCCCTTAGATTCGCAACCCAATAGGTCTCTATGACGCTCTAGCAAATACCGATTTAGCATTGTGGGCTCTCCTACTACTATAAAAAAACATGAAACATCAATTGTACATAATGTTCATATGAATAAGTGGATGAGTTTGAAAAAATGTCAAAATTAACTACTATCTACTGTAAACAATCATCATTTACGGGTTTTAGAAACCGAAAAAAAAATAATGGCATGATGTCCTGGAAAGAATTGTTGCAGTCCTAAAACTTTTGTCCTGACAATGTCTAGCATTTTAGAATTCTTCTAAAATACTTTTTCAGCATGATAACGGAAATTGTCTTGAGGCTGTCGAGATGATTTTCTCATTTTCTCATTCGACCCTGTGAGAGAACATCTTAGTAGTGCAAAACTCCCAGGAAAATTCAAAAAAAAAGAACTCATTATTTAGGCTATCAAGTTCAGAACGACATTATTTAATCAATCTCTCCTAAAAGAAAAAATAATATTTTGAATATGCTACGCAGTTCCAAATATTATTCAATAATTATATAGTGTACCTCAGGTTTTTTCGCTAGTAAAAGTAGTCAATCAGAAGCATGGTCATCGATATCCATGGGCGCCGCTTTTTGAGGGGAAGGCCCCCCCCCCTGGATTTTAGATTTTTCAGTCCATACGCAGCTTAAGACACGACATCGACTTAATTTCCGCAATTTTTTTCAAACCACACTCGTTAGTATTGTTGGAAAGTATTTTCATTTAAATTTAGTGCTTAATTTTCTTTTTTTTAATTCGCCCCCCCCCTAACATTTTTTGTAACTGCGCCCATGTTGATATCTGAAACATTCACAGGGCGCCTTTTGGCTTCTTGGTGGAAATGAAGGTAGAATATATAATTCTTCAGAATTACTCAACTAAATAGGAATGTACCTGTTGAAACCATTTTATTGATGTGTTTGTTTGGTCACCTCGTATATGTTGTTTTGAGAAAAAAAAATAATTGATTTTGACAGGGTAAAAAAGTTAGTTGTCATTGACTGAAAATAAAAAGTTAAAACTGTTTTTTGCTTGAAAAGTTTTATTAAAATAACATTGGTCCTTCGAGTATAAAAGAATACGCTGTGGAGTTATGGAGCAGCCAAGACAGATAGTCGAAGAAAGTAATCAAATTCGCCGAAGCAAGAGGTCAAATAAGGGTGTTCCTCCCCGAAGATTTGCAGACGTAGATACTATCAGCCTTGGTTTGAATGCAGGTGCAGTTAGAGATGATGTGGGCATCTTTAATGTATATAGAAACTGCAAGAGCAACGTAGATGTCTACTCTGTACATAATGAAAAGGAAGATGCCAGTGGCTCTATTCAGACGCGACAATTTTTAAGACCTGAAATAGTACAACCTACTATTAGCCAACAAAAAGCACGTACGGAAGAGGAAAAATCGGTATCCAAACAGTCGAATATATCTAAGATGGAACTAGAATTGGACTATATAAGAAAAATACAACTACTTGACGAAGAGGAGGCTAAAGAACGATTACTTGCTATTGAGAAAAAGCGACAAAATATCAAAAATGAAATGGAAATTCAGCGCAAATTTCTAGAAAATTGTGAGACTGCCAGTAAAGTTTCCACAAAAATTGGAATTGAGCATGCAGAAAGTTTATATAAAGACCCCGAGGCTGTAAATGACTGGATTGAAAGCGTTCGAAAATTTCCCATATCAAGGTGTGGGGAGGATTCTTCACAATGCAATCAAGAAAAGTTTCGAACTTTTCCAAACGGTGGAGGAAGTTCCGATCTACTTCACGATTTAGTTGAAACCAATAAACTTCTGGTGCGACACAAAGTTCAAGATCTTCCCATTTTCACTGGAGAACTCACTGAATGGCCAATCTTTATCAGCCAATTTCGAAGGTCAACAAGTCAGTACGGTTTCACTGATGAAGAAAATTTGTTGAGACTTGATAAAGCACTTAGAGGTAAAGCAAGAGATACCGTCAGACCTCTAATGATATCTCCCGACAACGTTTCCAAAATGATAAAGATGCTAGAGATGAATTTTGGACAACCCGAATGGATTATATTATCTTTGATGGACAAGGTCAAACGATTTGGAATGGTCAATGAAGATAAACTCGAATCATGTATATCCTTTTCCAATTCAATTAACAACTTGGTTTCGACTATGAAAAATATAAATTCAACATTATATTTATTTAATCCGGAATTATTAACCAACCTCGTAGACAAACTTTCACCAATCCAAAGACATAGTTGGGGAAAAGTCAAATACCACCATGAAATGAATGGATTACCTACTTCATTAGAAGATTTTGCCAGATGGTTCGAAGAGGAAGTCAGTATCATAGCAGCAACTACGAATCCATTCCAGAAGAATAGAAGGATGAGAGAATCGGTGATGCTTTCAAAAAAATATGAATCTGACATTGGAGACAGTAAATGTGTAATGTGCAAAAATGCCCACCATGAGATCCGAGAATGTGGCGAATTTGCAGAAAAATCATTATCTGAGAGGAGACAAGTAGCTGTTGATTTGAAGTTATGCTTCCTCTGTCTAAACACTGGGCATATGGCCAATAGGTGTCGCTCAAAAAGTAGGTGTGGTATAGAAAACTGTAGAGGAAGGCATAATCAGTTGTTGCATTTGTCGAGATTCACTTCAGAGTCAGACAGAGCAGGAAATGAAGTGGTTTCACCAATCGAAACTGAGTATTGTGCCAATATGACAACTTTTGTCAAAAATGTCATGCTACGCATCGCACCAGTTATAGTCCGGGGGTCAACAAAAGAAATAAGGACTTTCGCACTATTTGATGAAGGATCAACCTGTTCAATGATAGAAGACGTTCTTGCAAGTGAACTCGGCTTGTCTGGTCAAGTGTCGCCATTATGTTTTCAATGGACAAATGGTATAACCCATTTCGAAGACAATTCCAAAGTGATATCCCTGGATATTTCTAAAAATGATCATAATCCAATATTTTACACTCTGAGAAACTTGAGAACCGTTAGAAACCTTTCTCTTCCTGAACAAAACATCAATGTCAAAAATCTTATGCAAAAATTTCCATATTTGGACGAAAACCTTCTGCATTCCATTGAGAAAGCAAAACCGATGCTATTGATTGGACAGGACAACTGTGGACTGATTGTACCTCGTCATATCATTCAGCCCAGATTGAACCAACCAATTTTATCTAAATCGAAATTGGGTTGGACTATACATGGCCCAATTTCAGAAAACAATTCAATAGTCGAAGTTGCTCATGTAAATTTGTGCCGTCATAGTATCCTCGACGACGAACTACATTTCATAGTGAAAGATAATTTCAAATTGGAAGATTTTGGAGTCAAAATACCTGATCATATAATAAAATCAGTAGACGATAAAAAAGCATTGAATATTATGGAACAGTCTTTGAAGAAAGTTGGAAACCGTTTTGAAATCGGACACCTTTGGAGAGATTTTGATGTTAAGTTACCCGAAAGTAAAAGTAACGCTTTGAGACGTCTTACCTGTATGGAGAGAAAGATGGACAGAAATCCTGCATTTGCTGCAAAGTATTGTCAGAAAATAGAAGAGTATCTCCAGAAAGGTTATGCAAGGAAGTTGGAGTCACATGAAATAATTGAAAGTTCGAAAGATTGGTATCTGCCGCACTTTGCAGTTTGGAACATTAACAAGCCTAATAAAATCCGACTTGTTTTCGATGCAGCAGCCAAGTCTTCTGGATCCTGTTTGAATGATTTTCTACTTCAAGGCCCTGACTTCGTACCTTCCTTGGTTTCGATATTGTGGCGTTTCAGACAAGGAAGGATAGGTGTAAGCGGAGATATCAAGGAAATGTTCCATCAAGTCTCCATCAGAGAAGTTGATAGATGCGCCCAACGTTTTCTCTGGCGAGGAATGGCAAGAAATATGGAACCTGACGTATACCAGATGGATGTCATGATTTTCGGGGCCGTTTCCTCACCTTCTGTAGCTCAATTCGTGAAAAACAAAAATGCAGAAGCCTGTGAAAATGAGTTTCCAGGAATAACCAGAGCAATGACACGACAGCACTATGTTGACGACTACTTGGACTCATTTGCAACCGAAGACCAAGCTATCCAATGTGTAAAGGATGCCATATGCGTTCACAAGAGGGGTGGTTTCGAAATGGTGAAATGGATCAGTAATTCGCAGAATGTTATTAATTCTGTTCCGGAAGTCTTACGAGCAGATTCAGAAAAAAATATGAAAATTGATTCTGAAAGATTCGAGAGAGTTTTAGGACTTTCTTGGTCACCCCAAAAAGATAACTTCATTTTCTATATGAATTTCAAGAAAATTCCGGAAGAAATTTGTAGAGGGGAGAAAATTCCCACAAAACGAGATGTTCTCAGGACAGTTATGTCAGTTTTTGATCCTTTGGGTTTCTTGGCCCCACTTATGGTGAAAGCCCGAGTTTTGATGCAGAACATATGGAGAAGCAAGGTTGATTGGGATACGGAGATATCAGAAGAACTGTTTCAAAAGTGGCAACAATGGTTAAATGATCTACGTGTATCTTCCCCAATCGAAATCAATCGTTTTTATTTTCCAAATCTTCATCATATGACAAACTTAAAAGTTGAAGATGTTGACATTCATATGTTTTCTGACGCCAGCGATAAAGCTTATTCAGCGGTTGCCTTTCTGAGGATAGAAATTGGGAATGTAGTATATACAAGCTTTGTTTCTTCAAAATTCAAAGTTGCTCCTCTAAATCAACAAAGTATTCCGAAATTGGAGCTGCAAGGGGCTGTATTAGCTAGTAGACTTGCAAAAACTATAAGGTGTGAGCTGGAATATAAAATTAATAAGGTTCACTTCTGGACTGATTCTCTGGTAGTTTTGAAGCAAATTCGATCTGAATCTAGACGCTTTCCAATGTTTGTGGCTTGTAGAATTGGGGAAATACAACAAGATACTGACATTTCTTCATGGCATTGGGTCCCATCAAATTTGAACGTGGCGGACTTTGCATCGAAAGAATTGAAAGTTGTAAATTTGAAAAGTGACAGTGAATGGTTGCAAGGACCATCGTTCTTAAGAGAAATAGAGGAATTGTGGCCGAAAGAACCAAAATGTTCGGAAGAAGATGAAACAATACTGATTTTGGTAACTGAGTCGCACAACGAAGAGTTTGCCATTTTGCCCGACATAAACCGATTTTCTAAATGGGCTAGAATCATTCGAGCTACTGCATGGATTTTTCATTTCAAAAATATGATGAAGAAACCAAAACTAGAGAGATTGAGTACATTGAGTCTTGGTTGTGAAGAGATTGCTCAATCCACAAGATTATGGATGAAGAGTTGTCAATCTTTATCTTTCAGAGACGAAATGAAATGTCTGAAATTGGAAAAAGCTTTGCCGAAAAGTAGTCGTTTATTCAAATTGAATGCCTTTTTAGATGCTCATGGTATAATTCGTCTTAGAGGAAGATTTCCTGACGAAGATTCACTGTGCATGGACTATGACTATAAGTACCCAATGATTTTAGATCCAAAAGAAGCATATACCAAATTGCTCATTCAACATTACCATGAAGAAGCTGGTCATATTGGAGTCGAAACTGTAGTAAACAACTTGAGATTAAGATTCTGGATATTGAGAATAAGAGCTGCGGTTAAAAAATGCTTTTTCAATTGCCAAGCATGTAAAATAAGGAAGAGTAAACCAGTTGTACCCGAGATGGGAATGTTGCCAGAACAACGATTGGAACCTTTTGTTTTTCCGTTCACATACGTGGGGGTTGATTTTTTCGGACCCATGATTGTGTCAATTGGAAGAAGGACGGAAAAAAGATATGGAATGTTATTCACTTGCCTCACAGTGAGAGCAATACATATAGAAATTGCATCTAGTCTTGATACCAGTTCTACAATAATGGCAATTCGTCGTTTTATGTCTAGACGAGGACAACCGAAGGAGTTTTTCTCAGATAATGGCACAAACTTCGTTGGAGCCGAACGTGAACTCCGGGAATCCATGAATTCAATCCGTAGTCCAAGAATTCAGGATGAACTCTCGTTAAAAGGAATTGTGTGGCGGTTCAATCCACCCAGTGCTCCCCACATGGGTGGAATATGGGAGCGGATGGTGAGATCAGTAAAAACAGCACTAAAGATTTCATTGAAGTCTGTTCGACCAAAAGAGGAAGTTCTCTCTACATTGCTCGCCGAAATTGAATACACGGTAAACTCACGACCATTGACTCATATTGCAATTGATCCCAATGAACCAGAAGCATTAACGCCCAACCATTTTCTGACGATGAGACAGGGATCTGTGCAGAGCCCTGGTACAATTGAACATGAGTTTCTGAGCAGAAAACAGTGGAGGATTGCTGAAAGTCTGGCCAATGCCTATTGGCGACGCTGGATTAAGGAATATCGTCCTACGCTTATATGCAGAAAAAAGTGGTTCTCGAAAATTGACCCTGTAAAGGTAGGAGACATATGTGTTATAATGGATGAGAAATCTCCTAGAAACGAATGGTTGATCGGCTGCATATCAGAGGTATTTCCTGGAAAAGATGGAATCATCAGAGTGGCCAACGTAAGAACAAAAAAAGGAAATTTCACTAGACCGCTTTCGAAGCTTTGTATCCTGCCGACAAGTGGTGAAGATCACCGCTCTTCACGGGTGGGAGAATGTTGAAACCATTTTATTGATGTGTTTGTTTGGTCACCTCGTATATGTTGTTTTGAGAAAAAAAAATAATTGATTTTGACAGGGTAAAAAAGTTAGTTGTCATTGACTGAAAATAAAAAGTTAAAACTGTTTTTTGCTTGAAAAGTTTTATTAAAATAACAGTACCCATATCTAACATAATCATATATCATAAAATACGGCATGTCATTGTCAAATGACAAAGCAATTCTTTTGAAAAAAAAATAATGTTCCTAAGAATGATATTATTCTCAGAAATGTATTCAATTATCCAAAATTCGTTCAGTTCATCTTCAAACATCTACAATTTGGTCTATGAGAACATGGCTCGAAGTATAATTAAGGATTAAATGACTTGTAAGGAAATTCAATCCTTATTACACGAGAAGCCACGTTCGATTAGACCAACCCTCCACATGCAATAACAACAATATTTTTTTGTTACCCTTCCCTTTCCCAACAAATTTTTGAAGCTTCACCAGAAAAACGTAATGCGTAAATGCGTACAAATATTCCAGTTAGCAAGATAATCCAGATAAAATTCGTTGGTGAAACCGGGCCTACATCAGTTACTTTCCAAAAACAAAATCAATATTGGTTGGCACTTTGTTCCTTCTTTTTTCATTGATTGGCACTTCGTTCTTCCACCAGAAAATGTCATTAATCAATATTGGTATGATCGATATTCTTTACGCATGGGGACCCTACAGACACTAATAATCATAAACAACCTAAGAGCCGGTCGCACCGATTTTTTGTTATGGGAGCATTGAGCTAATGGGTCATTAAAGGTCAGTTAACGCACTGCAGCGATTGCGAAAGTCGGTGCAATGGGCTGTGTCATAATGTTGCGTGTGTATATGCAGTTGCCTCATAGTATAAATGCCAAATGGTATTGTATCATTTGCAGGTAGCAACGTGTTTTGGGTACTTGGTACTATTGGTGATAAAATATTTTAGCGTACCTATTTTAAAATCCGTTTGTGACTACATTCATTACATTTCTTATATGATGAATGCTTTTGGCATAAGAAAATTATCCAAATAAAGTGTTATCATTTATGAGAAATCTTTCTGTATTTCATCTGTTTTAGAGAGTAGCTAGATAAGGTTAATTATAATGTCTCCGTCTATGATGTGGGGCACATTCGGACACTAGTCGTACTAATGTGCCTCTGACAGATTATTTTTTACACAAACATGGTTCGTATTCACAAAAAGAAAGAAACGATAAGCAATAAGGAATTGGACGAGGATTAGATCCGATCTGCTATCAATGATGTTATAAAAGGTCGTTTATCCTATAGAAAGGAAATAGATTCGGACCGAAAAACTTGGGTTTTCAAACAGCTAATCCTGAAGATGCTAACCTTGTTAGCGAAACGCGCGTCGAGTCAAAAATATCAGTTTGGTGTTAGGGTAATTGACCTCTTGAATAATTTATGTTGATTCTGAAAGAATTAAGGCACGTGAAATAATTTTTGAAGTGTTAAATATTTTCAGAGTGTTGAATGTATGTCGGATACGTTATTAAATGTGAAAAACAAAACCAGTAACTGATATTCCCGAGTATGAGTATTCCAATATCAGACGGATTATAAGACGGAAGGATGTTGTATTACCGTTCCATCACAAAATTAATTACGTTTTAGGAATTATGTCTTCCGAAACATCTCTTCATAGAATTTTGAAGAAAATGGGTTTCAAATGGAGAAGTACTGGAAATAATAGAAAAATTTCAATAGAGAAAATGGACATTAGATCATTGAGAATCAAGTAATTCAAAAAATCAATAATTTTCGTAGCCAACAGTGACCAAAAACTGTGTTTCTTGATGAAACATACCTTCTTAGAGGACATAGATTTTCCAAGAACTGGACGAATGAATCAACCAAAGGGATATTAAAAAATATCAGGAAAGGACCAAGACTCATTATTGTCCATGCAGGAGGTGACATGGGCTTTCAACCTAATATTCGGCTTATATTTAAATCAGGGAATTATCATTCAGAAAATAATTCTGAAAATTATGGTGAATGAGGAAAGTTGGTCCCAAATTTACCTGTGAATTCGGTAGTCGTGGCCGATAATGCTCCATACCATAATATCCAAATTGATCTAAATCTGCAAAAAAAAGGATTATATTGACCACTAACATGCTCAAACCCGAATCGATCAAGGGAAATGAAAAGAATCATATTAGATTCAAATTTGATAAGTTTTTGCTTGAACACGGACATAACGTTTTGCGACTTCCAACCTATCATCCGCATATTCGCCTTTCAAGCGGAAGACTGGGGTTCGATTCCCCGCCGGGCCACCGTGCTGGGTAATCGCACGTTAAAAGGTAAGGCCTCGTTGATCCATTGCTCGCACAAGTTTCGACTTCTGAGAGTTGACGTTCGTCAGCTGGTTAACGAAAACGAACAATTTCAGAACAACAATATGATTCCAATTTAAATGCTTAGACAATGGCACGAGTTTGATGAAATAACTTCCGAGGAATGGCAAAAGCGTTGCCGACATGTAGAGAGCGGAAATATTGATCAAACATAGGTATAAATCCAGTGATTATAATTTAAAATGACGATAGCAGCACAAGCAGCAGTGAAGATGAAGAAAATTTGTATTCAGATAGTTTCTGATTATTGTTTATTTTTGGATAAGTATATCATTAAATAATATTTTAATGAACCTATAATAGGTACGAGACTGTCCGGCAAGAGGCTTTTCGTAATCCAATGTTAATATAGTTGGGAGCATCTTTACCTACGCAATCGCTCACCATCAGTTTTGGCGTGAACTCTATATATATATAAATATATATATATAAATATATATATATATATATATATATATATATATATATATATATATATATATATATATATATATATATATATATGCTGGCTGGAACTTCCGGTTGATCCGCGTCTGGAAAGATTTACTTGTCTACGTTTCGGCTCCCATTTCGGAACCATTTTCAAGACTGAGTGACCTTGCGTCTAGGTCTGAGTTGTCTTACTAGCTGGCTATCATCACTGGTATATATATATATATGCTACTTCCGCTTGAGGAATTTTCGACATTTGTAAATACTTCTGCTGTTCAGAATTGCTGGAAAACTTGATCTTCCGTTCATTGATAAACGTAGAAGTAGTATCACGACCTGTAAAAGCATGCAAAAAATAAGTATATGCTCTTCACATTTTTTCCCAAACTTTTCGATGAATTTTTCTTCCTGTTGAATTCTGCCTCGGAATGTTTAAAAAAATATATTTGACTATCCACATCCTCTGAAGGCGTTGATAACATCAAGTTATTTATATTTCTGGAATAATAACAACCTTTTTCAAATTATACAATTTTCAACATTTCCTTCAAACGACTTTTATTTTCATTATTCTCCATGAATATATCCTCAGCGATTATAAAAGGCATATTTTCATCGAATTCAATATCGGCACATTTATTTCTCTTTAGGCGACTATTTCTCTCGGCTTTTTTATACCCATAAAATACCACGTGTGTGTTACTATTATAATTATTCCTCAAATATTTTACATAATGCTCATATTCGCCATTCACAACATTGTTGTGACATGCTTCCATCAATAACGTAATAAACATTCTCTCAATTTTTCAAACTGATAAAAATTTCTGGAGATGATCATAAAAAGTTGATCTTTTTGTCTTTCGCAGTTCGCCATATAACTGATAAAAATTTCTGGAATTTCTGGAGATGATCATAAAAAGTTGATCTTTTTGTCTTTCGCAGTTCGACATCTTCAAATAGAGCAAGCGGATATTGTGTCAATCTCGGTGTCAAATCATAATTCATATAATTTTTAAGTCCTTAATTATTTCTTTCCAAAACAAATTTACGTTGAAATATTAACGGATCAACAGGAATAACATAGTCATCAATTTTAATTTTATTATTTTTCGTCAATAGAGCATTTATTTTCACAGCTAACAACCAAAATATCTACCTACCTTCGAACGCCCAAAGACACAATCCTTAACGAGACCCAAGGACTATATGATCCATGCTCTAACCGTCCCAGAACCAGACCAACCGTCTGTAGAGCATATGAACACGAACTAGCAGTCCGCAATTCTGACACACACTTATCAGCATTATTTCAACATCATTTAGAAACAGGCCACAAAATAGATTTCAAAACCATTGCCACAGCCAAAACCCTCCAAACCAGAGTTACCCGTAAAGCCATCGAAATTAAAAAACGTCCCAATTGTCTCAATAAACGCTTTTGACTGAAAACTCACCGGGATACAAAATATCGGTGAAAACAGATATCGTGGAACATGTGGAGGGTACTCAACATGAATACAGACCACATGTCACCCAAATTTATATCCAACACGGACTTCTCAGTAATGATAAGAGATCGTGAATAGTGGCAAAGAGACAATCTCTCTGGGAGCACCTCTGGTTCATAGATGGATCCAAGAAGGAATATGGAACAGGAGCTGGTGTATACTGTGCGGGGAGAAACCTAGGGTACAGGTACCCGCTCGGACAACATACATCTGTTTTCAAGCAGAAATTTATGCTATACTCCAATGTGCGAGAACAATCAACCTGAGGTCCCAACGAAATGGGAGGATCAATATTTTCACGGATAGTCAAGCTTCACTCAGGGCACTGGAAAATTCCAGAGTGACATCTAGACTATGGTATGGGAATGCCGCGAGAAACTGAAACATAGGGCAGACCATAATAGACTGACTCTACAATGGGTCCCAGCAGGTCATTCAGGTATTGCAAGCAATGAAAAAGCCGATGAGCTTGCAAGACAAGGATCATCAACACCATACACTGGACCCGAGCCAGCAGTGGGGGTACCCAAAACAACGGTACGGAGTCACATAAAAGGAATTGGGTGAGAACAAAACAGAGAAATTACTGGGGAAATCTACCCAGTAGCGCTCACGGGAGAACTTTTTTAATAGGGGCCGTCGAGGAAAAAGACTGAAGACCTGCTTCAGTGTAACAGGAATCCGATAATGGTTATAACAGGGCTGTTGACTGGACAATTTCCACTCAAAGGATACCTAGGGCTGTACAACGGCGACCTTAGCTGCAGACAATGTAACAAAGGGATAGAGACAGCTCGACACATACTCTGCGAATGTAAGGCTCTGGATCATAAAAGGCAACAAATATATGGAAAACCAGTTTTGGATCCAGAAGAATATCACAAACACCGACCAATCAACGTGCACAAACTTGTGCAAGGGACAAGTTTGTTGTGTCATAAAGTATAGGGAGGCAAAGCGCAATAAGCCCTAGAGGCTGAAGTGCTTTCCGGAGACCTGGCAGTGAAGGACAGGTCAGACGGCTTCCACAAGGGAAAAAACCATCTGATGATTTGGTATTTTTTCACGAATCACGCAAATAATAAAATATAGTTGTTTGTATGTAAGTGGTGGTGGATTAGTACGGCGACTTTATGAGTATATAGTGTATAATGATTTGCTGATTCCTTACTTCTACATGAAATGATTATGAGATTTTGAACTACAGTTTCGAATGTCTACGTTGAGGTTACTATCTGAATATATTAATCTCAATCATAATTCTGTCGTTTTGAGCATTGTACGACTCAAGAATATAGATTTTGAATATAGTCAAAGGTGAATTTGTATGGTGATTTTGAAATTGTCTGGTTTTGATATCTGATGATTTCCCACTCCTTCACGGACCACGATCAAGACTCAAGTTGAGTAGAGAAAGATCTGTTGCTTAGGGAATATATACCTGTATATATCATTTATGATTGATGATTTGTTAGTTTTCAACAGGTTACGTTTCAGAAACCCAGATGAAAGAATATGGAAAGATATCATTTACTTACTGTAAATTCATATTTACCCAAAGCCTGCCTCGACCGGGATGTTATTATAAAGATGAAGAAAAGTTATGACCAGAGGGCACATCTTCCATCAATTATGTTGAAGAATATTTCTGCATAATTTGAAGTAGAAACATAGAAATCACTTTGTCGCATACAAACTTTGATCACGTTTTTCAATCATTAGGGGTGGAATTTTGGAAAAAACCCTCTATTATCGGATGCCGACGTCATACAAAAAATCATCCCCCAAGTCTCAGATCTCTACGATCATCCATCGAATCTTAATATGAAACAGTCTTGCAGTGTTGCCAATCAGGGCGTTATCGTGCGATTTGCGCACAATTTTGAACGTCGTCGCACAATGATCGCATGAAATAAATCGAATAATTTCGAACAATTCACCGAAAAATGAAAAAACAAAATATTATTCAAGTCTGCGGCAGAGTAGTAAGTGAATAATCGATTTGAAATAGATTGATAATATGTCTCATCTTTTGTATTCTTAGTATTAGGATACTATAGGAACCAATATTCATTTGGTTATTATTAATTTTTCCAGTCTGTAATGTGATAGCTTTCAGCTTTCTTCATGAATAAGGCGTGTGTAATTCGAAATAAAAATTAATAATTGTATATTTTCACCTCTTAATGATTCGTATAAGGGCGCATTGAAAACGTTTGAGCCCCCCTCCTCGAAAAATTATTCTGGTTGAGACACTATCTAGACTTGACTTAGGTGCCGAGGCGCCTCACTAGTTTTATTGTAGCGCATTTCCTATTTCAAATGTAGGGAAAGCCAGATAAACCCATAGTGCTACCGGATCGGTTGGTGTATTCAATCAAGATGTCTCACCTTTATACTGGGAAATCCTTAAAACATTTTTTTTTCAGATGAGTTATTATATGTAAGGAATAAAAGGAATAAGTATGTGATCCTTCATCTATGAGCAGGTCTTGTATTGATGTAAGTATCGGGTGATGAATAATATTCGTGAACTTTCCCTTCCTTCCCTCTCAATATATAACTAATATGATATTTTCAATACCAAATGTGATCAAAATTCCCGTGGATAGCAGTTTCTAGATAAAAGAAATCTCAATAGGGACAAGTTTGGGATAAAGGTCAATTCATTAAATGATGGACGTTTGATTTCATCATTATAAACATCATCATCATTATAAACACACGATATGTTTTCAGTATAAAATGTACTTGTAATTATTGTATCTCTTGAAATTTCTGATGATAAAAAACGAAACTATTATTTCTTCAATTTTTCTAAGACACTTCTGTTCACGACACCAGGAGTGGTGGTAAACTCTTTGCTCCTCCCCGTGAGAGCGATTATCTGCTCCGCAATCTCCACAGCCACCCGTATTTGGGCTTCCCCTGTGCTAGCTCCCAAATGGGGAGTGGCGACAACTTTCTCCTGCTGAATGAGCTCCAACGTTATGGGATCCGTTGGTGGTTCCTGCTCGAAAACGTCCAAGGCTGCTCCTCCACACTGGCCCGATTTGATCGCATTGAGGAGGTCTTTTTCGTTTATTATACCTCCTCTGGCCACATTTACTATTCTGATTCCCTTTTTGCATTTATTTAGTACGGCTTCGCAAATCAGGTCTGGAAAATGGAATAAATTAATTTGTAACAAAAGATAGAATCACTAAATTGAAGGGTATTTTGTTTATTTTTTTGGACACCAACAAGAGGGAGTGATGCCCAGGAATTTGTTGATTGATGAAAATTCAGTTTCTTTCTCTGCTACATTAGGCATTACAGTACTTGTCAACATCTTGTCAAATGACGAAATGAACCAATACGGCGGCATCTGCTCCCCAGAAACTTTCGTTTGTATTTTTCAGAAGACTGTGATTTCCATGGTAAAACTGGTATTTGCCCCCCATACATCACGTGATAAGGAATGCCTAATTCAGGAAGGAAAGCGCTTAAAGGTTATACTTGAATTATTCTAACTTGCTCCTTCCGCAGACTTCTCTCTCTAAGGGCCAATCCATTTAGTTGTAATGTCTACACGTGTACGGTATATACCGATACCGTTGATTGACTCAGTTATATCGGCGATCTACTTGAATTCTATTCGAGCTCGGATGATAAATTTTCGAAATGGTGTCTTTTCATTCTCGAACTCTAATTAGCAGAAATTTTCAATATATAGGCAGTATGTCGTTCATAAAACTAATAAACCTTTTGTGTAGTGCAGTAGGACAGGCTCATCTTGGACCCCCAATGCTTTAGCAATACACTTCAGCAATATTTTCATTATAAACTCTGCCACCTTGAAATTTGAACATATCGTTTTTATGGAGAGTAAAGAAATATATCATTGACATTTTCATTTTTCCTATGGGATGGACCGCTCCAGGGACGGACAAGTCCAGCAATAATTTTATTGAAGACTCTACCACCTTGAAATTTGGACATAGTGTTCGTTACGGAGAATAAAGAATACATTATCAACAGATTCATTTTTCCGATGGGATGGACCGCTCCAAGGACGGACAAGCCCCAGCAATATTTTTATTGAGGACTCTGCCATCTTGAAATTCATACATAAGGTTTGTTATGGAGAATAAGGAAATACATCATTGACAGATTGATCATTTTCTCGATGGGCAGGACCGCTCGGATGGCCCAAGAAGAAACCCCGCGCCTGGTTGAGATATGTCGACACGTTCATAGTATGGAATCACGGAGATGCAAAATTGGACGCCTTCCTAAAACATCTGAACAACGTGAGGCCCACCATCAAATTCACAATGGAAAAATAATCACAGAGCAGACCGCCGTTTCTCGACGTGGAGGTAAAGAGGACCAGAAATTTATGGGAACATCAGTCTACAGGAAACCAACGCACACTGGACAATATCTGAATGAGCAATCCAATCACCACGAATCTACGAAGCGGGGAATCGCCTCTGATTGATCGGACAATCAATCTCTGTAACACCAAAGAAAGTCTAGACAAGGAGCTAAGCAACATAAGGAAGGATCTTCAAAAAAATGGCTACTCGAAGAAGCTGGTGGATCAAATATTGGCCCGGACGAATCAAAGGAATACTAAGGAGATACTGATACTGGAACAGCAAATTCTCACCATCCCCTACGTGAGAGGACTTTCAGAGAGGATCAAGGATGATAGGAGGGAAATACAACGCCAGAGTATGTTTTCGATCAGTGAACACAATACACAGTCAATTCACAAAAATTCGACCACTGAATAAAAACAGCGACACCAACAACTGCGTTTACTGGATACCATGCGAGTACGGCAAATCCTACATCGGAGAAACCAAAAGACCATTGGAAGTGAGAATAGGCGAACACAAGAAAAACACACAACGAGGATAAACAACGAAATCAGGAATAGAGGAGAATGTTTGGACAAACCATCACAGCATTAAATGGTCTGAAGCCGAGGTCATACACAAGGAGGAGCATTGGTTCAAGAGGAAATTGAAGGAAGCCGCCTTCATCCTCAACAACGATGCACTCAGTGAAGCCAGCGTGGATCCGGAACGTATGGAGGCCGCTTATCCAAGGCATGGACCGACTTCGGCTTGATAAGGGAGAATCTCGCGCCAATACATGCATTTCCCGCTGAAGATCGATCAGCACACTTCCAGTAGTAGCACCCTCTCGCCTCCTTGTTCGTACCACCCCTTCGCCCACCATGGGGAAATCGAGGCTTTATAACCGACCACACCTCGAAATATTGTCAGTCATCACCCCAAGACGAATGCGGATACCAGCATTCAAAACGTCGTGAGTACACTCAACTTGAAATTTGATTTCAACATTTTTTCATAATATTTCATTTAATTTCTTACATTTTTTGACTAGTATTTCACATTCGATACTTCACTTTTTCTGTCACAATATCATTTCATTTATTAATTTTTTTTGACTCATATGTCATATTCGATATCTCGATGTTTTGTAACAACACTATTTTTCTTTGATCAATCAATCCGTAATTTCATTATTGACCAAAATTTGATTTTGATTTGATTTTCTCACTTGATTTATAATTTAATCCTTCCGTTATTAAAATCAGGTTTCAATAGAGTTAATGATATAGACAATGGAAGTCCGAACCATTACGATTCTGTCAATAGTGTTTCACTTTATTCTCCATAACGAACAATATATCCAAATTTCAAGGTGGCAGAGTCCCTAATAAAAATATATTGCTAGGGCTTGTTCGTCCCTGGAGCGGTCCAGCCCATCGGAAAATAAATCTGTCAATGGTGTATTTCTTTATTCCGAATATCAAATGATTTGTACAAATTTCAAGGTGGCAGAATTCTTAATGAAAATATTGCTAAAGTTTATTGCTAAAGTACCCGGAGTCATCTTGGAACCAGATCTCTTCAGACCTATGGGGAAATCGTCGAATGTGAATGTGGCCTCATAAACATCAAATGGCGATCTCCTTTCAAGGCCTCTCCGAGAAGAATACCCCAAGAGTTGTACCTATCATCCAAAATTCTAGACCCCATGATACATATTTCGAATAGTAATTGATGCCTCACTTGTAGTAAATTTTTATAATTGTGCTCGAATTAGACGTGAATCCCCAATTCGTTATAAGCGAATCTCGGCAGAATACGAAAATGGGTCCGTTTCCGTCAGAACGGTAAAGGCATTTTGTCCGAATATTTACCTTATCAATTTGAAGAAATATTGATATATTTATTTCAAAGGCATTCTGCTCCCTCTGGATAATTATTAATGATTAAGTCCTCAATCCAAATGATTCATATCACAGGTATATTCTGGAATAACTTACTTCGTGTTTCCGGTATCAGCGGTGTATGTACCGTAATATAATCCGCTTGTGGCCATATTTCTTGGAGTTCGAGAGCTTCCACGTTGAATTGTTTTGCATCATCTGCAGATACAATTGGATCGTAACCAATGGTCTGAAAACAAAAGATCGAAATTATGTAAGTTGTTTTCATTTATTTCTATCATAAAGTCAAGTGAAGATGTTATCAAAGTAGTATTGTATGCAGCAATAAATCCCAAAGTAACCTAATCAAGTCAAAAGCATTTATTATGAGTGACGATTGTCGACACTAAATGTACAAAACATGTTTATCAGAACTGCTGGGGGTTCAGATATCATTTAAGATAAGACCGATAAGACACTGGAGATATGTTGTAATAAGAGATGAAGATAAACAAACATGTACTTCATCGAGAAAATTCTGAAAAACAATAATGAATGTTATCTCCACTTATGCCATACACTGATGATAAATGATCTCCTTTACGGACAGTATATATTCATTGGGAACAAATATTTGAAACTTTTCTACAGAATTCACTTATCCGACAACCAAATTGAAAACATCCGCAATCGATTTTTCCAAGTAAATAGAAATCTTCAGAAGGAGAATTGACGTTACATGCCCGAGGAAGTACTAATACCTGCTCTACTTAATTATCTTCAAAGCATGTTTAATTACCCTAATGCACTCGTGAAAATGAAATGTATGAATGAGTGGACTGGATGATATCGCTCTTCAGTCATTCTAATCCATACTACAGAATCATGAAGTTGTTTCCAGCCTCCGTCGTCATTCGAAACATGGTTTCACTAAAAGTGTGATCTTCATCTGGAGCATGCTAAGCAATGTTAGATTTAGCTGGTCTTCCCAATCGGATATTTTCGATTGAACACGTTTTAATGGTACATCGACTGTGGCTAATATATTCTCCTTTACAGTTCTCACAAGGCATTTTATATATCTCCGATTATTCAGATATCTTATCGAGTCTTCGAAAGTTAGTTGTTACTCCGTACGAAACTCAGTTTTCTCGACGATTTAAGAACGCGGATTCAGCAGTGCTGCTGAATTTTCCGATAGATGTCCATACTGTGAACTTATCGTAATAAAAATTCAGAGATCGAAAAGACATCGTAGAAGTCAACCTAGCCAGTAGTTCTCGCTATTCGCTAGTCACATCATGTTTCAACAGGTGTCGCTCGAAAGAAGACAAATCTAGATTATTCCATAACGCGATATTTCTTCCACTATGTTCGTAAAATGCATATGAGTATAAAGTACAGGGTCGGCCTGGGTGCGGATTGTGTCCCGAAATGTCTGCATAGGGAAAACTGAATATGAAAACTGAATATGTTTTGGAGCTTCGCATTGAATTTTGTTACGAGAAATTTTGATTTTTTGTTATCAATTCTATTGATTATTTAATTTAACGCCGGGGACACACGGTCCGGGTGGCTGCCCGGACGGGCGATTGGCCGGACGGACGATATTTTGATGAACAGAACACACTACATCCGAGCAAACACCCGTCCGGGAGATTTTATTCCACTTCTCGTCATTTTCGGCTTAATCATGGACGAAGATAGAAGTAAACTATTAGCAGTGATTTGTTTACTGCGTCACAGACGTAAAAAGAACCGTAATAGAAGTGTATGGATACTTCCTGTTGTGCATAAGAGAAACATACTAGAACACTTCAATACTCTATTTTTCGAATTAAGAGAAGATGAAGAAAAATTCTTCAACTATTTATAAAAAATATTATATTTTTTTATATAATATAAATAATATTTTTCACTGTTCCTATTTTGGCAATCGCCTAGGATTTCAAAGTTCCTGTGCAAAACATTATCGTCGTCATTATCAACTCTCCAATATATAATTATATCACAACCAAGCACCAAACCACCAACTCGAGAATGCGCACACCACGACGGTCACAACACTGACCGCACGTGTTCGCCGGGACCGTGTGTTCCCGTCTATTTGACACAATGCCCCGCCACGTGTCGGACGGGTGAACGCCCGGCCGGGTCTCGGATGATCAGTTGAGAATACATCCGGGCGTTTTTGCTATCGGACGGGCAAACGCCCGTCCGGGTTCCGTGTGTTCTTCACTAATTTTCACAATGTACTTCTGGATCATCCGGAGCCCGGACAAAACTCGGACGGGCGTTTACCCGGACCGTGTGTCCCCGGCGTAAAACACATTGTTTTATGATTTTTGTGATTATCAATTACTGAATAGAGCCTGATAAAACATTTCAATTTCTTCATTCAATTTAAATATGTAATTTGATTTCTCTACGAAGAGTAAGCAAGGTAGACAAAACATGCAGGGAAGAATTGTTGAAATCGCAAATATTGAATTTTTTTTCGTGTTATTACAAACTGAGTTTCGCAGTGGAGTTCCACTGCAATAGTCACCGTATATCTAAATTAAATCGATATCTTATTTAATTTATAACAGACGAACTTGCCATGCCCAGGGGGTTTTCAGGATAGGAAAGAAACTTTTATTTTCAAATTTGTGTTCTTCAGATTTCCTCCTTGTATATTCTTTATCTTTATTTCTTTGGACTGAATGTATTTATTTTCATCTGACGTATCAAAATTTAATAAAGGTGTATTCAAAAAAGAGCATGCGCTATAGAAATTGCAACTCCGGGCCAAAGGGTCGTGGGCCGGCTTTGATGTCGAAAACACCGAAACCTCACTAAGCATTTGCGCATCGTTGCCAAAGCTGCTTTTTTACATAGGTACTTACTGTGATTTCATGTATAATTTATTTATAATTTTTATTCTATCTAGTCAATACAGTATTTGATTGAATTTATAGTATTTTATAATAAAATTGAACCTAGATTGTATCGAAACAGATGATGCATTGTAATAACGTGTTTTTTTACTTTTTCTCATATGATACAAAGTTTCTCCGAACCTTACTTTTCCGTATTCAGTATTTTTTTATTTCACTTGCAACAAATTTTATTTTGTGTTATCGCATAAATATTTCGCAAGCAGATTCTCAGATGTATATCGCATAGACATCGCCAAAAAAGTTGAGTGTGACTGTGAAAAAACTGAGTTTATGTGAGGTAACGGCAATATGATGGCGATATATCCCTGATGGTCAAAGCTGAGACATAGAAGCGACATATCAGATATGCTTGCTGGGCATAAATAAAGTGAGTATATAATATGAAGGTAGGTTGGAATGTGAACTAAGCCACGGAGGATATGGTGGACACTTTGAAAATGGATTATATTTTGCATTTCACTCACTGCAAAAAAATGAACTAGAGTTCCTATTGAACGACACTTCCATTTCAAGGACTTCGAATTGCTGAAATACCTATACCTATCTATCATAAATGCTGACTTCATTTGTGGGTTGCAAAAAAATAATTTGTCACTAGGTTTTTTTCTTAGGCCCAAAATGGTCATTCTTTCCTACAACGCTAATTTATGGAAATATTTTCAATTGGTTTTATACGAAAAAAAAAATAAAAAAATAAGAGATTAACAATATGCAACAGTTTTACCTTGATCATGATATTGGGATCAAGGAGTGCATCTGGCAACATCAATATCGCTAGGACGGCGCGGGTAATTTTATGTTCTCAAAAGTTTTTCCTCTTTTTGTGTTATTCATTTGGTAATTGTACTTTTCACTTGTTGTCTGTTGGAACTTGGAGCACTTGTGTGACCACGAAATCTTTGTGTTTTCGGTTTATACCGATTGTGTATAAATTATAGTGGATAATAAAGTGCATTTATTATTTACGTAAGTTTGCATATAATTCCTACGATAGACTAAATACTTAGGAAGTGAACATGCCAAGAATCTCAGGGAAAACTAGGAAACGGAATAAACAGTCCAGAGCAACGAAGCTTCAGTGGGAAGAATTCAGACGGTAAGAAAGATACAAATGAGGTATAAGTACAAATAGTTCAGCTTTTTCGAACTGAAATACATTGCCATTGCCAACGCCTGTCAATTTCGTCAAGTTCTGATTACGGTAAATATATAGCACGGGCTTCCCCTTGTATAGGAATTCTGTTCAGCGGAACTTGATAATTAGGTGCACATGGAATCTTTTTGGACATAACTATTTCAAATACCTACCTAATTCGAATTCCTACACTTCAAAAATGTTTTAGAAGCAACACCCTGATCACCAAAATGTGTCAACATTTATGTTTATTATCACTATTTGAAAAGACATCAAGTTGATAAACAGGGTTTGTGATCATTTCGGAAATTTCGATTTTGATTTCAGAAGAGCTCTCATCTCGGCTCCTATGGCTTGTGGCTTCTCCTCTCTACAAACAATATTTGGAATTCTATGAATTTTCTTGAACTCGCTCGATAATATAGATAGGTTATTGTGAAGAAATTGACCATTATTAGGATTTCTTAAAATTTCCTTTAATTTTTTGATAGAATATTTATGGTGAAATCAAATTTTCCATTCCTTGAAATAGAATTGACAATGCTTGTAGAATACCTCAGATAGAGATACCTTAGATCGATCTAAGGAGTAGGCAGATTGAGACCTCAGCGTGAAGTCACATTTACTCTTGAAAATGGCTCCAAAATCGGAGCCGAAACGTCGAGAACAAAACTCCAGACGCGGTTCAACCCGAACTCAACAACAACAACATACAACTGACCGCGGAAACCTATCCGAACACATATATATATATATATATATATATATATATATATATATATATATATATACATACTGGAACACTCTGTACATAGAAAATGACCTTGTGGAGACATATGATTATTGTGATATAACCATACGACAGTTTGCCAATATCAAGTTACGCGAAATAATAATACAAGTTTTGTTCATGTTATGTAACTCATATATTCATTTTTTGGAAGAATAAATGGCCATAGATTATCAAACAAGTGGTGGATCCAAAAACCCCCTTTGGCCAGTAAATCGCCTGCGCGCAGGGCCCGAAATTATCGTAAACCGGCACTGACACTTAGTGTACATGAGATGACTTGTAGTCGTCACAATAACAGTTATTACAGTCAACTGTAGTTTGTCCTTGTCATCTTCTAGCCACCAACCAAATTGCTACCTACCGAGTCTCCATCTTCGAGCCAAAGGCTGAACTAATATCAAGCTAGATTTTGATACATTCATCGCTGACGCTGAGGAGATTTAGTAAAATCATGCATTTTTTCACATTCTTCCGGGTTTCTTCCGAATGGTTGCATTTTGAAAGTTGATATTCAGGCAGGGTATAGTCCAATATAGTAGGAAGGACATTTTAAAATATTATCACAATCTGTGACAAAAAAAATTTCATTGTTTACATTTTTTGATTGTCAACAGCTTTCTTCAACAAACGAATTTCAAATCCAAAATGGTGTTAGTACCTTAATTCAACTTTCGTCTTTACGAAAATATCATAGTTTTTGCTATCGGACTTACCGTTCGGCAGAAACTCATTCAGCAATAGAGGTATGTTTACGGAATTTTGTGAATCCGCCCTCTTAATGAGATTGTCGTCAAGGTAAAGGCAAATAAACAAATCTCGTCACAAGAACTCTTTGGGTAGATGAAAAAAACGAATTCATCAAACAGATATTGAGAAATGGAACTTCCTATGTGTGAATATACGAAATTAGTAGTAAAGACTTGAAGAGAGTATTAATAGCAGAGTCGGCGAGCTACAAAATTCCTTTCGAATTTCAGAAATCAGAAAAATAAGGCGTTGCCCAGCAGAAGTAAAAGCAATTTGAAATTCATCACGAATGAACCTAACAAAAGGCTCTCTGACAACAAGAGTATGAAAACAGGCAAAACAGCTTTAGTGCACCAGTTGCATGAATACAGGGTATCCCATTTGGAACATCCAGTAGAGATATCTCAGGATCTAAATGAAATATTTTAACTCTGTAAAATCTGGTGAATTGAGGATAGGACGATATTATTTCTTTCGATATTAAAGATAGTAATCCGATTAAAAAAGTTTGTCGGTGGAAATATCTTTCAAAGGAAGTTTCTCTGATAATTTATTGAATTTGCAACAATGTTGATGTAAACGTTTTCCATAAAATGAACCGAGAATATAATCTTGCTTTTCACAAAAACGATTGCCAAACTCATACCGAAATATTATATTATTTCTTAAGTTCTTTCTATCCAAATCCAACGTTTTTGACATATAGAAAATGATAAAAAAATTTCACCATAACCTCTTAAATATTCATAGTTTCTCCATGAAAAACCTATTTCATGGCATATGCAACATAAATGTCAATCACTAAGCAGTGGCTTGTGGAAGGGGTAGCTGACGCCCTTTTCCCCTTCATTTTCACGTCACTGATCCAAGAAAGATATTTTTTTGTATTCGATTCATATGTGTTATTTTATTAGGGTAATGTTGAACTTTCAAGTATGAAATTATACTTAGTGTTCGTCTTAACTGCCAATAAAAAAAAACGTTCAAGAATACTCGAACAATTAATGCGATATTTACGTTGTGCTTTTTGTTTTTTATGGCTTGAGCTAATGAGCTCTTCTGGGTTATTTTCAACTAATATTTTGATATTCCGATTAATGAAATCATTTTGAATCACAGACTCAGAAAAAAAATCGAAAAGGAAATTATTTTCATTCAATAATTATAATAGGAACAACCAAAATTTGTAATTCGTGATTTTTTCAAAACCCATTCTTTCATAGGAAAGACAAAACAAAAATTAAGTTTTTTCATCGCATTCCAAAAACTTTTTTTTTTCATATTCAAAGATTTCACAATATTTGAATGAAATTGATTATGGAATTCTAATGAAAGAAATATAATTCTCAAATCAGTGGCGCAAAAATGGGAAAAAGAGGAATGAGGAAAATCAGATTTCATATGAATATTCCTGCCATCCAGAATTTTTTGTCACCTACATTGTCATAAATAATATCGAATTATTGAAATCGGCTAATACTTCAAATTGAAATTTTCCTCCTTGAGCTTGCTATTCAATATCAATCCAGAGAAGTTCATTGGGATAATTATACTTGCTCAGAAGCATGGTAAGTAATGAATATGTACACTTGAGATTGAGACAGCTGGGTGTTCGGAAACGAAAGCTTCAATAATGCACATAATAAACAAACACAATAAACTATTTTTCGTTAAATACATACCCTCATCCCCCACGCTTGCATCCTTATAGCTACTTCCCGCCCTATTCTTCCCAAACCTAGTATTGCTAGAGTCTTTCCATACAGCTCGTGGCCTGAGTACAGTTTTCGGTCCCATCTTCCAGCCTTCAGAGACGCAGCACCGGCGACAACGTTTCGTGCCAAAGTCGTGATGAGGGAACAAGTTAGTTCGCACGCGCTGATTGCGTTTCCACCGGGAGTACTGAAACAATTGGAAATTCAAAAAATCGACCAACTTTCCTCTGCCCGGTTTAAGTGTAATAGCAATTGCCTATGAGATTATACTATTGAGAGCTGAAACAAATATGAATTGAAATACTATAATAGAACACTAGTCTTGAGAAGTGAGAGTGAAACTATCAGATTATTGAGAGAGACCGACAGCTTCTCTGAGATTTAGATTAAGAGAACCAATCTTTGAGCAATAGCCTTCCTGTTGTTGGGAGAGGTGTTTGTAACGGAGTATGGGTAAATGGTTGGCCTTAAAAATTCCATCGCAGAATAATTCTCCGAACGTGGTATTCATCAATACATGAATTCTGCAATGGAAATTTCATGAATCTGCTCTTCAATTTGATGAAAGGGACCTCGACCATAGGTATATAATATAGCCAGGTGTTCCAGCAAATAGTGAGCAATTTGGAAACAGAATGATGAAAATTCAATTGATGTAGTTTTTGTAATGCAAGTTTATTTTGTTGAGCTTTATATGTGTATAGTTTTAATACAAAAATTTTTGTTTGGACTAGGTGGACTTTTTCCAAGAAACCTACGAATGTTCTACAATATAAATACCCACCGAAGAAATTACGAAGATATCTCTATAACAGTATAAATACTTCTTATAATATTCTCAACTGAATGCATTCTTACTCACTTCAGTACGAGGATGTTGTTGGCAGTTGCAGCAGAGATGTCAATGTTGTCAACTCCTGCTCCAGCTCTTCCAATGACTTTCAATTTTTTTCCTGCTTCGATGACTTCGGCAGTAACTTTTGTGTCTGATCTTACAATTAGGCCGTCATAATCCTAAGAACACATTTAAAAATTATGATCATTTTCAACTACTTAACTTGGAAAAATATACGTCGGTCAGAAAAAACAATATTAGTATTTAATATATTATAATATCAAATATTTCATAATTTTCTCTCTCTGCAGTAAAATACCAATATTGATTTTTCTGACTGTGAACCATAGGAAGTGATATAGGTACCATTTTTGACACTACACGAACATTATTTTAAAATAGTTTTGCAGGTAAACGAAGTAAATTTTTTTTTCTAGTACGAGAGGTGAAAGTGGGTTGATTAACGTTTGAAACTATGAATTGAGAAGAATAGAAATATTTTCACCTAAATTTGAACACTTTCAATATAATTTTAGATATTTTTCATTAGCACAATCATTCAGAATTTCGTAACACAAATTGAAAACCACGAATATGGAAATTTTTATTCATGACATCTGAAACAATAATAAAAAGTAGATATTTTTCAGAAAATACTAAAAGTGTAAATATCTCGAAAACTACCGATATTCCACTGAAGTCATATTATGTATAATTATATACCTGAGGATATAATAGTAGATACCTGAGGGCGACGATCTCACAAAGTGGAGGGTTTGTAAGTGCCAGAGGGCATATACATCTACTGACACCCTTGGGGCATACAAACTTTTTCGTCATACTAGTTCATTACTGCTGCATCACAATAATAATGTTTTTTTCAATAAATGAGTTATACTTCGATATTTTCTTTATTAAACTAGAGTAGATTCTATCGTTGCTCTCAAACTTAAAATGCAGATAACTTTTGACTTTAAGACCGACCATAAAGTGGATTTCATGTCCGCGCGGGTCATAAAGCGAACTTTATGTCCTCTCGGGAATGTATACTTATATAGTTTGAAAGCATGTGCATTCAATTATATTATATTATCAGTTAAAAATAACAAAAAATAAAAAAATTCGCATGGTTTTGCCCTATTCGACATCACAACTAGTGATGCACGTGCCCACCTAATTGCATTTCGAGACGGGCATAATGACGAACGAAGACCGAAGAAAGATGCAACATACCTAATCCATCGAAAAACATGTCCTCATTTTGAAAACACCATGAATTTTTTATCGGTGATTAGGTATATTCACAGACGGAGTTTCAATTGATGTAATATATGGATATTGAAAGAGTTTTTGGGTGAAAAAAAGGTATAAAAATTACAAAGTCAATTACAAAAATGCGCTCACCTTTTATATAGTTTTCGCATCATTTGATCGTAAGTATGAATGAATATAATTTAATGTGTAGGAATCAGACATGTGAACGAATAGGAACTTGATAGAATGATGCAAGTAAATGCTCGAACACCGAGTCGTACACTGACCTGTATTTCGGCAATCAGTTTTTCTTTCGGAAGTTTGTACTTGCAGTCAACGTGAATGGAGAATTTTTTCAAAAGTTCCACACAAGATGCATCTACCGCATCTGCCACTAAGACTTTTCCAATTTCCATTGTGAATTTGAGTATAATCTGTTGCGGTTAAATTTAAATAATTTATTACGGTTAACGAACGATCGACTAGACTGGTCAAAGTACGACAAACAACTGATGATCAACTGCTGATTATTCCACTGATATGATGACGGCGTTTAATAATTGCAATTTAACAACCTTCAGCTGAATGAACCTTATTCGGTCAAAGAGTAGGGATAGAATCTTCATTATGTGATCGGTCCTTCGTCTCAGCCAAGATAATAACCCGTTTACATGTCTGGGTATTTTCTACTGAGTGTCTCGTGATTCATTGTCTGGTAGCAGACACTGAAATCCCGATTTTAAATGAGTTTCAATAGATTTGACAACCAGCAATGCAAAAAAGATTGTGTTTAGTTGCGAACGTATTCAGGTTTGAGCCATTCAAGATTAGAAAAAATCGAACATTTGTTGTTAAATTTTCCAGCACAAATGTTTTGAAAAACTATGCCTTATATTTTCAGAAAATTGTGTAATTCAGTTGAGAGGTCAAATATAAAATATAATCACCCGAAGACGATTGCGTATACTAGCAATCGAAACGTCATCAGTAAAATCAACTAGAAACTTGTTTTCAATATTTATTCATACCATTTCATTTATTTCTTTGTTTACATTTCTTGACTAATATTTCACATTCGATATCTCAATTTTCTCGTCACAATATTATTTCATTTAATACATTTTTTTGACTAATATTTCACATTCGATATCTCAATTTTCTCATCACAATATTATTTCATTTAATACATTTTTTTGACTAATAGTTCATATTCGATATCTCGAATTTTTTGTAACAACGTTATTTTGCTTGATCAGTCAAACCCTATTTTATTAGTGACCAAAAAATATATTTCAACCTTTTGTTTGGATTTCATTTGCTCACTTGATTTGTATTTTTATCCTTTCGTTCTTAGCAACAGGTTTCAATAGAGTTAATAATATAGACTACAGACAATGGAAGTCCGAATCATTACCATTCATAAAATATCTAAGTACAAGCAAATTCCTTAACAGTTCATGATCTTATTTCATAAATTACATTGTGAGTTCGATGGATATAACATTTTTATAAGGGGACTGCACTTTCATTTCAAAACGATTTTGATTTCCATCCAGAGAATGAAATATTTTTTCATGAACATTCCAAAAATATTTTTATGGCTGATTTCAAGTGAAACATTTTATTGGTAGGACATTTATAATTTTAGTTAAGTTTCAAAAAATATATATCTCAGTTACAAAAAATGTCAGTCGGGGCTCATTAAAAAATCAAACTGATGCATCAACTGAAATGAAGATACTTACAACGGAGTGTGGTTATATATATATATATATATATATATATATATATATATATATATATATATATATATATATATATATATATATATATATATATAAACTAGTGAATATTGGGGAGTGCAGCACGTCAAAAGAAAACTCTTTTAAGTATGTCCAAGCTTTCGGAAATATATTTTATTCCATCATCAGGGAAAACTTATGTGAGGATGTATGACTTGTTGGTACAATTCAGCATGATGACATTCATGGTAATGATGATAAGCAATGAGAATGTAGATGAGTAAAATAATCTTGATTATAAAACGTACACATTAAAATCTTCGTTAAAAATATATAATTAAAATCACGTCGAACATGTGGTCGGACTTAAAATGATAGGTTAACGTCAAAAGTGAATGGACAGATTCTTACTCATCTACATTCTCATTGCTTATCATCATTACCATGAATGTCATCATGCTGAATTGTGCCAACAAGTCATACATCCTCACATAAGTTTTCCCTGATGATGGAATAAAATATATTTCCGAAAGCTTGGACATACTTAAAAGAGTTTTCTTTTGACGTGCTGCACTCCCCAATATTCACTAGTTTGTACCTAACTAGTCAGCAAAGACTACCTATCAATATATATATATATATATATATATATATATATATATATATATATATATGTATATATATATATATATATATATATAAATATATATATAAATAAATAATAAATAAATATATATAAATAAATCACACATAAAGTCCGCATCAAATGGGATTTTTTTTTTGTCATCTCTTCAAGCAACTTTTGATATCTCCATTAGGTTGTGCTTTAAAAATGATGCGAAATGACATGCATATTACCGATCAAGTGATTTTTCTTCCCTGTCAAATTTGACATTTTTTTCAAAAAATGTTCAGAAAAGCAGTTATTGCTCGAAATTTCGAAAATCGGTAAAAAGAAAAAATGATTGTTTTTTCATTCTTTACCCATATAGGTACCAATTTTTAGCTCTCTAGTACAAATTTAGTTTTTTTACAGTTTTTCGAAAATTTGACATTTGTCGATTTCTCAAATTTAGCCAAACCTCAACAAAGTGCTTTATGCCTAACTTATCTTTCCAACGCATTTTTATTACCAATTGCAATTCTAAATACAACTTATTACGCAAAAATTAAAAACACCAGAAAAAATTATGCCAAAAATGATGCAAAGTTGATACAGTTTTCAAAAACAGATAAATATTTCACATTATTTCTACTTTTTGCGAAATAGCTTGATACATAAGCATAATTGAATAACAATATCAATGAAAAGTCAATAATTTATTCTTTACTGCACTTTTCAAACAGTTAAACTTTGATTTACTAATTACGAAAAATTACAACGAAATTAAACTAAGGGTACTGTGGAAACAATTGAACTGAACTGAATAAGCAAAATATTTTATTGTCATATGACATTTGTTGAATAACTCAAAATAGTGTTCATCAGTTTCAGATTTAAAATAGTTTATTCGTTGTCTAGTGTGTTGTTAAAAATGCTGAATCTTCAAGAGAAAATTGAAATCGTTTTAATATGCGGCGAGAATACCGGTCACCGACAAGTAGCTGATATTTTCAATGCCAGACATCCTGCAAGAAATATTCATTAGTCAACAGTTAGTAGGATAATAGCTAAGTTCAAATCTACTGGCTCGGTTGAGAGTAATTTTAGAAAAGCACATCAGCCTTCTAGTCATACTGAAGAAGTGGAATTTGAAATATATTTGGCTGTCGTAGAACATAAAAAAACAAGTATTCAAGATATTGCAGATAGAACAGATGTTAACCGAGAGAGTGTACGACGTATTTTACACAAAAATAAATTTAAGCCCCATAAACCGAAATTTATCAATACATTAAAAGAAAGGGACTTCGATATGCGCTTGTATTTTTCTTTTTGGTTTCAAGGGGCAATAGAAGAAAATTATCATTTTCCTTATCAAATTTTTATGGACAGATGAAGCGACCTTCTCTTCAAATGGCGTTGTGAGCTCGCAAAACTGCAGGTGGTGGGCAAAAGAAAACCCACATTTCGTAATCGAATGTCGAGATAATGTATGATGTGGCATATAGAACGATCAAATTATAGTACCATACTTTTTTAGACATAATTTAAATTCTGCGGACTATTGTGAATACCGAACCGAAGTTTTGGATAAGAAATGTTATGTGGTATCAGTGTGATGGTGCACCTATTCATACTACAAGGGTGGTTAAAGAGCGTCTTTTGGAAATATTTAGGGGCAAAGTAATCAGTCGCAATATGGAACACTATTGGCCGCCTAGATCTCCTGATATAACCTCACTAGATTTCTTCTTGTGGGGTTACTTAAAACAAAAGGTGTATAAGCAAAGACTTTTTCGAGATATAAACCATTTAGAGGCAGTTATTCGAGAATGTGTTGTAAGCACGAAACCCCGTAGTATAAAGAATGCAGTTAAAGATGTTTTAAAAAGGAAAATTGATTGCATTTAAAGTGGTGGAAGGCACAGCGGAATGTGACTTTTTATTTTGTATTTCTATTGGTATTTACATGGTTTAGGCATATGTTTCGATTTGATTTAGTGTTCTTTATTTAAATTATAACTTTATTTTAACAGATGTTTGTTAGAATTTTTTACGGTTTAGTTTTCTAGGCAACAAAATCTAAATTGATTTCTCTTCTTTCAATAAACTTTAAATCTTTCTTCATTCAATGATGAATATTATTCATTCAAAAACGTATTTGTGTTGAACATTCTTCGAATATTCAGTACATACGGTATGACTCTTCATGACTACATCTATCGTGAGATGTTTCAACTATAAATCTGAAACATCATTATGTACTGAATTTATATCAAAAAAAAATTTCAATCTTCGAATATTCATCCAATACTTTTTGAATCTACCGAAACTGTTTTGAAGACTCTTTGAATCTTTTCTGATTGAATTTTGCCCCTTTATGTTAAATTTCTCGATAAAAAAATTTTGTAGGTGTTTTGAACCCTATAATGAATCCTGAATTTGCATGGAAATCAAACCAATTTAAAAATACATTCATAAATATTGATTTGCGGAATGTGTTCTTCAATCAGCATTGACATTAAATATCTTGTCCTAAATATTCGGCTGGAACCCAGATAACACAAAAATATTCTCAGATTAACCTGGGAATATATTCTCCAAAATCGTCTATATATATATTGCAAGAATAATGATCAAAATATTCTCATAACTCATCTATTGAATAATCATCCGAAATTGTTCTAGGGATATGCAATGAACCTTGCCCCTTATGAAATTACCTCGTTATTGTATTATCTACAATATATTCCCATAATAATTTTAGATGATACCAATTGACAAAGTACCTTCAGAATAATCCTATCTCATTCGTTTATCACTATTCAGAATATTCTCGGAATATACATAACAAGATATTTGAAGGTTAATCCGACTATAAGTAAACAAGATTTATTGTAGACTATATTGACTTTGGTAACAGAACATATTCATTTCAGAAATTTCAATTACCTACTGAATTTCTTCAGTGAACTAATCCTCTCAAAGGATTTCGTTAGCCACAACGAAATTTGATTCTCTCTTTTACCGAAGCGCCGGTAGAACATAAATTCACAGACTCTGGAAAATCAAAATATTATAAACAATTAATTTATGATTCACACCGTTTATGTTGTTACAAAATTTATTAATAAATTCAGTTGTTTTTTTTTTTCTTGGCGAATACTATAGCGATCAAAACGTCGTAGGAACACTCAACTTGAAACTGTTTCAATTTTTCGAACTGACTTTGAGTTCAAATAACACACCGGATTCATGAAGCAGTAATAAGGCTATAAGAAGTTCAACCTTCATTTTTCAATGGTTAAATTCAGGCACTTGTCATGAGAAAGGTGGATGGCTTCCATCTCTTATACCTGAATCTGCTGCATAAATCCGCTGACAAAGTAAACCATTAAACCAATCTCATTATATTGTTAAGACTCATCCTTGGGTTCGTTTATTAAAACTCCAAACAACACTTCACAACCTTTATTACAACTCTCTATCACAATACCTCAAACTGCTCCGCTAACTTTCCAACAATATGAACAACGATCGAACATTCCACGCATGAAGAGAGTTCCTGGAAAACTGACGTTCTCTTTTCGACCCCTCATATCATTTTGCGTTTACGAGCGACAGGTCCGGCGGTAGGATATTTCGTAACAATATATACAATTAGAAAAAAAACTTGAATAAATTTACTCACATCATGGACTCCAGAGTAACATCTATAACCACTTTGACTCTTTACACCTCAAACGCCATGGCAGAAAAATCGGGAAAAGAAATGGAGGAACTGTCTGTTGAGTTTACCTATTTATATTATTATTTTCGATTGTTAATTTTTAAACACACTGTAATTGAAAAGAATTGAAGATTTGTTGTTGTTGATTTTGGAATGTCAGATTGAAAATATAGACTTTTTGAAAAAAACTGTCAGATCATTTTCTTATTAAAAAGCTGCTAAAAACCGGGTCAATTCGAGCCGAATCATACATTCTAGGTAAGATTGCCGTCGCCTAAACATTTGTGGTCCTTATTCTGCCGTCCGAACGAGATCTATGGATTCAGTTATAACCAGACAGAAAGCCAAATCAATGAGAGCAACCGAGAGTACGGAACCCCTACATAACATTACTCAGAGCCGCCGAGATGATGTTAGTGAAGGAGGTGAGATATCAGTTGTCAGTAGAGCCAAAAGTATGAAAAAATCCGATCCAGCCGCATCTAAATCTACCAGTATCGCTAGAAGACTGAAACTGGAAGCTCAGATGGAAGCTGATGAAGCAATGGCCAAAATTTTAGCGGCTGAAGAAGAAATGGTGATGCGTAAGTTAGAACTTCAAAAGAAAATGATCAAGAATAGACTGAAACTACAAAATAGCAGAATCGATGAAGAGGTAAGTTCTTATCTTGGTGAAAGTATTAATGACGAATCCATCGCTGATGTCTCCGAGATATCTGGAAAAAGTAAGGTCGCTCAGTGGTTGGAAAAAACTGAAAATGATATATCAATACAAGAAAATATACTCCCGAAAAATGATCAAGAAGACGAATCTAGTTTCCAAGCAGACATGAAAAAATTTTTAGCCAGACAAACAATTGACAAAGAACTTCCATATTTTTCAGGTGAAATTAAAGAATGGCCAGGATTTTATTGTCAATTCCAATCAACAACGAAGATTTTGGGTTTATCAAATGAGGAAAACTTGAGTAGACTCCGTCGGTATCTGAAGGGTGATGCTAGGAGGTCAGTCGAGGGTTTACTTATTTCTGCAGGATCGGTGAGTGACATTTTGAATATCCTTCAAAGGCGTTTTGGTAGACCAGATTTGATAGTACGATCATTGGTAAGTGAAGCCAGGAATTTACCATTCGTGAAATCTAATGACTTCAATTCGCTGATACATTTCGCTGAAACGATTTCAAACCTGGTGGCTACTTGGCAAAAGTCGGAAGCAGCTAGTTTTGCTAATGCTTCTTGCTCTACGAAAAATATATGGATATAATCCAGAGAAAAACAAAAAGAAAACTAAACATGCCGTCCTAACGACTAGGGATAGAACAAATAATTCTAAGACAAAATGCATTTTATGCTCAGTAGAGGGTCACAAACTTGAAAAATGTGAAATTTTTTTAAAAAAGACAGTAGATGACAGATGGGAAGTTGTCAAGAAAAATATGATTTGTTTCAGTTGTTTAGGAAAGGGACACAGATTAAATGATTGCTCAAAGAGACAAAGTTGCCCAGTTACTGGTTGTAATAAGAATCATCATATGCTTCTTCATAATGATTTTCAAAATAAAGATACTTCTATTGTAACATCCACCGCCCAAATTGTCGCACATACTTTGGAAGGTACGAGTAATCGAGAAATTCTGCTCAGAATTGCACCCATATCTATTATATCAGGTGATAAAAAAATTAAAACTTTTGCTTTATTCGACGAAGCCTCGACAATAACTCTAATAGACGAAGACTTAACTGACTCATTGGGATTAGAGGGCGTTTCTAAAAACTTGGACATAAAGTGGACCGACAAATTCACTTGCAAAAAGTTCTTATCTAGACAAGTTACTTTCGACATTGCAGGAGATGACGAAATTAGGTATACATTGACGAATGTTTTCACTATGAAAGACCTCGATCTTCCTGTACAGTCGGTAAACTCTAAAGCTATCAAATCAGCGTGGGCTCACCTTCAAGATTTCAATTTTGCGTCAATGAATAGAGTTCAACCTAAAATTCTTTTGGGGCAAGACAATTGGGATCTCATCATCAGTAGGGAAATAATAGAAGGTCCAAAGAATTCTCCTGTATTATCTCGCACAAAATTGGTATGGGTCGTACATGGGAATATGCATCTTTTTAAAGGAAGAGTCGATACTAATTTTGTTTTACATGTATGTTGTAAGAAATCAGATGATATTGAACTCCATGAACAGGTAAAAATTTTTTTTACCACGGAAACTTTAGGTGTTAAAATTATAGAAAAAGAGAATTTGACTAAAGACGAAGAAAGAGCAATGAAAATAGCGGAGACAACTACAAGAAAAATTGGTAAGAGATGGGAGACGGGATTACTTTGGAAAAATGACGTAATACAAACTACAGACAGTAGACCAAATGCTTCACGTAGGTTACAATATATAGAAAGACGATTACGACAAGATACTGACTTCGCGAGACTCTACGAACGCAAAATAACAGAGTATTTGGAAAAAGAATATGCAAAAAAATTGACCGACGAAGAATTGAGACAAGACAATGATTTAGTTTGGTATCTACCCCATTTTGGAGTAGTAAATCCTAACAAACCCGGAAAAATTAGACTAGTATTCGACGCTGCCTGTAAAAGTGAAGGAAAATCATTCAATGACTTTTTACTGAAAGGGACTGACTTATATAATTCACTCGTGACTATTTTATGGAAATTTAGACAAAAGCAAATTGCATTTTCGGCGGATATCGAGGAAATGTTCCATAGGATTAAAATCAGAAAGGAAGATCAAAATGCGCAGCGTTTTCTTTGGCCTTCCAAGTAAAATTTAACGAAACCAGATATTTATGCCATGACCGTCATGATTTTTGGGTCGATTTCATCGCCATTTTCCGCGCAATTCGTGAAGAATAAAAATGCTTTAGATTTTGAAAAGGAATTTCCAGAAGCTTGCAATGCTATAATCAAAAAACATTATATGGACGACTACTTGGACAGTGTTGAAACAGTGGAAGAAGCCATTCGCCTAGTAAAGTCATCCATATCCATGAAGAAGGAGGATTTGTTTTGAGAAACTGGGTAAGCAATTCTGAGAATCTTTTGCAACATATTCCAATTCATTTCAGAATGGACGAAAAACTAGTAAGAGTTGCATCTTCAAATGCATCTTCAAATTCTCAAAGAGTTTTGGGTCTGAAATGGGCAACAAATGACGACACTTTGCAATTTGCACTCTCTTTTCACAAAGTAGATAAAGATATTTTGGAAAACAAAGAAACCCCACCAAAAGAGAAGTACTGAAAATTTTAATGTCTTTTTTCGATCCTCTGGGACTCTTAGGAAATTTTATCATAAGGGGGAAAATACTACTACAGGAAATATGGAGAAGTGGAATCTCTTGGGATGACGAAATACCACATTCTCTCAACAGAAAATGGCAACAGTGGATTTCGAAATTCGAAGAAGTGAAAAATATTAGGATTCCCAGATGTTACAACATGAGGTATGATAGGAACTTTCAAATTCAACTACATGTCTTTTGTGATGCTAGTGAACAGGCTTTCACAGCAGTTAGTTTCTTCAGATTTCATAAAGAAGAAGAAACATATGTTTCACTGGTTATGTCGAGAACGCAGGTGGCACCCTTGAAACCCATGACGATACCCAGACTTGAATTGCAGGCAGCAGTCATGGCCAGTCGACTTGCTAGAACTATTAGGGAGGAACATGATTATGAAATTATGGAAAACTTTTACTGGTCAGATTCGAAGACTGTACTGAGTTGGATTCGGTCTGACGGAAGAAAGTACAAAACGTTTGTGGCTCACAGAATTGGTGAGATCCAAAAAAATACTAAACCTGATGAATGGGTTTGGATTCCTTCGCATCTCAATATTGCTGATGAAGCAACAAGAGATACCAATGACATTGATTTATCACCTTGTGGTTCATGGTTTAAAGGTCCGCACTTTTTATACCTACCATCGAAAAAATGGCCGCAGGAAGACAAGAACGAGAGTTGTACCCAGGAGGAACTTAAATTGAAACCTGAACATATTTTAAATATTTCAAAAAAAATTGAATATGACTTCCTACCTGCCATCGATCGATTTCCAAAATGGACATATCTCATCAGAAGTACAGCCTATGTTCTAAAATTTATAGAAAAATGCAAGAAAGTAATTCGAAAACAAGAAGGAAAAAAAGTTGAAGAAAGTGAATTCACAACGGAAGAACTTGGAAGGGCCGAGAAATTGTGGTGCATCAGAAGCCAATACGAGAGTTTTGCAGAAGACATAAGATTGTTGGAGAAAAATAGAACAGTATACGCACAAAGTCGGCTATACCAACTCTCTCCTGAAATAGATGCTGATAAGATTCTTCACCTAGGAGGAAGGACGAACAATTCTCCAGAACTCAGCGATGAAGTCAAGAAACCCATTATTTTGGACAGAATTTAATTTAATTTTAATTTAATTTACCAAATTACTGGTGAAACACTATCATCAAAAAATGGGACACAGAGGACAAGAAACGATTCTAAATGAGCTTAGACAGCGATATTGGATTAATCAAGGACGAAGGGCTGTGAAAGAAGTAGCACGTGAATGTATGTTTTGTAAAATAAAAACATGCAAGCCCAGTGTTCCCGAAATGGGTTAACTTCCAGCATTCAGACTAACAAAACCACCTAGACCCTTTACATATGTTGGCCTTGACTATTTTGGACCTTTTATTGTGACAATCGGAGGTCGAATTGAAAAACGTTATGGAGTACTATTTACTTGTTTGTCAATAAGAGCAATTCATATAGAGCTAGCTGATACGTTCAACACTGACTCCACAATATTAGCCCTGCGACGATTCATAGCCAGGAGAGGAGAACCGAAAATGATCATCAGCGACAATGCGTCCAACCTTAAGTGTGCAGCAAAAGAACTCCGTCAAGAAATAACAAAAATAGACAATAAGCTAATCGAGACGGAACTCATAAACAGGGAAATTGACTTCAAGTATATACCACCAGCATCTCCTAACATGGGTGGAGCATGGGAACGGATGGTCCGATCCGTAAAAGAGAGCCTCGAAGTGACTTTGAAAGAAACACGACCAAGACCAGAAGTATTATTAACTCTTCTTCTCGAAACAGAAAATATTGTGAACAGTAGACCCTTGACTTATGTTTCCGATCACCCTAATGATCCAGAATGTATAACCCCTAACCATTTTCTTATTGGTACAGCAAGTTCTTCGAAATCACCAATATCTAGTGACCAACCATTTGACCTGAGGAAACAATGGAAATTGAGCCAACACCTTGCAAACAATTTCTGGAATCGATGGATTCGTGAATACTTACCGACTTTGACAAAACGTTCGAAATGGTATTAAAAAAAGCTACCATTGAAAGTAGACGATATGTTTATTCTAATGGATAACCAACTACCCAGAAACAATTGGCCATTGGGGAAGATAGTAGCGGTTTATCCAAGTAAAGATGGCCAAGTTAGAATTGTTGACGTGGAAACGAAGAGTGGCACATATCGAAGACCAGTTTCAAAAATATGTAAACTCGAATTTTTGGAATTGAGTGACACGCCTCCGGAATCGTCACTGGGGGGAGAATGTTGAGTTTACCTATTTATATTATTATTTTCGATTGTTAATTTTTAAACACACTGTAATTGAAAAGAATTGAAGATTTGTTGTTGTTGTTGATTTTGGAATGTCAGATTGAAAATATAGACTTTTTGAAAAAAACTGTCAGATCATTTTCTTATTAAAAAGCTGCTAAAAACCGGGTCAATTCGAGCCGAATCATACATTCTACGTAAGATTGCCGTCGCCTAAACACTGTCTGATAGGATTATTCTCATAGAATGTTCTATAAATACGTTTCCCAAAATAATTTTCAAAATATAATATAAATTTATTTTCAGGGCACACTTATTTTTAGTAGTTATATTTTCCTGGGAGATTTTCAGAATATTCTTAGAATGAATTAAGCTATATGGAAGAGGGCGAGGCACGTGCCAATCACTCAAAAAGCGATACTCGCGTGGATCGCAATGGAGGACTTATCGGTCCAAAACGTTTCTAGTTCTGAGTACGTGACATAAAAATGTAGAATATATAGAACAAAATTTAAAAGAATTACAACCCATAAAAATAATAATTTGAAAATTTGATGCTCATACCTACAGTCGTGTCATCGTTTCTATCTGAGGTGGAGCTTGATGGTTTCAACCACGTAGACATCGAACTGAAATGCTGAAAAGCTTCTCGTTCCTTTTTCTTCTTCTCTCTTTCTCAAAAAAGACTTGTAAGTTCTCTTCATTGTTCTGGTTCCGTTCAAAATTATAATCAATCAAAACTCACAACGACTCAACATTCAACTGAACGAAATTGCGCTGCGTTAATTTAGCAAACCGCATCAAATGAAATCGACTTGTGACTTGAGAAAACAATGGTTCAGGGTGGATGTTATTGATATGTCATATGTAAGAGATGGGTGTTAGGTCGTTATGCTATTTTTTATGTCATTGTTTATTGTTGTTGTCAATTTCAATTGAATTTGTGAAATAAAAAGTCACATTGTCAGACTTTAATTTCATATATCTGATCAATTAGTTGACAAAAGTAACCAATGGAGTCAAGGAGTAATCGAATTCAAAAAGGTATCAATAAAAATTTGAATCCTGATTTCGAACGGCCACTAGGTTTTTGAATGTCTTCCGTTCCTGGTAAGAATCATGAAATGACGGAACCCGTGACAGAAACGAAACAAACAAAACTATCTTCGAGTGTATCTGAAAATAGTCATAAAGGCAGTTCCAAACATTCTATAGCTTCTGTTACCTCAAGTATTGATATACAGAAAAAAAAACTTGTACTCGAGGCAGAAACGAAAAAACACCTAGAAACAAAAATGTTGGAAATAGATAGCCAGAAATATTCACAACAAATAAAATTAATTGAAATGGAAGCAACTGTACGTAAAGCAGAAATTACACAAAATGAGGGGTTAGCACAAGGAATTCTATATCAATTCAAGGTAATAGTAATCCATTTCCCGATGATAAAATATTGCCATCAACTTCTTACAAGAATCAGAATATATCACTCGATAACCCAGCCAATATTTCTCAATTATATTGTGCCAAATCATTTGTGGCCGATTGGGTCAAAAAAGTGCAACCTTTTTGGATAATGAAGTATGGGTAGACAAAAGCGCATATAAAACACGTCCATTTGAAAAATCCGAGGTCACTCAGTTATGTGGAACATTGAATTTTCTGCTCAAAAAAGTTAACACGAACAACTCAATTACTTCGAAGAATGAAAACATTTTCGCATGACAGTCAGTGGAAAGAGATTTTCTAATATTTGATGGACGCTGTGAAGATTGGCCTACGCTCATCTACAGTTTCAAGAGAATATCCGAATTGTGTGAATATACCGATGAGGAAGCAATGATAAAGCTCCAGAAATGTTTGAGAGGCGAGGCTAGGTCAGCAGTTGCAGGGATGCTCATCCGTCCAAACCATTTACATCAGGTAATAGAGACATTAAAGATGAGATTTGGAAAACCCGAACAAATTATTGGAACCCTATTAGTGAAGATGAAATCCATTCTTTTTGTTAAAGAAAATGATATGGAAAATCTCATCAGTTTGTCCAGTCATGTGAGCAATGTATGGGGTACAATAAAATCCTTATATTACGAAACTCATCTCCAAAATCCGATGATTTTGATGGAAATCGGAAGAACTTGGAAGATTTTAGCAAGTGGCTCACAAAGATAGCAAATGCTGCTTTGAAATTGATATTTGAAAAATCTTTCATGGTATCAACTGCAGTCAAAGAAGAATGTACTTATTGCAATAAAAAAGCCATAAAATAGATGACTGCATGGTATTCAGAATAGACGATGTAGATACAAGATGGAAAGTCATAACAGACAAGAAATCGTGCTTCTCCTGTTTGAAAAACAACCATCAGTCACGAAAATGCTGATTCTGGAAAAGTTGTGGGATCAATAATTGTACGAGGCCACACAATAAATATCTTCATAATAAAGACGTTCCAAATAGATCTGTAACAAACGAACCAAGACTTGTTGAAGAAGCAAACATAGCAGTGCGAGTAGTGACCTAAGTGTTCTAGCTACAAGTCCTCGAAAAACCAATGTGCTCCTGAGAATGGTAAAGGTAAAACTTTATGGTCCAAGGAACACTATTTTCGACACAGTAGCCCTTTGTGACGATGCCTCAACAGTCACACTAATAGATCGCAGTCTTTTGTTGAGAGGCTGCTAATAAGAGGAACAGAAGAACCTTTATGTTTGCAGTGGACCAATGATGTTGTGAAAACGAATGAAGATTCATTGCGCTTTGACCTAGGGATTTCGGGAAATTTTCAAGGTGCCAAAAAATTTTTGATGAAAAATGACCGATCGGTTGAAAACCTCTCATTACCCTATCAAAACATTCGATATGAAAACTGGTGGAAATATTTGTATCTGAATGGACAACCTATTGATTGAATCAATTCTAGGCCGATGATTTCAATAGGTTAGGACAATATTCGATTGACTGTTCCACGGAGAGTGGTACAAGGTCCTGAGAAACTTTCTATTGCGACGAAAACATATCTAGGTTGGATTCTACACGAAAAATTTGATGAACAGAAAATGAGACATCAGCATAGTCTCCATATTTACGACAATATCACAAATGATGATGACCTGCACCAACTTGTGAAAAAGTCTTTTGCCATCGATTCTTTTGGACTTTCAGTAGCAGCGAAAAATATACTAGAAACAGACAAAAAAGAAGAAAGAGCCTTAGCAATACTTAATTCTACGATACAATATTTAGGAAATAGATATCAAATAGGACTCTTTTGGAAAGGAGACGTAGTATCCCTCCCCGAAAATAAATCCAATGCTTTGCTACAGCTGTACTGTGTAGAAAACAAATGGAATGAAACTGTAGTTACAAAATGAAATACATCGGTAATATTCGAAAATATGCAGAAAAGGGTTACGCTAAAAAACTGAGTAGAGAAGAGGCAGCGATTCACGGACCGAGAACGTGGTATTTGCCACACTTTGAAGTCATCAATCCTAACAAACCAGACAAGCTCAGATTCGTTTTTGATGCTGCCGCGAAATCGCATGGTGTTAGTTTAAATTCATGCCTTCTGTCGGGACCTGATCTTCTTCAACCAATAACGCAGGATATACTCAAATTTAGAGAACGAAAAATAGCATTTTCAAGTGACGTCTGAGGAATATTCCACAGAGTCATGATATGACCAGAAGACCGAGATTCACAACGTTTTCTGTGGAGAGATGGAGACCATAACATAGAACCAGAAGTCTATCAAATGCAAGTTGTGATATTTGGGGCAACGAGTTCACCTACCTGCGCCCTGTTCGTAAAAAACCTCAAGGTCGAACAATCTGGACAGACAAAGAGAGTCATCGATGCTAGTACCAAACGACATTACGTGGACGACTATATTTGGACTGCGTAGATTCTCCTGAAGAGGCTTTTCAATTAATTTGTCGCCTTAGACAAGTATAGCTGTCAGCTGGTTTTGAACTTGTGAACTGGACAACCAATTCGAATGATCTACGAAAACGTATGTCATTTGATGATTATTTGAAAAAATATTTGAATCTCGATTCCGATTCCTCGCTTCAACGGGCGTTAGGACTTTTCTGGGACCCGACTGAAGACAATTTTTTTTCAATGCAAAAATGAACAACATAATTTCCAAACGCCAACCAAAAGAAATATCCTCAGAATCGTCATGTCTGTTTTCGATCCTTTGAGTTTAATAGTCAATTTCACAGTTTGAGGTCGTATTTTAGTTCAGGATATATGGAGAAAAGGGATTGGTTGGGATGACCACATATTGATCATGATACCTTCAAAACTTGGATGGCATGGCAATGTGATCTATGAATTATTGATTAAATGACTATCCCGAGATGTTATTCATCAAGAATTCCCAATGCTTCTAGAATAGAAATCCATACGTTCTGCGACAGCAGAAAATGTAGTCTCTGTTAGAGTCATCGAGGAGAATGATATAGATGTAGCACTAGTTTCTGCCAAAGCTAGAGTATCGCTAAATAAACCATTGTCCTTTCCACGACTCGAACTTCAGGCTGCATTAATGGGTAGTAGGTTAATAAAACTGTGAAACAAGTCGATTAAATTCAATACTGGACCGATTCAACCACGGTATTATACTGGATTCAGGGAGACGGAAAGAAACTGGGACAATTTGAAGGCCATCGAGTGGGAGAGATTCAAGAACTCACAGAAACTTCTCAATGGCATTGGATTCCATCTGAATGCAATGCGGTTGATGAAGCGACAAGAACATATAACGAAGACGGAAAAGTAACGCAACAAATTTTGAAGAATGGTTTGACGGGCCCACATTTCTGGCCAACTTGGCCAACGAAAAATATACTAGAAACAGACAAAAATTCGGAAAAATATTTTGAAATGATCGTAAGTGTTAACATCACCACCGACACCGACATAAAAGAGACAAGTTTACCTGACATTGAAAAATTTTCTGATTGGAAGAAATTACTGAGGGTAACAGCTTGGATAATAAGAATAAGGAAAGTGTTCCAGAAGAGCGAGTATGGAAGACATAAATGAGGCTGAAACTACATGGATACAGAAATTCCGACAAGACAGTTTTCCAGGACAGCTAAATGAGCTCAGAAGACAAAAAGCAGTTAGCTCATAGCCGTCTGCAGAGAACAACAACTCAAAGACGAACCTACGCTCACTTTACTCGACGAATTGGAGAATATGCTGAATACGAGACCTATCACGAAGATTTCCACAAATCCTGATGACTTGGAATCGTTAACACCTAACAATGTTCTCATCAGATCTCCTAATGAAATGGAACAGCTCGGAGCAAATTACGATTTGCGGGAGGAATGGAGGAAAGTTCAGAATCTTACAAATGAGTACTGGAAAAGATGGGTGAAAGAGTACCTACCAACATTCACAAAGAGAAATCGTTGGTCTCTAGACAACGAGTCTGTCAAGGAGAATGATGTAGTTGTTGTAATGGAGGACAGCATGATTGAAATCTCATGGAAGTTAGGTAGAATCGTGTTTCCTGGTCCTGATGGGAGAATACGTTCCGTTGAAGTTGAAACGAAAAATGGAATTTTCAAGAGGCCAGTTTCTAAATTGGGAAGAGTTGCAGAATAGTTATCCTGGTTTGGATGGGGAAGAAATGTTAGGTCGTTATGCTATTTTTCATGTCATTTTTTATTGTTGTTGTCAATTTCAAGTTAATTTGTGAAATAAAAAGTCACATTGTCAGTTAGACTTTAATTTCATACATCTGATCAATTGGTCGACAAAAGTAACCAATAATGTTAACCATTTAGCAAGTCAGGTATTTTATCTACACCCGTACTCTAATAATACACTTATGTGCCCACAATCCGTTTTATAATGAAATCCATTACGATACAGATTTTCAACCAATAGAAACCCATTATTTTTCAATCAAGCATGATGATGTGCATGCTCTGCATTTGACGTTTGTCAAGTCAAAATCGGTACAGGTATCGAATTTTTGAAGAATATATCCAAACCTCGATAATCATAACAAAATGTCTGATACCAGCGATATGGGAGAATTACTTTCGACACCTTAACCGGCAGAAATACAGTTAGAATGATTGAATTTTTCATTTGACAAATGCATGATTTATTTCTTTTTTTTTTTTCAATTTAGTTCACTGTGCTCTTCGTAGCCGAGCGGTCTTAGGCGCTGAGATTAAATTTGCTAGTTACACTAGTTGGAAGAGACATAGGTTCGATTCCCGCCTCAAGTAATCTTATTTTTTAATTTTTGATCTTTCATTTTTCATCGATTTATTTCTCGAAGTAATACCATTAATTACAATTTTGTAGAATTTTTCAAAGAAATTCGTTTAATTAGTTTTATTGTGTGCAGTAAAAAAAAACAGTACAACAACACCTACTGAAAACACAAAATAACTTTCAACAATACAAAAACTTTTGGTAAAATTCCGTTAATCGGGCTCCGCCTCGAAAATGAAAAATTTTTGGTGGAACTTACGTATTTTGGCCTCCTGAACAAAAAATTCAAATGAAATTTTTGGGACTCTCAACTAGTTTCGGAGATACGGCCCCCCAAAGACAGCAAATCGAGGTTTTACGCCTATGTTTGTTTCTCATCCAATTCCAATGCGTATAATTCGGTTGAAAAGTGATGAAGATGGTGATATAGAATGTGTATATTATGCTGATAGAAAGGAGGAATTTCGAGCGGGGCCCGTTCGTGCCGGGGGCCCTCCGCAGACCTACACGGATCTGGCCAGTCCGGGCCTGGAAGTCTGCGTTTCTTCACTTCTAGTTGGAACGAAATAACCGCCATCAGTACTCGGTGGTTGTTGACCCTGGCATTCAAATTTTGAAAGGAAAGGTGGCTGTCACATTTGTAAATTTATTCCTGTGCTCGTAGACACGAAATTAATGGTTCAAAACGTAATATTTACGTTTACACGAACAAGAAGCGAATCTGACAAATACACCCTGAATGCGCATGTCCACCAGCAATGGCATTCGGCAGTCAGTCAGTCATAATAAAAATCAACTACTGTTCCTTGTGTCCACGGATAATAGAGTATACGGTCGTTCAATGCCACGTCATTGAATTGTACATCTCACTGGATAACCAATCAGAAAACATGATTGTCAGCCGGTGTCATTTTTAAACTTCAGCCCTGCTCAAATCATGTTTTCTGATTGGTAACCCAGTGACATGTACAAGTCAATGACGTGGCATTGAACGACCGTATACTCTATTATCCGTGCCTTGTGTCATAGTTTATTGCTGGTAGTCATGCGTAGTCGCAACAAAAATAGTATGGAGGTCATGAAATTTTGTAGTAGTGGTAGGGACCACAGGATTAGCGGCAACAGCCGCTTCTTGTTAATGTGTACGTGAATATTCTTTGGTTCCACATCCATATAGAAGAGGCTGACTTTATTTCCCCCTCTGACTTTATGACATTTCAGACACGGTCAGCCCCCAGATTCTATTTCACGAATTCGATTGTCGAGTAGCTCAGACTGTGACTGTAGGATGCGCTGTACCGAAAATATTCGCATAGTCTAAACAATTCGATAATCGAATTCGTGAAATAGAATCTGGGCTCTGATTTGCCGCGTCTAGCATATATATGCGTCTAGTAGCTTACAGCGCTTAAAGCCACTTCACAAAATTTGACAGTTTTCCATGATGGAATATCAAATTTTGTGAAGTGGCTTAAAGCGCTGTATATCCATATTCCGTCGAAACTGGGCAAATGACCGCCGACGTCGAACCCAACCCATACAATAAAGAAGAAGAAGAAAGAAGAACGGTAGAGGTAGAGGTTGGAAATCGCTCAAATGGCTGCTCTGAGGCATATTTCTCGAAAATTTCTGAATTTAAGTTTGAAGCCAGATAGCGGTCCAAACTCGAAAACATGTGCCATATGCTTTCGCTTATTAAACTATTCAGCAATAGAATACTGTAAGAAATCTCCTAGAAAGAAAAACATTATCTTGAGGTTGAGTATATTTCTTTTTAGCAGAAAAAAAGGACCCAGCACCATTGTTCTTTGATAAACAGGTGCAGTCTCTGCTTCGCACGCTAACCAGAGTCGACTTGGCTAGAGTAAATAGAAGAAGGAAAGTGGGCGATAGTAAATTATCAGACCCTGAATACAAGTTCATGACTGATGAACAACTTCAGCAAGCAATCCTAGATGCTAAAGAAAAAACCGAAGAACTGTTGCAGATACCCCCTGTGGTAGCTGTGCGGATACCAAAAAATAAGATACTGTCTAGAGATCCTGCCTTACAGGGACTAGATGTAAGCAAAATGGTTTTCACAGATATCACCTTTGGTGTGAAGGATTCTGAAAGATTGATTGTTGTTCGTGAAACTGATGGTACACTACGAGAAGCGGAATGGGAAATGAGGAACCGAATGAACCAAATTTATTTCCCTAAGAAAGAAAGAACCCTGAAACCAGCAAAGATGTTTTTTGGAGCATATCTTGAGAGCTTACTAGATCGAAAGGAGTATGAGTTCATTCTAGACAGAGCCTGTGTGGAATTTGAACCGAACGAACCAGATTACCAGAGGGTAGTTTCAATAACCTATCAACATGCCAATGATAATGATGGTTTTGACATTCTCAGATCCACAAGACATTTTGGTGCCATGACATTTTTCCTTGTGTGGCACAAGAATATAGACAATTTACTGCTTGAACTGATTGAGACAGCTAATATTACAGAGGCAAAAGAGTTGCTGTTACTGTTTTCAAAGGTTCACAGTATTAGTTTAGATTCAGGAAGGAAAACAGAAATGATAGAAGATTATATAAAGAAATATGCCACCAAAAAGGCCGCCCTTGAGCTGGGTTTGCAGGCTTACAATGATTTAGAAAATCAAAGGAATGGAGTAGAGAGTGGTATCAAAGCTGCACATGGTCATAGTTGAAATTGATAAATGTTTGTACATTAAACTAAATGTATCATCTACTGATAGTAATTAAAAAAATTACAAACTCTCTTTCGATAGGTACATGTATATCATTTATAAATGTTTGATTCATTCTCAAAAAAGAATTCATCTAAAACAGTTGCTCCCCTGCCTGTATGGCAACGACAGGCAGTGGGTTGCACAAAGCAAAACAGAGCTACCAGTATAAAAAATCTTCACCAGGATATTTCATCCAACCTGTACAAGATACCGTTTCGCCCTGAGAAAATTATCTCCTGAGCTCTTTTGTAGGAAAATAGATAAATTACTGAATACTCTCACTAGACAAGTTTGAAACAAGAGCAAAACGAGATCTTGTATGGGTTGGAGTGAAATATCTTGGTGAAGGAGATTTTTTATAATAGTAGCTCTGTTTTGCTTTGTGTGGATATTCCTATGTCTGCTATCTATTTGATTCAATTATATAATGATATACATGTACCTATCAGAAGAGTGTTTTTTTATTTCAGTTCTTTCATAGAATTTATCAACTCCATTTTCTCCACAAAAATACCTCAGTTCCTAATTACTTTTGCGAGCTTACTAGCCAAACCACAATACCAACTCCAACAGCATGTTCCATCTCCGAATTAGGTCCGATTGCTGACAAAACTCCTTATATAATTCTATCGATGAAACGGCATTGCCCGATCATATCCTTCGTCTTCCTTCCCGTTCAGGTGTGGTGTTGAAGTGAATGTTTTTTAGACGCTGGAGTAAAGAAAATAGTAAATTTTTCTACATTTGCACATGGAATAATTCCCGAAAGAACTATTTTCATTATCCAGCGTCCGTGAAAAACATTTATATCGAGTAGTTGTGTCTCAAGAACTTCACTCTTGATTTTACCTATAATTTTTAAAAGATATATACTCCAAGAATATCTGGGATGTTGCATCTTGAATACTGTTGGTATTGAGATTGTTTTGGCTTGAAACCTGGTCTAGTGTGCCAAATAGAATATTAATTTTTTTGGATTTCCGTTATGAATATCACGTTTCTGTCTTTCCACTTGATGAATTTTGACGGTTGTTTGCACCGTCTGGCTCACTGTGCCGCGCTGGATTCATAGTCCCATATGAAGAAATATTGAATCCATACGCCATACCTCAGCGGCATGTGGCACTATATACAGAGCATGCAATGGATATTGGAGGCATAGCACACGTGTCTCATGGCAGTCTACGTGTTAAGAAGCTAATTTGCAGTATAGCAATAAACCACTGGACGAACTAAGGTCTTTATTGAATATTCAAGAGGGTTTAATTAAAGTATATAACCCAAATTCCTGCAAATTTAACAGTTCATATCGCAAATGAAAGCGTCAAACCATTAACTTAATTCTTAGTATTCAAGCGATCTCAGTAAATATTGGAGAAAATTCAATTTGTGTCAATGACAGTTTTTTAAGTTTTTTTATGCAGAGAGAATGATTTGAAACTTTTGCTTTTGTTTGAATACAAATTTGTATTCAACGATTTAGCATACAAATAAGCAATTCAGTTATCAAATTATCTTTTGAACAATCTGTTCAGGCCAGTCTCAAATTACCTACACAGTAGGTTTCCGCTGGCACCTGTCAGAAAACAACTACTCCCCTGGCTAATACCACGAAGAGCACTGAATTATATTCGACCGGTGCCAGTGCAGGTTTCTTCACAGAAGTAAATCCTGCATTTGCTTTCGTCGATACAAATGAAGGAATTGATTTCCAATTATAGGGACGGACACACTTGCAGACCGGTTTTGGGCTATTTGGCCACTCGTCAGTGCAAGGCAGTAGGCAGTGCCATCATCAACATAAACTTCCCATAATTAAAAATCAAAATCCTTTGTCATCTCCAGCCTTAGGTAGGATTGTATAAAATTTATGAAGAAATTTATATTTTAATATTTTACAATAATAATTTACCATATTCTTCAAATAATTGATAAATTTAACGCGAATAACTTAGGGTTCCGCCCACTTTCGCCCGCTCCGCCAATCGGCGCGCGCGAGCGGTTATTTAAGCGCGGCGATTTCTCGCCTCGGTCGGGAGCATTCGCATCGTTTTGTGTTCGCATCCGAGCTAACAGAGCTTCAGTACTCTACTCAGAGCGTCTCTTGGAGACTACAAGATTATTATTTTCAGTATTAGGATAGCGAATGAATCGAGCATGGTGCTCATTTTCTCTTTTAGGCAATTATTCTAGAAGTTGAACAGAAGAGTTCATGTCGAATATTATTGAGAACGCCTTCTATCGTTCTCATACCAGAATAGGAATATATATATATATAGGATCAGCTGAAGATCTTTTGAAATTGTAAAGTTTCCTTGACAAATTGCCACTGCCGAAGTTGGAAGCACAAATTGCTTCCAATAATAAATTCGTAGCTCTCGTTCTGAGCCTAAAAAGAACAAACGTTCCAGTGTGCAGCTTCGGCTCGCATAGATCCAGTTTGCTGTTGAATAAATTCGTTTCTGTCTCCCGAGCCTCTGGCCGGTCGAGAGTTTCCTACAATTTGAATTCGTATAATCTACGGCCCGCTCGCAGGGCAGAAGCAAAGAAGAAGCCATCCTCGTAGTTTCCAAGAGCTTTTCGGAACTACATGGCTGTCTGAGTCTGGGCAGCGGCTACGAGTAACCGCCGGAAACCGTCGTCGAGCCACCCTCATAAAACAGGGTTTCTCGAGGATTGGATGCCTACCGTAATTCTCACGAGTTCTGTTCCGTGACGGAATTCATCGCACTGAGGGTTCGCGGCTAAAAACGCCACCTCCAGCGCCCGGAGAGCTGGACACGGGTTCTCGCGAGCAGGGCAGGCAGGTAAAGTCGCGAAGTGTGTCGTATAGGGCTTCAGGGATCGATAGGGCACTTCTGGTCCGGCCTAGCGCCATCGTGGTGGCCAGTCGTAACCGCGATTCGAAACTTAGCTATTTTTTAGGGCTAACGATAACGTCGTCACTTTGCCGAGTAGATCTTCTTCTACCCCGAATCTCGTTGCGAGTTTTAGGGACGTATTTTGTGTTCCTCCAGGTAGTTTCCTACCCGGAGAAGCGACCCCCCATCGGTTTCCCTTCGGGAGGCGATCGGTGGCTCTGGTCGTATCGACACTGCGCTGTACTAGAATTTGACACCGAACCCCCGAGTTGGCCGGCATTAAAGAAAATGGAACATAACGCTCTCTCTCGAAGCGAGCTTGGCTTGCCAAGTTCGCAAACCACAAATTCTAGAGCACGGAGTAGTGGTCATGGCTTAGCCAACGTGGGGCCTTACGAAAACATAAGTTTCCCAAGAGATATAAGAAATAATGATTTAGGCTATAACCAGCCCATACGTTGTGGCTTTGCCCAACGTAATTCAGAATACGATATGATCGAAAGAAACCAGGACGTAATCTCCTACGAAAATGAGACTTTCGAGAGAGGTTTTGAAATATCGAATGACAGGTCTAGACGTCCTGAGATTCGTGCAAATTCTAATCCTTTCTCAGCTTTGTATAACTCCACGGAAAGTGATCCACTTGGTGGACCTTTCGTTTTATTGAGCGAGACTGGCGAAGACCAAGAATCATTACCTACGACAGCGACTCTACGAAGAGACTTCTTCGGTTCAGAGCCAAGAAAAATACCAGAACCCATGGCGCCCAGAAATCAACGATTCCTCAAATAATAAAAGGGTTACATTCCTTAACGAAGAATCTAATGAAAATTCTATTGATAAACTGGCAAAAATTTTCGTAAATGCATTGCAAAGTACTACCGCTCCACAAAGACATGCCGACAGATTAAAGCTCCCTCGTTCTCGGGATACGAAGGGGAGAACCCCTATACATTTATTTGACCGCTTTGTGTCGGATGTCAAACGCGCCGACATTCCAATTGAGGATTGGGTTGGCTTGATTGTTGGCCAGCTTAAGGACGAAGCAAGAAAATGGGTAATGCCCTATTTACAATGCCAGATTAGCTTTGATATGTTAATAAGCCGACTAATACATAAATATGCAAATACAGAGTTAATGGCTCGGCTTACATCGAAATTTTATGGCGAAATCCTAGATAAAAACACAAAAGCCGACGTGTTTATATTGAATAAGATTAGTCTTGCTAAACGATTGTTTCCATCGATGGCAGACTCGGTAATAATCACCACCGTTATACAATTACTTTCACCTGAGTTGAGGGTGTTCCTTCCGAGGAAGAGTTTGTAGAAATTTAGAGCAATTCATTCAGGATTGCGTATTAATTGAAGAAGATATTAAGAGTAGTCGTACGTCGACTACTTCTCGTACTAATAACTCGACTACCGCAAGTGCTGGTAGGGTAGTGGGTACCCCTCAGGCACAACCCACCAATAATAATAGTAATAACATTGGGCAAAATGCTAGACAAAATAATAATAATTTTTATAGGAATAATAGTAATAGTTTCCAAAGATAACCTCAACAGGAGGCGTCTAGAAATTTCAATAATAATAACGGTGGAGGTTACAACCGAAATAATGCCTACAATAGAGAAGGGGACAGAAACCGTCCAGTAGGTGGACAGTTTAATAACAGCAATGCACCTGCACTATATAGACCACCTCAGCAGAGGGTGAATAACATCGAGGAGTCAGAGGAAGTCTTTGAAAGAGTTCCTGACACACCTCGTAATGCAAGTTCGGAAAACTAGTAAGGGGGCCCTCTCATCACGGAGAAGAGGAGCGTATTGCCCCAGGAGTCCGTGAGTATAGTAACTCCGTTGACGTTGACACGGCTCTTGTATATAATAATAATGATAATGTAAATATTAGGTCTAAGGAAATGTTAAACCCTGAATGCTATCTTTCGCTTGGCGAAAATTACCCTCTCGGAGGACGCGTGTTACCTAGGGTAAAGTTGGAAGTTGACGGCCAACTTATTAGTGCGTTGGTGGATACTGGCGCTTCGAGTAATTTCATTCGGGTCGATGTGTTAGAATCCAACCACGATTTAACGAGTCTACCAAATCCCTCCACGGTCTTCTTGGGGTGCGAAAATAATGTCAGCCAGAGTCTTGGCCATATTAAGTTATAAATTGTGATTGACGGAAATCCATCCAAGTTCTATGCTACAGTCCTTCGAGACTTGCAGGAGCAGGTCATTTTGGGAATGCCCTGGCTTCGAGAGAACGAGGCGAGTTTGGACATCGGGCGGGGTTGCATCTACTTTGGTAGAGCACCACGTCAAACAGCTTTCTTTGATATGAGGACTGGTTCCTCTAAGAATAAACCGTTTCCTCCGTTGAAACTTGAGGATTCTCAATTTTCCTCAGAAACTCGGGATGCGATTTATCCGGTGTTGAAACGCTTTCCGGACGTCTTCGAGGAGACGATCCGACAGCCTAAGACGAAGGCTGTGGTTCATAAAATTAGGGTAAAGGAAGAAAAGCCCTTCAGGCAATTCCGTTACAAGATGTCGGACGAAAGAAAAAAAATTGTTTACGAGGAGATTGATAAACTGCTTGAAGCAGGGGTTATCAACCGAAGTAATTCCCCCTACTGTTCGCCTGTCGTACTCGTGCCAACCCAGATAACACAGGACGTCCAATCGAAGTCCATTTCAGGTCTGAACGACCGGGACCCTTTGGGGACGTTTTCAGGACGTCCATTTTGGGACGTTCTGGAAACGTACATAAATGGACGTCCCCGAGACGTCCATTCGGAGTCCATTTCAACTCTTCACGTCAAGGACCCATTGAGGACGGTTTCAGGACGTCCATTTCGGGACGTTCTGGAAACGAACATAAATGGACGTCCCCGAGACGTCCAGTCAAGGTCCATTTCAGACTCTACGTTTGGGTCCTTATGAGGACGTTTTGAGGATGTCCATTTTGGGACGTTTCCGACACGTACATAAATGGACGTCCCCCAGGACGTCCAATTGAAGTCCATTCCAAGTCTTTACGTCAGGTACCCATTGAGGACGTTTTCAGGACGTCCATTTTGGGACGTTCTCGACACGTACATGAACGGACGTCCCCGAGACGTCCAATCGAAGTACATTCCAAGTCTTTACGTCAGGTACCCATTGAGGACGTTTTCAGGACGTCCATTTTGGGACATTCCTGACTCGTACATGGATAGACGTCCCCAAGACGAACATTTCAGGTCTGACAAAAAATTCATAATTTTTGGAAATTCACCCATACATAAATTGATTCCAAATTGAGATGAATTGTCAATAATAATCAAAAACAAAACGTCATTTCAATAATTGTCTTCATTATACTGATTCATATACCGTATGACACAGGCTCGTGCGGTACACCCCCGTTTTCTCCTCAGTATCTCTAGAATACCTTTTTCTGAAATTTAGAACAATGAATATGCTCACAAAACGGCACTTTTCGACATATTTGGAAAAAAAATCTTCCGATTTTTTCGGAAATGACATCAACTTTCGATTCTCGAAAGGGACACCTTGTATATGGTTACATGATCGGTTAGGGATGATCATGAGGAATCCAACGATACCAGTCTTTCCACAATGACTACGGAGATATCGCCATTTATTCTATCCATGAGCTCAATGGGTGGGCGAGAGAGAATTGGATTGGCCAACCAGAAAAAAGCCACCGCACTAGTGCGTGTTCCCAGCCAACACAGTTACATCGCAGAGACGTCCCTGCGATATCACGACGAGGTGTGTGACGTCCCAAAACTTGTCGCAGGGAACTTGCATTTACGTCGCTCACATGTCGCGATGTCACACTCAGGCGACATCGCCTGTGGCACAACTGCGACAAGTTTTGTGACGAAATTGCGACAAGTTTTGTGACAAAATTGCAACAAGTTTTGTGACAAAATTGCAACAAGTTTTGTGACGAAATTGCGACAAATTTTGTGACAAAATCGAGATCAATTTTGCGACGTAATTGCGACAAGATGTGCGATGACTCTGCGATTTATTTTGCTATCAATCTGCCTTTAATATGTGGAATATATTCTGAAATCTATCCAGAAATATTGGCAGGCCTGTATTCTGTATCATTGATATTTCATGGATATCACCAGAATTATATACACTGGACATCATAAGAGCGACATCTACTGGACATCATAAGAGCGATATCTACTGGATGTCACAAATATCACATCAACTCGATATCGCAATAGTTACATGCCAAATGTGTACATCGCAGCGACCTAACAAAAGTAATGTCTCAGTGTTACTTGATAGTGACATCGCAGGGATGTCATGTCACAGATGTGTTGGCTGGGTTAGTGCTTCACCCGCCAACCCCACAAAGAACCCATTCAGTGTTGCCGCTTGTAACATATTTATGGAATTGTATCACATAATTTTTATTTGAATTTATGATCAACAATAACAGACGAGACAATATAGCACACGAAAATATATACCTAGAGTTGAATATGAAAACCTTCTGCTTTTAAATGATGCTGGTCAAAACCTGTTGAAGATAAAATATCAATTTGAAGTCAGTCACGATATGCATTCATTATGTTTTCGAACATCCAAAAAAGAAAAAGTAAATTGCTGAGAGTCAACCAGAGATTACTATTTTAATCCGAAGAAACGAAGCTCGGGATCAAAGTGAGTAGGGCAGAAATAGAAATTGCTGTCTTCATCGTAACCAATGGGAACTTTGTGATCATTTATATAATTCCGGTATTAAAGACGTGTTTCCTGTGATTATTCAATTCCGCTATTTTCCTGATACGAAAACTGTTCAAGAAATGCAAATGGAAATAAGAACCAAAGTAACGACAGATGACAGATGTTAAAACATGTTTTGGCAAGACCTCATATTTTGAAGCGAGTTAGAGTATGTAGCACGCCACTGTATTTGTATGCTAGTTAAGTCAGTTGTGAGCAACGAAAGAAAACGTTACTGGTGCGCGGTAGTAGAGAGTGCGTTGGAAGAAGGGGAATTGAAGGACTACCTGCGAGGGGACTCGGCACCGAGAGAGCAGAATGAGCAGAGTTTGATTTAGTCAAGTATTGACCGTCATAAGAGTAGCAGCTGTGTATGTGTGTGTGTGTTTAGCGAATGTCGCTGAGTCGCTGTGCTCCGGTGAATAGGTAGGAGCGTCATAAGCCATAGGCTAGCTAGGTAGATGCTGAATAATTCTACCGAAACAGGGAGTAGTGGTTTTCCGCAAGTTGACTCAACTTAGTTGAGATATCCCGAGCCGCCAACCCCGCAGTCATAAGGTGGGAGCCATCCAATCAACTTTTACGACTGGGTACCCAAATTTCTGGAAGAAAATCGTGTGCGAGACTTTCAAACGTTAATTGGTCATTAGACTCATAACTCTCAGGTTAATTTTAATTTACTTATTTTCCTGATTCTATAGTATAATTGAATAAAGTTGTTTGCAGTCCAGCCTCTCACTATTTAACGAACCAACAACCTGAGAATACTTTATTATTGAAAATTTACAAGTAGAAGAACTTATTAAAATAAAAATGTTTTACATTTTGTACAATTTCGTTACTTTACTACTAATAAACTCTTCATCATGTGTATTTTCATTTCATATTTTGGAAAATAAGTTTTTAGGAAAATTCGATGATTCTGGCAACACTGAACCATAACTCCTTTGACCGTCGGCATCGCTTTCTGAAGCTGGAGGCGAGTTCTGAAATTCAACAGCAACTTCACTAAGTTCCATTAGTTCCATCACTGATGCCTCTCTCTCTCTCTCTCTCTCTCTCTCTGTGTTTATTGTTCGTCATAATGGTTACGTGGAAGAGCAGCTTTGCTGAACGGCGCCATCCCATTTAAAAAATTGTTTTCTCTTGTATATTGTACGAATAAAGACATTATTATTATTATTATTATTATAAACAGAGAGAGAGGCATCAGTAGGAGAGTTCTGAAATCCAACAGAAACTTTCATCAGATCTATCAGTGATGTCTCCCTCTCTGTTTTTGACGAACCACAAACAGAGAGAGAGAGATATCTCTGATAAAACTGATGGAAGTTACTGTTGAATTTCAGAACTCGCCTTGGAAAACGAAACAAGGCCAATATTTCATATTTATCGTTCGCAGAGAACAAACGCTCGGGGATATAATATCAGCACAAACTACTGATAGTTCAAGAGCACGCTGCAGAAAGCTGACCTATGGAGTTACCAGATGAGACATTGTTTTAATGTGATGTAAACATCATATCCTATTGTACAAAAGAGAAAACCTATTTTTGTTTACATGTTTTAATTGGCATTTCAATCTGTAGTTTAAAAAACCTGGCCACACCATATTTTATGTCTTGTGCAGAATTTTTGGCTTAACAGGATATGATTCTCATGCATGGTAGGTACAGCTTGTCCAATCCACCTTGGCACAAACTCAGATACTTTTCCAGTTGTACACTCTGGTAGTGAGAATATGACGAAAGAAAAAACACCTTATAAGAATAAATTGCAACTCAGTGAACTCATATAGTATGTGTTTTTTTATTTTTTATCTTAGTATACTTTACAGAGATTGCTGTTATGATTAACAGTCTGTTGAAATAATCGGTGCTGAGAATAGACACCACATACTTCCAATTGCTAAAGTGAAGGCACAGTATGAGCACCGATTATTTCAACAGATTGTTAATCAGGTCGTAAAGTACCAGCCCTAAGTGGTCCTAAACAGACCAGAAACTGACCTATATCGTCTGTACCAAGGACCTCCGAATTTTTATAATCGTACGTCCCCAAAACGTGTTGAAGACATTCGTCGTACCTAAAACGAACGTACGATGTACGTCCTCGAAAGTCCCTAAAGGGTCCTAAACGGACCTATATCGTATGAACCAGGTACCTCCGAATTCGTATAATCGTACGTCCCCCAAACGTCCTTAAGACGTTCGCCGAACCTGAAACGAACGTACGATGTACGTCCTCAAAATGTCCCCGAATGATCCAGAACAGAGCCGAAAAGGACCCAAATCGTATGTACCAGGTACCTCCGAATTCTTACAATCGTACGTCCCCCAAACGTCCTTAAGACGTTCGCCGAACCTGAAACGAACATACGATGTACGTCCTCAGAATTTCCCCAAATGATCCAGAACAGACCCGAAAAGGACCCAAATCGTATGTCCTGAGGACCTCTGATTTTGTAACATCGTACGTCCTCAAAATGTCCTAGGGACGTCGGCCGTACTTCAAATCGACGTCTTCTGGACGTCCGAAAGGTCCGACGCGAACGGCTTCAGGGCGTCCTTGGGACGTACTTCTGCTGTCTGGGAAAACGCGGGGGAAAACTCCGTTTTTGTGTCGATTACCGACAGATAAATAAACTTATAATATCCGAGGCCCCAAACCTTCCTCCGATCCAGGAGACCGTGAGAGAGATGGGTGATGCAAAAATCTTTTCCACTTTGGATCTTCGAAACGGCTTCTGGCAGGCCCCTCTCGATAAAGACTCCCGAAAATATACGGCATTTGGAGCACCCGATGGCTCAGTGTACGAATTCCGCGTTTTGAGTTTCGGCCTGAAAAACGGTCCGGCGGTCTTTCAGAAGCTGATGTCAGAGGTACTCTCAGGTTATGTCGATAGGTTCTGCAAAGTGTATTTAGACGATATCATCGTCTATTCTCATAGCGTTGACGAACATATAGACCATCTAAAAATGGTATTTGAGAGATTGCGGACACACGGACTATGGCTTTCCCCAAGTAAGTGCCAATATGGCACAAACGAATTAAATTATTTAGGACAGGTGATCTCTGCTACGGGGAATAGGCCCCAGGAAACCCATGTGCTAGGTACAGCAGGCTGGCTTAGGGAATACATTCCTCACTTCGCCGAAGTGTCTGCACCTCTCACTGATCTAATTGACAAAAATAAAAAGTTTAAATGGAGTTCTGAAGCTCAGGCAACCTTCGAGAAAATTAAACAGCTTGTTTCACAACCACTGAAACTGGCGCGTCCCGATAAGAATCTACCTTACTGTCTCCAGACGGATGCTAGCTACACCGGTTTCGGAGCTGTGTTATTTCAGGAGCGTTCGGACCGTGGCAGAGATATCATCGCATACAGTAGCGCGAAGTTGAATGCCACAGAACGGAAATATCACATCCACGAAATCGAGTGCCTAGCTTTGACTTGGGCAGTGAAGAAATACAAGCATTATTTACAAGACAGACCTTTCACATTATACACGGATAGTTCAGCTTTGACCTGGTTGGATCGAATGAGAGATGAACGAGCCAAACTCACAAGATGGTCTCTGCTCTTACAAGAGTACGACTTCAAAGTCGTGCATGTACCAGGTCGAACTAATGAACTACCGGATTTCTTGAGTAGAAATCCAAATAACGTGGAAACCGGATGTGATATTGCTCAGGACACCGAAAAACTCATTTTCCCGTATAGTGACAACTCGAAGGCTGAGGATGCTCAAAAGAATAGTGATAGTATACAGCAGTTCGTGCAGCGCATTGAGCGAGCACAAGCTAACCCCGAACCTAACGACTATGAGCAGAGGATAATGAGCGATTTTTCTCTCAGGGATGGTGTACTGTACTACATAGGCCCGAATCAATCTCAATCGACTTCTCGTCCCGCGTAGGTCTTGGGAGACGGTAATTAGGAATTACCACGAGAAAACAGGTCCTGGGTGACCCAGGTCACCCAGGAGTTAATGAAACCGTGAGAGAAATTTGTGAAAATTTTTACTGGTCTAACCTTAAAAAGTACGTCGCCGATTTCGTCAGGACATGCATGACTTGTGCAACCACTAAAGCCGCTAAACCGCAGGCCCCGGCCGCTTTGAGGCCGAACACACCTGAGAGACCCTGGCAGATAGTTTCTGTTGGGTGGAAATAAATATGTAATCTTTGCAACCTATACTTAGTAAATGGGTGGAGTATAAAACCGTAAATAAAGTTCAAGCTAAGCAAGTAATTGATTTCTTGTTAAATGATGTCTGCTACAGGTGGGGTTTTCCAGAAGTCGTGATTTCGGATAGCGCGGGGATGTTTAGTGGAAATATGTGGGAAAGATTCTGCGCAGATCACCGAATTGAGATTCGGCTCAGCCCAGTACACCACCAACGAGCTAACCCTGTCGAACGCCGTGTACAAGAGGTGAAAAAGATGCTTAGAGCCGCTCTCATAGGGAAAGAGGAAAAGGAATGGGAAAAATTCATTCCCGAGGTAATGTTTAATCTCCGAACTCGACGCAACGCATCGACTGAGATTTCACCTAGTAAATTGCTTCTAGGATACGAGTTACCTAGGCTAGGCGAATGGAATATGCCATCACAAAGAAATAGACGTCCTAATAATGATGATAGAGAAGAAAGAATCCACACGGCCAACGATACCCTTGGTAGGTACCGCGCCAGACACTACCCAAATCGAGACGAAGATGTTCCATCTTTCGCGTCGGGTCAGTGGGTCCTTTGTAAGAACTCTGACAGATTATGACGGAATTTCTGGCCGACATGGTCAGAGCCCTCGAGAGTCGTGAGGCGACTTGGACCGAACACATATGTTGCTAATCGGGGAGGTTTCGATCGTGTCATCCATTTGGACGACGTGAGACTCGCACCAGATCCGCGGGCGGGACAAGACCACTTGGATCCTCGCCCTGCTCCACGAGCCCAGTAGCCGTGGAATTTTCAGTGTGGTGACCTCTGCTCACTTTGGCCCATCAGGCACTGTAAATTTGTAAAAATTAGTTTTAGTCAAAAGTGATAAACTTTCTTCGAAACTGAATAGTGAATAACTGAAAGACGATTAAATTCGCATTTTTGTAAGATAAAGACTCTAGTATTTAAGATAGAATTCTGTTAGATTTTAAAGGGGTAGTAGTGAGAATTGTGTGCTGAAGAAAAAATCAATAAAAGAACAAATCAGCCCTTTTCAGGGCGCTTCCAAATTTCGAGACAGTGACCAATTTGCCAAGCAAAACTCCTTGAAGCGGGGGGGTGTCATCTCCAGCCTTAGGTAGGATTGTATAAAATTTATGAAGAAATTTATATTTCAATATTTTACAATAATAATTCACCATATTCTTGAAACAATTGATAAATTCAACGCGAATAACTTAGGGTTCCGCCCACTTTCGCCCGCTCCGCCAATCGGCGCGCGCGAGCGGTTATTTTAGCGCGGCGATTTCTCGCCTCGGGAGCATTCGCATCCGAGCTAACAGAGCTTCAGTACTCAGAGCGTCTCTTGGAGACTACAAGATTATTATTTTCAGTATTAGGATAGCGAATGAATCGAGCATAGTGCTCATTTTCTCTTTTAGGCAATTATTCTAGAAGTTGAACAGAAGAGTTCAAGTCGGATATTATCGAGAACGCCTTCTATCGTTCTCATACCAGAATAGGAATATATATAGGATCAGCTGGAGATCTTTTGAAATTGTAAAGTTTCCTTGACAATTTGCCACTGCCGAAGTTGGAAGCACAAATTCATTCCAATAATTAATTCGTAGCTCTCGTTCTGAGCCTAAAAAGAACAAACGTTCCAGTGTGCAGCTTCGGCTCGCATAGATCCAGTTTGCTGTTGAATAAATTCGTTCCTGTCTCCCGAGCCTCTGGCCGGTCGAGAGTTTCCTACAATTTGAATTCGTATAATCTACGGCCCGCTCGCAGGGCAGAAGCAAAGAAGAAGAAGCCATCCTCGTAGTTTCCAAGAGCTTTTCGGAACTACACGGCTGTCTGAGTCTGGGCAGCGACTACGAGGAACCACCGGAAACCGTCGTCGAGCCACCCTCATAAAACAGGGTTTCTCGAGGATTGGATGCCTACCGTAATTCTCAGGAGTTCTGTTCTGTGACGGAATTCATTTGCACTGAGGGTTCGCCGCTAAAAACGCCACCTCCAGCGCCCGGAGAGCTGGACACGGGTTCTCGCGAGCAGGGCAGACAGGTAACGTCGCGAAGTGTGTCGTATAGGGCTTCAGGGATCGATAGGGCACTTCTGGTCCAGCCTAGCGCCATCGTGGTGGCCAGTCGTAACCGCGATTCGAAACTTAGCTATTTTTTAGGGCTAACGATAACGTCGTCACTTTGCCGAGTAGGTCTTCTTCTACCCCGAATCTCGTTGCGAGTTTTAGGGACGTATTTTGTGTTCCTCCGCAGGTAGTTTCCTACCCGGAGAAGCGACCCCCCATCGGTTTCCCTTCGGGAGGCGATCGGTGGCTCTGGTCGTATCGACACTGCGCTGTACTAGAATTTGACACCGAACCCCCGAGTTTAGCCGGCATTAAAGAAAATGGAACATAACGCTCTCTCTCGAAGCGAGCTTGGCTTGCCAAGTTCGCAAACCACAAATACTAGAACACGGAGTAGTGGTCACCTTCAGAGTATCAAGCTTTGATCAAAGCTGATGCCAACAACGAAGTTATTGCGCCATCTACCAATGGACGAGGTATTCCAAAAGCAAACCGAATTCGCCCATTCCTCCTGCGAGGAAAATGTAAAAACATTTGACATAGTCAGTGGGCATACTTGAAGACTGGCGTTAAATCAAATCATCTTTCGAACAATCTGTTCAGGCCAGTCTCAAATTACCTAGACGCAGTAGGTTTCGGCTGGCACATGTCAGAAAACAACTACTCCTGGCTAATACCAAAGAATATTTACGTATACACGAACAAGAAGCGCATCTGACAATTCGACAAATACACCCTGAGTGAGCATGTCTACCAGCAGTGTCAGCATTTTGCAGTCGGTCAGTCATATCAACAAACAAATACTGGTGTTTCTTGTCGAGTAGTTTACTGGATTACTGTTTTTCGCTGGCAGTCTTGCGTAGTCGTAACAAAAATAGTTTGGAGGTCATGAAGTATGGTAGTGGTGGGGACCACAGGAATAGCGACTGTGTAGCGGCAAGTGACACTTCTTGTTCGTTATACGTAAATATTCTTTGCTAATACTACGAAGGGGATAGAATTACATCCGACCAGTGCCAGCGCAGGTTTCTTCACAGAAGTAAATCCTGCATTTGCTTTCGTCGATACAAATGAAGGAATTGATTTCCAATTATGGGGACGGACAGACTTGCATACCGGTTTCGGGCTATTTGGCCACTCGTCAGTGCAAGGCAGTGCCATCATCAACATAAAGTCGATGACTTCCCATAATTAAAAATCAAAATCCTTCAGAGCATCAAGCTCCGACCAAAGCTTATGCGAACAACGAAGTTATTGCGCCATCTACCAATGGACGAGGTATTCCAAAAGAAAACCGAATTCGCCCATTCCTCCTGCGAGGAAAATGTAAAAACATTTGACATAGTCAGTGGGCATACTTGAAGACTGGCGTTAAATCAAATCATCTTTCGAACAATCTGTTCAGGCCAGTCTCAAATTACCTACACAGTAGGTTTCGGCTGGCATCTGTCAGAAAACAACTACTCCCCTGGCTAATACCACGAAGGGCATTGAATTATATCCGACCGGTGCCAGTGCAGGTTTCTTCACAGAAGTAAATCCTGCATTTGCTTTCGTCGATACAAATGAAGGAATTGATTTCCAATTATAGGGACGGACACACTTGCAGACCGGCATATCTGACAGACGACAGTAAATGACAATTGTCAATCCAGCCTGCTCAAACAAACCTGATTTACCTATGCTAAGTGTGTGTTTATGTCATATTTTAAAATCTTTTTTCTCAATAAAGGCTCAATTTTGTGCAATTGTGAAATGTGGAAGTAATAGCGGCAGGCATAATGTTTCATTCCATCGATTCCCTTCTATTTTCGACAATAGAAAAAAAGATTAATCCTCTTGCTGAAAAGAGATGTGAATTGTGGATTCAGGCAACTAGAAGAGCAGATTTAACTTCTTATAAGTTGAAAAGGGCAACGGTGTGTTCAAAACATTTTGTAGGATATATTTTCAAAGAATCTAGGAAACATAGGCAATATAATTTCTTTTTTTTTTCATTTCATGCAAGCCATGTGCACTCAAAGATGTTGACAATATGGACTGGAATCAATTACTTGGCTACAAAACAAATATCAATGCAGACTTAATCATTCACATTGGAAAGTTTATATCATAACTCATCTAAATGCCTTTTTATACAGGATTGCCATATGAAAAAATGGTGGTGGTTTATAATTTTGTAGAGCCTCATATATAACATACCCTAAATCTGTTCTTTAAAAATTATTATTTGTTAAAGTACATTTTCAGTATTCTTTTCACAAGCTTCACTCCACTCCTTCTAATACATTTAGATATAAACATAGTGTATGAATCCAAACTTTTATAGCCTTTGAAGTCTTCTGTGCATGCACTCTCATATACAAAATAGTTAATAATGTCATACAACATGTCATGAAACTTTATGAAAGTTTTTGCACAGCATTACTACAATCCCCAAATTTCAATAAATAAGGATCACATCCATCACTTCCCTTCAGTTTCTCTAAATATCTCTTCTGGATATCCATACACAAGATGTTGAAATAATCACTTTTATCGGCCATTTCACATACAATTTCCTTGCAAGCAGAAAGAATAATGGGGTGCGCTGCGTAACGCCCACATGCCGTAACACCCACAGTGCATAACACCCAAATGTCATAACACCCAAATTTCGTTATGCCCACACTCTCCGAACATACCCGAATGATGCACTATTGCAAAATTTACCGGATATTCTGCAATTTCCTGTTAACCCAATCTAACTTAACCGAACTAAAAACACTTGACATAGTCAGTGGCCAAAAGCAAAAAGCAAAAGTATGCCCACTGACTATGTCAAGTGTTTTTACATTTTCCTCGCAGGAGGAATGGGCGAATTCGGTTTGCTTTTGGAATACCTCGTCCATTGGTAGATGGCGTAATAACTTCGTTGTTCGCATCAGCTTTGGCCGGGGCTTGATACTCGTGAAGGAGTTTGATTTTTAATTATGGGAAATCATCGACTTTATGTTGATGATGGCACTGCCTTGCACTGACGAGTGGCCAAATAGTCCGAAACCGGTCTGCAAGTGTGTCCGTCCCTATAATTGAAAATCAATTCCTTCATTTGTATCGACGAAAGCAAATGCAGGATTTACTTCTGTGAAGAAACCTGCACTGGTACCGGTCGGATATAATTCAATGCCCTTCGTGGTATTAGCCAGGGGAGTAGTTGTTTTCTGACAGGTACCAGCCGAAATAACCTACTGTGTAGGTAATTTGAGACTGGCCTGAACAGATTGTTCGAAAGATGATTTGATTTAACGCCAGTCTTCAAGTATGCCCACTGACTATGTCAAGTGTTTTTACATTTTCCTCGCAGGAGGAATGGGCGAATTCGGTTTGCTTTTGGAATACCTCGTCCATTGGTAGATGGCTTAATAACTTCGTTGTTCGCATCAGCTTTGGCCGGGGCTTGATACTCGTGAAGGAGTTTGATTTTTAATTATGGGAAATCATCGACTTTATGTTGATGATGGCACTGCCTTGCACTGACGAGTGGCCAAATAGCCCGAAACCGGTCTGCAAGTGTGTCCGTCCCTATAATTGAAAATCAATTCCTTCATTTGTATCGACGAAAGCAAATGCAGGATTTACTTCTGTGAAGAAACCTGCACTGGTACCGGTCGGATATAATTCAATGCCCTTCGTGGTATTAGCCAGGGGAGTAGTTGTTTTCTGACAGGTACCAGCCGAAACCTACTGTGTAGGTAATTTGAGACTGGCCTGAACAGATCGTTCGAAAGATGATTTAACCGAACTAACCTAACCTAAAAGAAGGATGAATTTGGCAACAGCGCATCATTCGGGTATGTTCGGTGAGTGTGGTCATAACGAAATTTGGGTGTTGTGACATTTGGGTGTTACGCACTTTGGGTGTTATGCACTGTGGGTGTTACGAAATGTGGATACAACGAGATGCTCCCGAATAATGAATACAGATTGCAATACATAGACATTTATATATGTCAGGTACACTAAGGGTATACCCAAAATTAGGGTGAACCCGTAATTTCTTCATAATTACGATCATAATCTCATTAAATTACCATTGTTGCTTATGGAAGTACGGTTTGTTTGTCCAGCAGGCTGATTGACAGTTGTCTTGTGACGTCACCTGACCGCCGTCTATAAACACTGGTTCAGAGTGGTTCAGATTCACTGTATCACTGTATTGACTATTGGGAAGTTCATATTATAATTTTATGCGACGTCTGGCGGAAATATAACGCACTGCTATAATTTCACAAACAAACGGCTTCCATTTTATGTGTGTGAATTTATTGAATTCTTTGGTGTTGATTTAGAAAATCTTATCTGAAGTTGTAATTTTTTTCGATTAATAATAACAAACAATCATAGAAGCAGATCGCTCAGTGAGCCGTATAAAGTGTTGGGTGCCAAGTTGCCGCAACTCTAGGAAACGAAATCCAAAGTTGTCTTTCCACACGTTTCCAAAGAGAAATACATCTTTGGTGGTAAACATCACGGAAAGTGGATTGAAAGAGAAAATAGACAGGTAGAAGGCTTGGAAAATTAAACTGAAACTGCATAAATCACCACCTAGAGCGGCTTTAGTATGTTACTTGCATTTCAAGAGAGATGATTTTTTGTTACCTGGTGAGTCTGTTTGTCTAATTTTTAGGCGAAGTTATGGCGCATTTCATCATCCATGTAATACACGCCTCTTTGGTTCACTAACACTACACTAAAACTAAAAAATGTCCTGGAACAAATATCATTAGATTTTAAAACACAATGCATCTATGTTCACCTCCAATGAATGGTATTGTGCGGCTATACAAAGCATCATGAACACAGTTCTATTAGCCTTCACGAAAAAAATTTTGTACAATGAAAATATAGCAAAAAAACCACCAAATTCTTGTCTAGCGAGGGCAACTGATGACTGGATTTCAGTTTGGCGCGTTATTTCACAAATGTAAACAAGGCAGTGAACTCAATACTACCCGTCCGTAGTATTGAGTTCACTGAAACAAGGTAACTATTTCAAAATGGTGGATATAGTTTAACCACCACCAACGCCCTCATCGGTCGATATTCTTCCCTATTGTGTATTATTGTATTGTGAATATTGTGATTTGTGATCCTTTTTTACCGACCACGAAAGTAATGTCAATGTGACATTTGGAGATGAGCTGAATTTTTCTAATTTCATAACTTTGGATAAAAAAGTCGGAAGTCTAGTATTATGTGTTAAAACTGAATAATTAGGCATTCACATGGAGCATTTATTAAGAGGGAAATTCGGGTAAGTTGTCACACATAAACAATGTTGAACTTTAAGGTTAGGTTAAACTTCATTCTCAAATTTTTTCAGCCGTATTGTAATAAGCAGTTATTCAAAAAATCCTTTGAAGTATGGTTCCCAGAAACATTCCCAGAGAGGAATATGTAGTGTATGGGGTGGTAGAGCTTTGGACAGGTCGCGACCCTTATTGAAACAGCAATATCTGAACCAAAGAAGAGAGTATGGAATGTTAGTCATTAAAGCCCTTCGAGGGGTACTCAAAATCAGATATCTGTTATTAGGAGGGGCTGTGGCTGGTGGGGGAGCCTTGCAAAAGGTAAGAGGTATTATTTCAATTTTCTGTGTAAAATAACTTCTTTAAAACAGAAATATGGTGAATGGAAAGATGGATTGCCAGATTTGAAGTGGCTGGATGATGTCTTACCTGATAATGATAAGTGGCAGCAGTGGAGAGGCAATTTAGTAGAATTCAAGGATAATATCAAGAACAACCTGGAAATGGGTAAGCTGTATTTTCATAAATTGTTGAGGCAAACAATCTCTCTGATAATTTGGTAACTATTGACTGAATGTTTTGCAGATCCTAAAATCAAAGCTTTATCTGAAGCAAAATACAAAGAGTTCAGAAACTGGTTTGACCAAAGGTTAGATGATGCCATTGCAGCTGCAGAGGCTCATGAAAGCGCCCTTCCTGCTATCGAAGGTATATTTAATCCAACATCCTAACTGAGTACACTCTTTCTTTTTTGGCTTTTCTGAATGCATCTCATTTTTCTTTTGTTTAGGTCCTTTTAAAGCTGTATACGAGTTTTTAGACAGACTGTACTCAGGTATGCTAGTAACCTATAAACTGCCTTTGCTGTTACAAGCATTCTAACCATTTTTTCAGAAACCAAACAGGACATTAAAAACAAAACAGTGGTTTACGCAAGGCCATTTGCCAGATCTGAATCTGAAGATGAGAAGTCAAGGAAAGAAACTCAGGATAGGCTGAACCATATACAAGATGAGATGATGCAGACTCAGATAAAGTACCAAAGAGAGCTAGAACGTTTGGAGAAGGAAAACAAGGAGCTCAGGAAGCAGAATCTCCTTTTGAAACAAGGCAAGAAGCCAAGCACAAGAAAAATTAAGCGAAGTCTAATTGATATGTACAGTGAGGTGCTAGATGAACTAGCAGATTTTGACAGTGGTTATAACACTCAGGACCAGCTACCAAGAGTTGTAGTTGTGGGAGACCAGAGTAGTGGCAAAACTTCTGTTCTTGAAATGATTGCCCAGGCAAGGATATTTCCAAGAGGTGCAGGAGAAATGATGACAAGGTAATACTAAAAATCAAGTGATCTGACATTATTTATAATTTCAAGCTTCTCTTTTATCTTCAGATATTTCCATTTTTGAAAATAATTAATTTCATACATCTGCCTTTTGTTCATGTGTTGAATCTCACTTATTTCTAGAGCCCCAGTGAAAGTAACCCTTTCAGAAGGCCCTTACCACATAGCTCAATTCAGAGACTCTACCCGAGAATTTGATCTAGGGAAAGAGTCTGACTTGGCTGATTTACGTAGGGAAGTTGAAATCAGAATGAGAAACAGTGTGAAAGGTGGCAAAACTGTCTCAAGCGAAGTCATTTCAATGACAGTCAAAGGTAAAAACTAGTAGGTATATACTTCTTTGGTAACCTTCTTGCCCTAAGCAACAAGTTTTTGATTCAGTTGTGGCAGAAGTATAATTGTCAGAATTTCTACTACATTTTGTTGAACTTTCAAAAAAAAAGAGATCTCAGTCATTTCCCTATTTTGAGTGTAATTCACCACACACCAAAATATAATATTCATTCCAACTATAATCAAGACATCTGCTAGCCGTTACCTGGAACATATTTGATTAGAACTGGTGGACAAACGATGAAAATCCCAATTGAAAACATACTTATATGATTTCCTGAAAGATTTTCACTATAGTGAGGTTTACAAGGCCTTTTCTGCTTGAAGCTATTGTATAGCAAAATACGTATTGCTGTTTTGTAAACCTCGTTATAGTGAAAATCTTACGCAGTGAGTATTGACTCTAACTTATTTTTTTCATTTATTTTCTCGAATTTTCATAGGTCCCGGACTACAAAGAATGGTTCTAGTTGATTTACCTGGTATAATATCGGTGTGTACGTTTTTTCAAGTTCATTCTGAATCTCATTTATTTGCATTTTATAGACACAAACAACCGATATGGCAGCCGATACCAGGGAGAGTATCAAACAGATGACTCAGACCTACATGAACAATCCTAATGCCATCATACTATGTATACAGGTTAGAAAAATATATCAGAATTCGATATTCTGAATTCATTTTGAATTTCAAATTATTTGGTACTCAAATTCTTCTAGGATGGTTCTGTAGATGCAGAAAGAAGTAACGTGACAGATTTAGTGGCTAGCTGTGATCCAAGTGGCAAAAGGACAATCTTTGTTCTGACCAAAGTTGATATGGCTGAAGAAAATTTAGCCGATCCCAATAGAGTGAGTGATTTCCTGGTGATATGTCCAAAATGTATAAGTTTTTATATTTCAGATTAGAAAAATATTATCTGGTAAACTTTTTCCAATGAAAGCATTGGGATATTTTGCTGTGGTAACAGGCAGAGGGCGAAAGGATGACTCCATACAAACCATCAAAGAATATGAGGAACAGTTTTTCAGAGGATCAAAATTATTCAAGTGAGTTCTTTGTGAATTTATGATTTCCAAGGAATGGTCTGTATGCTTGTTTTAGAGATGGTGTAGTGAAATCAACACAAGTCACAACTCGCAATTTGAGTCTGGCTGTTGCAGATTGTTTTTGGAAAATGGTGAAGGAAACTGTTGAACAGCAAGCTGATGCTTTCAAAGCGAGGCGTTTCAACTTGGAAACAGAATGGAAAAACAACTTTCCTAGGTGTGTACTGACAACATGATTCAACTAGGATCTGTTCAGTAACTATATTTGATTTCATCCATTGAAGAAAAAATACTAGGAAGTTATGATGATATTGATTTTCAGGTTGAGGGAACAAGACAGAGATGAGCTGTTTGAGAGAGCAAGAGGGGAAATTTTGGATGAGATTATCAATTTGTCCCAAGTTAGCCCAAAACACTGGGAGGAATGCTTGCTACAAAAAATTTGGGAGAAAGTATCTACTCATGTTTTTGAAAATATTTATATTCCTGCCGCACAAACTGGATCAGCAGGTGTGATATTTTGTTAGTGACAAGACAAAAAACATTTTCACTTTTGAGTTATCTTTTATTAATTATGGTTCATATATAATTTCCTGAAAGAAAAATAGTCCAAAACGTTTTCTTCAGGAGTTATCAGATTGAAACATTCCACAAGAAGTTCTAAAGAAAAGGGAATTCTGGTATTTTGTTGAGCTTGCACTATATCTTGCACACTAATGTAACATTTCTCATCTATATCAAGAGTGCGAAATACTTCTAGAATATGCAGTTCGGTGTCTTCTAAGAATTCGCATTTTTTCTTGAAATAAGTTTCCATATCTTTGGAAGCCACAATGCCGTCCTCAAATTTCTTGAAAAATGAAGTTGATTCCTCTTCTGTTGGACTGTCACCAAACATGGCAGTGTGGAGAATCATAAAATCTTTTCTGTCGAAATTAGTTTTATTATTGAGAATTGCTTCTATTGCATTAGCAAGATACTTTTTAGAGGAATGTGACATTGAATACCTTTGTCAAATAAACTCATTTGAAATATCAAAAATTTCATATACTGAGGGGTGCAAGATTCCTGAAAAATGCAGGAAGAGAAAAAATCACTCTGAAAATGCTTATTTTTTTTTATAGAGACGTTCAACACCGCTGTCGATATAAAACTTCGCCAATGGGCCCACTCAGAACTAGCTGCACAATCTGTCGAATCAGGGTGGGAGAGCCTGCAATCTGAATTCCAGAAATTTATGCAGAAAGCAGCATCTGCTCCTGACCATGACGACATTTTTGATCAGCTCAAACAAGCAGTGGTTAATGAAGCCATGCAAAGGCATTCTTGGGAAGATAAAGCATCGGAAATGCTAAGGGTGAGTACTGGAATAGTATACACAATCCCAACAAAAACAATTTACTGGCACTATTCTTCACCTTACAGAATTCCACTGAATTTTCTGGTCTCTTAACTTTGGAACCGTCACTCGGTCGTGCTCTAGCCTGCATTCTTATATGTGTGAGAGTGTTCATTTTATATATATATATATATATATATATATATATATATATATATATATATATATATATTTTTTTTTTGATCGGCTAGGCTTCCGCGGTCAGAAATGTGCTGGCTGGAACTTCCGGTTGATCCCTTCAATCCTCGATCTCCAGTGATGATAGCCAGCTAGTGAGACAACTCAGACCTAGACGCAAGGTCACTCAGTCTTGAAAATGGCTCCGAAATGGGAGTCGAAACGTAGACAAGTAAATCTTTCCAGACGCGTATCAACCGGAAGTTCCAGCCAGCATATATATATATATATATATATATATTTGATCGGCTAGGCTTCCGCGGTTAGACGCGGATCAACCTGAAGTTCCAGCCAGCATATATATGTATATATATATATATATATATATATATATATATATATATATATATATATATATATTATATGTATGTTGTCAATGAGTTCGGGTTGAACCACGTCTATAGTTTAGTGCTCGACGTTGCGGCTCTGATTTTTGAGATATTTTCAAGAGGTGATGTGACATCATGCTGAGGTCTCAATTTGCCTACTCCCCAGGTCTTGTCACGAATTCTCTCTAAGGTCTCAATCTGTCTACTCCTCGGATCGATTTAATTTTTCATAATGATACAGCAAATATTCAAATTCAAAATATTCATTTTCCAGAAACTATGATAGTATTGAAAGAATTTAGGCTTTTTACACGCATTTTGAATAATATAATATTCAAGGGCATTTGAAGTTGCAAGCGTTTCTTCGTCAGAATCACTCATTTCAAAACACCATTTCCAGTTGTTCAAGCTACAAAACAAAGATCGTCGCTACTGTAGAAGCTCTACTATAAAGAGCACATGAAATTTGCGCCGCTCTTGTCGCCGCTCATATCCTTTATCACAACTCCAACATAAACGTACCCTTAGCGATGTTGTAGCTGAACTCATTTTTCAATGATTCATATACAATACCAAAAGATGGCAATCAATTCAGGAACAGTAGTGGCATTTTAATCGATTTGTTGATTATTTTCATTCCAATGGTCATTTAAAAGCATAGACATTCATTTTGTCAACACTATTCTGAAGCTTCATTACCTTTCTGTCAACATTTCAATCAAATTGACCACTAGTGATGGGATAATTAGAAACAAATAATCGATCATTAGATTGTCACTATCTCGAGATATCTCATATGGAATTATTGAATCAATCAGATGATTCAAATGTATCAAATTAAATGAAAAGGGGAGCAAATAATCAAAAACAGTAATCGAGTCCTAGGCTGAGACTCACCAGTGCAGTGCCGGCCTAGATTTCAAAATCTTGTAGGTGTAGTGAAATAGGGTGCGCTGCGTAACACCCACAGTGCATAACACCCAAAGTGCGTAAAACCCAAATGTCATAACACCCAAATTTCGTTATGCCCACACTCTCCGAACATACCCGAATGATGCACTGTTGCAAAATTTACCGGATATTCTGCAATTTCCTGTTAACCCAATCTAACTTAACCTAACTAACCTAACCTAAAAGAAGGATGAATTTGGCAACAGCGCATCATTCGGGTATGTTCGGTGAGTGTGGGCATAACGAAATTTGGGAGTTATGACATTTGGGTGTTACGCACTTTGGGTGTTATGCACTGTGGGTGTTATGAAATGTGGGTAGAACGAGATGCTCCCGTGAAATATAGGTTTTGTCTCAAAATATTCATAAATTTTATAGCGATAAATCTTGAATAACCACAATCACAAACCTAATGAAAATATAATGGTTGGATGTTAAAATAAATGAGAACATAAAAAAGTGAGACTCACAAGAATCAAAATAGTTTGTAAGTAAAACAGTATTATTTCGAAATAATAAGCGAATCACAGGAAAAACAGCGTTAAATACTGAATGAGAATACATTCTATTATTGCTCCCTTTGCCAGATCTTGAGTGGAAGTTTATTCGCTGAGTGAGATCTTAGGGATCCTACTAATGATTAATCATTGGAATGATATGATTTTTGGGATCACTCAAGAACTCATCATTCGATTCTCAGAAAAATCCGATTATGTCCATCACCATTGATTACATGTCATTTTTGATCTTCATAATAGGAAACTATAAGCTATTTAAGCCCGATCGAGTGAGCAGGGCACTCAGTGCTTTAGCAGTGCTTTTATGCCATTGGCTGCGCCTAACAGCTTAAAGCCGCTTCACAAAATTTGAGGTTTTACCATGCAAAACTGTCAAATTTTGTGCAGCAGCTTAAAGCGCTGTAAGCTGTAAGGCTGGATTCAGACAGATCCGAAATCCGATGGTACGACGATCCGACAGCTTTCTGATTGGTCTGAATCAAGATGAATAAAAACCCTGGTGCGTTGACCGATATGCCTTTGTTTAGCCAATTTCTCTCGACCTGAGAAATCGAAGAGTAAACTTAACATTTTTTGACGGTAGGTGGTGTTGAGGTGGTGATACAAATGCGATTTTCTAATGGTACATTTTCATTGAGGCGGCAGCTTACGAGTGATTTTCGATACCGGTGGTCTCATTGGATGAACTCATGCGGGATCTTTCGTTCACCAATAGAATTATCTATATACAAAATACGTAAGGTCAAGTTCGTCCTATGAAAAGCTATTAATTTTTTTGAAATGTTTGACAGTTCGATTTGAATGCATTTGAAATATTCAAAATCTTTTACCTAGTTCTTGTTGCTTTTCGCGTTTTTCTTGTTTATATTTTTTTTAAGTGTTTATAGTTGCTGTTCTTGTATTTGTTTGATTTTATAGTGATAGTTAGATTTATTATGAACCGATTTACAAAGCTCAAAATAAAACGCTCGTGTAACGTGTAGGTATTACTCATCCCTCATATCATCGGCTGGTAATCACATTAAAATCACATCACAATCCCTTTTTGATTTATTTCTCATCAAATTTAAAGCAAAAGGAATATCTAATAATCAGTCAAAATGTGATGACTACATAATTTCTAGCATTTCGCGGGAAAGCAAGAAATTGCATGCAAAACATGAGACCATGAAATAAACATAACCTATAAATCTATAAATAATCGAATGGCCGTCGAGCGGATATTATGGCATCACAGAATAAATTAAAATCGCGTAAGGTGCGCCTCTGCTGGCAAACTCTCGAAGGCATCTTTTCAGTTAAAATTGATCAAAATCAAGATAGCGAAAAGTCGAGAAAATTTGCTCACAATCTATTAGGTATAAGTCAACACACTAGGATTTTTATTCATCTTGGTCTGAATTGAAATTTAGAGGATAAGTAGCTATTAAACACGAGCGAAAAATTGTGTGCACGAGGCGTTAGTCGAGTGTAGTAATTGGCAAGTGCACGTGATTGGCCTTATTCTCGAGTTGCAAACTGTACTTTTTCTACTCCCACCATCTGGAATCACGTGAGGAGTTGTAGAAATTCCTCAGCCACATAAACAACGTCAATACAAAAATTCAATTCACCACATGGAAATAGAATAGAACGGACAACTCGCTTTCTTAAATGTGTTGGTTACGAGACGAAATGACGGTAAACTTGGTCACAAAGTATATCGGAAAGCAACTCACACCAACAGATATCTACATAGGGACTCCAACCACCACCCGAGGCAAAAACAGGGCGGCATAAAAACACTCGTCGATAAAGCGAAACAGATTTGCGAATCGGATTCTCTGAATGATGAGCTAAACCACTTGAGAAACGCTGTACGAGCTAATGGTTACCAAGACAGGGAGATAAAACGAGCAATACGATTAAAGACTACCAAGAACCTACACCCTGAAATAAAGGACGAAACTCCACCAACAGGAACCGCTTCTCTGCCCTACCTGAGGGGAACCACAGATCGCTTTGGAAAAGTTTTGAAAGAGCACAACATCAAAACAATTTTCAAGCCCACAGAAATACAGAATCCGATGTACGACAGAACAGGGTCCGACCACAACATATTAACAAACGAGAACTTCCAAATTTGCCATTAAAATTCATCAAAGCACTAAGCAAACTATAAAAGAATACAAAAGCATCCTAATCTTACCACTTTGTTTGCATCAACATCAAAATCACAGGAGCCGCAGCAAATGGAAAATGCCGGCGAAATTGAAACTAGCAGGTTTTATTGCGAAACACAAAGTAGAAGATAAATTTTTAATTGTGATAACGATCACCGACGGCTCTGAAGTTTTGTAACTTAAAAGTTTCGATTATTTCAATGAGAAATGAATTCCATACAGACAGAATTTGTTAGGATTTGGATCTGATAGCACCCGTATCATATTCGGGGGATAAAACTCGATGATCACTCATTTGAATAAAGACATACCTTGTATTTCAACCATGAAATGTAGATGCCATTCATTTGCGCATCTCACGCATGTGAATAATTACCGAGGGGTCTTGAAGATTTTTACCTCGGAGTTTTCAATAGCGTACAAAATTCATCTAAACCCATCTGTGATTGTAAAATACTTTTTAGTATAAAAAATCCACACATCAGATGGCTATCGTTGGCCGATGTCGTGAATGGATTGTTGGAACAACTTCCAGCTATAGAATTATATTTCCAATTAGCAGTGCTACAGATCGTCTTCCCTCAAAGCATTTCAACAAAAGCCATGGAGCCGACAACCGAATTATACTTTACCAATGAATGAAGAAATGCATGCAGAAAAACCAAGTTGTACATCAAGCGCCAAATGTGTTGGCGAGCCCGCCCCCATGTGCACAATCATTTTCAATGTAACTCTCAGTACAGCTCTTGCAAGATATACAAATGCTCTGTAACTGTCCTCCAAATCTGTTGGCGTTTAGCATTGTCTGATAAATTTATGTTGTTTCTGAAAAAAATGTCATCGCCTAACAAAAAACCAATCATCAGGAGTCAGTCACGTGAAATAATTTTCAAAGCGTTGAATGTTCATCAGATACGTTATCAAATGTGAAAAATAAAACATCTCTCGCTACCGGTCACCTCAAATAAATTTTAAAAAATAACTATTTCATCACAAATCTTTAATTTGTATTTGGTATTTCAATAAGAACCATTGAAATAGTGGTTACAGAAGGGCAGCAATTTATTTAACAAATAACGGCAAGTAAAATTTTCCACCCCAAGGAGCGGCCTAAAAGAGCACCAGTAACTGAGTATTCCAATATTAGACGGAATTTTTATGACTTTCATTCATTCATTTCAAGACGGAAGGGTTGTCGTATTACGCTTAAAAAGTTCCAACACAAAATTTGGGAATTGTGGCTTCCGAAACATCTCTTCGAAGAATTTTAAAAATAAGTTTCAAAAGGAGGACCTAAAATTATAGAAATATTTTTATAGAAAAAATATTCATAAGAGCATTTAAGATCAAGTATTTACAAAAAACAATTATTTCCGTAACCAACAGCGACCAACTGTGTTTCTTTGATGAAACATACCTTCATGGTAGACATACAGCTTCCAAGAACTGGACGGATGAATCAACTAAAGGGTTATTTGAAAATATTTCGAAGGGGTCAAGACTCATTATTGTCCATGCAGGAGACATGGGCGGAGCACGAGTTTGATCAAATCACTTGGAATGGCAAGCGCGTTGCCGACATGTAGTAGATATAGAGCGAAAATTCTGTGCAAATGAAACATTCACATACTTCAAACGGAGATGAATCCAGTGATTATAAATTTAAATGATGATAGCAGCAGTGAAGATGAAGGAAATTTGTATTGAGATAATACTGAATGAAGATTATTTTTGGGAAAGTGTATAATTTAAATGAACTGTACTACTACCTAGAATAAAGAACTTAATACGTTTCAATGTGAAAAGGAATTTCAAATAAGTCATGTTCCATTTGCTCCGCTATTTAAAACTAATTATAGGTAGCTTACTGGCCGGTAAGGTGCTTATCGTAATCCAATAGTAATTTAATTGGGAGAGTCTATACTTGCGCGATCGCTCGCCATCAGCCGTGGCGTGTACACTGTATTTATTATATGATCAGATGTACAGAGCATATGTGACAATTTCAGAATACAACTGGTTATTTAGAACAAAAGAATAGATAGAGCCAAATGTAGCTCAAATATCAAAGACCAAAAAATATTGAGTGTTTATATAAATGACGTGCGGATCTCTTCGCGGTTATTGAAAAAAATGAAATCGATTGAAAAGAGACACTCAACAGTTTGACGACGTTAGCCCAAATCAAATGAAGGTTTCTTCTCGCTGATGAGGCACTAAAGTCTTTTAAGATTTTGAACCCAGAAGATATTTCAGTACATGATCTGACCAAAAAACATATAACTCCAATTTCTGAACCATTATATTATTTCGCGAGTGTTTGTCAAGACAATATAACAGAATTATAGAATGGAGAACTCTTCGCAACACCAATTAAATTTTGACGAAACTGAAACGCCCAGTGTAGAAGAAATTTGGTGGCAAAGTTTCCAGAAAGGCGACGGCTCTGCAATGTTTCCACTGTTATCGACTTTAACCAGAAAGAAAGCTTATGTTTGCCGCGCAATACTGCTAAGGTAGAACGCTTGTTTTCAAGTATTATTGTTTTGAAAACGAAACGGAAATAAACCTATTACTACCACTAGAAAAGATTCCTTGCACACACATTATTAAAAATTGTCTTGAAGGCAATGTGACGATTATTTCAATAAATTGAATGAAAATACGAGTTCAACAAAAATAAAGATGAAACGGAAATTGAAAATGAGATAGTAGCTAGCTAGTGAAATCTACTACTGATGGCTATGATTTTCAAGGCAGCTTCCTCAAAAATCGCTAGTCACATTTTCTGAAGGGTCAGATGAGCCTATAAATACTAGTTTCTGAATATAACTACTAGTGAATTAATCTTTGAGACTTTTGTCATTTAATTCGATTGAAACTTTGATGATTGAATGATTTTTATTCGTTTTGATTCCCTTCCTATAATCTATTCATTACTATTATTAAATGATACAATAAAAAGATAAAGATGTAGATTTGCTTCGTTTCAAGCATATCTCCACTTTTGTTCTATGTTGTGGTTGGCAACAGATGGTTTCACAAAAAGCTTAAATAGTCTTTTAAACATACATTGTCAATTTTCCTATTTCTGCATAAACAATGGTGTTGAGGTAATACATTTCTGTTAAAAGTAGTAATTCCTCATCGAAGAATGCTTAAATATGTTTAGTGCCTGGTGCAGGTCTTTTCCAAATGGAATAAGCTCAGCAATTAAAAACTGCTCAATAAACAAAATTTTACCTCAAAAGTTAGACTTAATTCTTCATATTACTTCATGAACTGATTCGAATCCATCATATTATAGGCGTTTTCTGGCGCTTATGTATTTAAAACGTATTCGTCTGCCTCCTCCGTCACATACGCCAAGCCATATAGTGGGAGAGAGATGGAGAGACGAATAAGTTTTAAATACAAAAGCGCCAGAAAACACCTTATATATTACTTGAACAAGATTGGATTACCGAGTGGTTTTTTGTGAATATTAGATTTCTTTTTTTTTTAGAGAAGAGTAATAAGATTAAGCACCATAAATTTTTATTAATCGTTTCTCATTATGAGATATACCAAAAACTGCAGAAGATCTATTTGTAATATTTTGAGACGCTTTTTTTTACTAACGATTTCACTCTTGTCCGAAATTTCTTTACCAAGAATTATTTTTTCCAATATACATTATTTTTCAATTTTTTTAGGTTGTTTATATTTTTTTTTATACCATGTGTCCAGCACTGAACGAAAGTGATGAATATATTACTATTTATTGCTTTGAAATGTTCACACACCTATAAACAGTAAATAGATATGATGCCACTTCTGACTCCAATTTCTATAGGTTATTCAACTGAACACGCTCGAGGACCGCACAATAGGAGATAAGAGGGATTGGGATGAAGCTGTTAAATTCTGGGAGTCTAGTTTGAAAGAAAAATTGAAGGAGAGTGAAATCATACTCAAGGAAATTCTGGGCCCCTCAACCAAAGAGAGGTGGTTATATTGGCAGTACCAAACAGAAGTGCAGGCAAAGAGGAGAAGTGTCAAGGCAGAGTTGGACAAAATTCTGTATTCTGATGAAGTGAGTAAGCCATCATATATTCTTCATTTAGAGAAAGCTGATTAACTGATTTTTTCCTGTAGAAACATCCACCTAAGCTCAGTTACGATGAGCTAACAACAATAAGAAATAATCTTCAGCGAAATAATGTTGAGGTCGATAACGAGTTCATACGTGAAGTTTGGGAAGCTGTACATAGACGATTTTTCCTGAACCAAGCTTTGTTGAAGGCCTACGACTGTCGAAAATCGTTTTACTTGTATTATCAGCAGGCCGATGTCGACTGTTCAGATGTTGTTCTGTTTCATAGGATACAGCAGATGATGAAAGTAACGTCCAATGCACTTCGGCAGCAAATTACGAATAGGGAAGGTAACAGGATGCTTTATTTGTAATATTCATGTATAAGTTACTGAAATGATGTTATTTTGCAGCTAGGCGATTGGATAAAGAAATTAAGGAAGTTTTAGAGGATTACAGTCAAGACTCGAAAAAAAAAACTGCTTTGCTGACTGGTAGGAGAGTAACACTTGCTGAAGAATTGAGTGAGTTTTTACCGAAGCCATTTAGTTTTTTACTTACGTCCTATTTTGATATTTCCAGAAAGAGTGCGTCAGATCCAAGAGAAGTTAGAAGAATTCATACAAGCGCTTAATAAAGAAAAATGATATCTAGTCTGAGTTATATTAGGTTAAAAAAGTTCTCCGATACTATTTCACCCAATGGATTTTTTTATTTTTCATAGATTTTTTGGGAGTGCCTGTGACCACAATTTAAAAGTGTATAAAGTATGATTTAATATTTATATATTTTTACAATATATTGTTACACTTTTCCTTCGATCTTTTTTGGTTTTGTTGAATTTTGATTTGATATTTCCTGATTGTAAAATTCTACATTCATAGTTTTGGTCTTTTTGTTGATTAAAAATTGTTTCACAAACTTACTGCGTATATTAAACCCAAATTCGTAATACATATAAATACAGTAAATAGGTTGGACCAAATAAAATTTCTCCTTTAGAATTTTTTTCTTCAAATTCATCATTTCAGAATGGAATTATCTTCAAGGTCGGTAGTAGACATACATTGCAGCGACTTTTGAAAAATTGTCAATCAAAATAAATTTGTGTTTATAAACAATACCCTCAAGAAAACTGAGTAGACCCTTGATAAAAAATATGTTTTATCAGTAGGGAAATTTATTATTGTATTCATCTGCTTGTGAAGTGTCAAGTTTTCTTAGAATGAAATAAAATATGTATAACAATGTAACCATTCAATCCATCAGTTGCAAATTATCGAATTTCTCAGTATCATAAAAACCAGCCTTGACCTGTCGTCCACCGAAAAATCTTCCATTCAAATCCACAACAGCTTTAATAGCACTTTCTATTCTCAGGAACTCGACAAATATTCTCACCGCTTCTGTTTGATCATCGTGGGGTATTTCATGGATGATGACACTGGCCACAGGTCCATATTTGGTGTTGCATTCATCTTTTACCTCAGGTTCAAGGTCATCATCAACTTCACCTGGCCCTACCATATTCTTCAATAGAACAACCTAAAATCATCATTTGAAAGTGGAATGAGAACATGCATTTTGATACAGAAATTGAATGAGCTGTTATAGGATTCTCCAATACATGTAGTAATAGATTGATCACCTTGCTTGGGTTTTTCATAATTTCTGTAATAGGAGGGTGTAATTCTTCTGATGGTGAAGTTTCCGCTACCATAGGGGGAGGCATTATTTCCTTTTCATGGATAATTCTTCCACCTCGTTTTGAAGTTTTCTCAACCTGTAATGCGCTAGACATTCCTTGTTCCATCCTGCCCAGTCCTTGTCCTTCCTTAAATCCATACCTTGCCATTATTTTTGCAGCTACAGATCCTCCATACGAAGTACTGGGTTGTGGTTTGTTTGGAATAATAGGCATGGCATCTGAGGGCTCCTGTAAGCTTGGAGGAGGAGCAATAGCCACTCCACCAGACGGTCGACTAGACTTTTGCATTGGTGGTTCTTCATCTTCTTCAGTCCACCTACCTATTTATAATGGATATCAAATTGTTAGATAGTCAGTGTGTGGTTGCAGCAAATAATCTTTACACTATTATAATTGATCACTAGATCTTCATTAACCTACCTGCAAAACCACTACCAACAGGTGGCTGACTCATTTGAGGCACAGTAACAAGCCCAGCTGGAGGAGACATACTTTCTTCAGGGTCACTAAACCTACTCTTTCTTTTCTTCTCCCTCCTTTTTTCCTCTTTTTCGCTATTTCTATCTCGGTTCTCTCTACTATCTCGTGATGACTCCCGGCCATCACGTGAGCTATCCCTATGATGGTGCTCTCTCAACTCCTTCACAACCTTTTCATATTCATTGGGCCATAGAGGGTCATACTCGTCAATAACATTCCAGTCATATTCACTACTGTATATTGCTGAGCTAATGATAGGTAGTCTCGACTCGGCCTTTGACTTGATGAAAGGAGAGAAATCGTCGTCATCTCTCTTTGATTTCAAGTCGATAACGGGTGCTAGACTGGCTGACTTGCGGAGCTGGTCCCTTTTTGGTTGGGTCACAGTGGCTTTCTTCAACTGAAGTTGAGACTGGAGAAGTTTAATTCCTGATGACCAACCTTGTACTTTTTCCGAGCCTGCAGATTTCACGTCGTAGTCATCATACAGAGACATGTTGAACTCCTAACTTAATATCTGACTAATTGATATGTTAGGAGTTTGATAGGAAACATCAAACAAACATTTGCATTTGAAATATTCCAAGAAAAAGAGGCTACCTGCTCTGCTGCTCTGCTTCTTCTTTTACGTTTGGGTGGTCGTTGCTTCCTTTGGGCAGGCGCAGTTGACCAAACTTTGCCACGTACAAACGTCAAGTGTCAATCTGTCGGCGAGCCATCCAATGGCTGCGTCTAACAATAAAGCGGTTAAAGCCGCTTCATAAACGGCCACATTGATATTGTAGTAATGCTTTCACAACAAAATTTCTTCATTGTCTTAATTCACTAATATATTTTCAGTTTCAGTGCACAATATAGTATATTATATTACTCGTGAGGAAAGCTTACGCCTCGTGCTGCAATATTTCCCACTCGTGTGAAAAATCACTTTCGCACGTGTAAGGTACACTATTTTTCCTACGACCACCATTTATTTGAACAACGTAACAATGTAACAAATATCAGATTGAGTAGCCTGACTAATCTTACGTTATATTTGTAACAGTCTATGTTTAAATATTGTTTCTATGAAAAGTACACATTAATTTACAATTATTCTCATAGAGAAATAAACAAATAACTTTAATCAACGTTTATTTGAAAAAATAACAATACAATGAGTAATTATTATTAGATACCACTGGGGAGCATATTCATTTATTTGGAACCATAAAAATTGAAAGTAAATTGGTTATTGTTACAATTTGAAAATTGTAAAGGTGTCTGCGAAAGATTTGTTACAATATTTTCTCGGATGCTGCTTGTAATTATTGTGTCCATTGAAAAAGTTGAGGGTTTTGAATTTATGTTTTTTGTTATGGCTGATTGAGCATCAGTGTCTTCCGAATTTTCACGCACATCGCTGACGATTTTAGTGGCGGTGTTCATTCTGTTGATGTGAGAATTATATCTTTATATCCCTCAGCGACAGCAGAGGATATTCATCCTCCGTGTCTCTTGAGAGTAGTAATATCTCCTGCATCTACTAGGATCGTGTAGCTGTGGATCTCCGGAAACGACTGGTGTAAGATTCTGGATTCTCTAGTTTCAAAAATTTTGCTACATACTGAGGTGGGTACAGACCCCATTTTGTTAATACCCACCACTTACTTGGTACATTTTTGGATTTTATTGCTAAGAAAAAACCCCTTTTCATGGGTTGCTGGTCTTAGTTTAGCATATTTCTCATATTTGTCATATTTATTTGTAATATATTGAATTTTCTGTCTATTTTATTTTTTGTATTTTTAATCCTGACTATTGCGGCTGTACCTATATCTTCAATGTCATCTACAGTAATTTTTATTAATTCTTGCTTGTGACATGCTCGCCTGATATACCGAAAATTAGAGCAACATGTAAGTTAACATACTCCTATTAGTAAACTAATGAATATAATATTGTTTTAAACTCGTCTTGACAAATAAAAATAGATCATCAGGAGTTGTTGTAATATTTATTTGCTGGGTTGTCAAGATCATTGCTTTTTTTGGATTATGACCGTCATTTTTTCTTTTCAAAAAAGCTTTCACCTTTATGATTAATGTATAAAGTAGTGCGCAGCATAGAATAGAGAGACCACAGTGAATTTGGTGGTACTGTCTTAGATAAGTTATCTATGTATGCTAGAATTACATTATCAGAGAAAGAACTTTTACGCTATAAGGTAGACACGATTGAATTTCCACAAAATTTATTGTCTTCGCGACATGTTTCGGTACACTGTACCTTTATCAAGCGAATGTATTTAAACACTAAATTATTCTTCGCTAAAAGCTCCTTAAATATATCAGGGCCTACTCTAATTATCTATGATTCCTAGAATAATACCACTGACAATGATGATGATTCCTAACTGATGCTGATAACTGATACTGATTCCTAATAATAATTATGATATCGGACCATAGTTACTACTTATTGATTGAATAAGTTCAACAAAGGGGAACTATTGAGATCCAATTGATCATTTAGCAAACAATTTGAATTTTTTAATTTATTGATTTCCAAAAATTCTAAATAATTAAGTCTAATGCCCTTATTTTCAACATGCAGAATTTCGAAATTTTTATCGAAGTCATGGCCTTCCTCCAAAATATGATTGGCATATGATGAATGAGTTGTTTTCTTTTCATAATTCATACGATGTTCACGTATGCGGTTTTTGAATGGTCTACCTGTCTGGCCAATATATACTTTGGAGCAAGATCCACAATTCAATTTATAAACTCCTGATTTTTCATCTTTTATTGTTTTATCTTTGTTATTCTTGATAAACCTTCCCAACGTGTTATCTGTTCTATATGCTACTTTTAAATTTTGTTTATGCAAAAATGAAGCTACTTTTTCCGTAGCAGGTCCTGAATAAGTTAAGATTCTATAATTATTGTCATGGGTCCTCAAAGTGGGGTACACTTCTTGGATAGCTTTTCTATGTAGTTTTTTAGCAAGAATATTTAAATATTCTTGCTAAAAAACTACATAGAAAAGCTATCCAAGAAGTGTACCCCACTTTGAGGACCCATGACAATAATTATAGAATCTTAATTTATTCAGGACCTGCTACGGAAAAAGTAGCTTCATTTTTGCATAAACAAAATTTAAAAGTAGCATATAGAACAGATAACACGTTGGGAAGGTTTATCAAGAATAACAAAGATAAAACAATAAAAGATGAAAAATCAGGAGTTTATAAATTGAATTGTGGATCTTGCTCCAAAGTATATATTGGCCAGACAGGTAGACCATTCAAAAACCGCATACGTGAACATCGTATGAATTATGAAAAGAAAACAACTCATTCATCATATGCCAATCATATTTTGGAGGAAGGCCATGACTTCGATAAAAATTTCGAAATTCTGCATGTTGAAAATAAGGGCATTAGACTTAATTATTTAGAATTTTTGGAAATCAATAAATTAAAAAATTCAAATTGTTTGCTAAATGATCAATTGGATCTCAATAGTTCCCCTTTGTTGAACTTATTCAATCAATAAGTAGTAACTATGGTCCGATATCATAATTATTATTAGGAATCAGTATCAGTTATCAGCATCAGTTAGGAATCATCATCATTGTCAGTGGTATTATTCTAGGAATCATAGATAATTAGAGAAGGCCCTGATATATTTAAGGAGCTTTTAGCGAAGAATAATTTAGTGTTTAAATACATTCGCTTGATAAAGGTACAGTGTACCGAAACATGTCGCGAAGACAATAAATTTTGTGGAAATTTAATCGTGTCTACCTTATAGCTTAATAACTATGGATTTCCATCAAGTAAAGGCCACCTCAGTCCAAAATTTCCCAGAAAGAACTTTTGATTTCTTTCATTCTTCTCCAGTTGATAAATTCATTATAAGCTCGTTCATACCTATTTTTGTACTTTTCTGGTAGAATTTGTAAAAAGGTTATTTTGCTGCCTCTATGATTTCTGGTGGAGTGCAATCCAATTCATTTTCAGACTCCACAATTATTACGCAGGTATTTGATATATGCGTGGTGTAGAGACTGAAAATTTTGTACAACTGTAAGATTTAACAGGGATTTACTTTCGATTATGTAAGTATCAAGTTTTAAGAATGTTTATTTGTTGTGTTTTTTAATTGTTTCAAAGCCTACTTAGCATTTTATATTTTTAAATATGGGCCCGCGCCCGGGTCCCGATTCTCGAGAGCTGAACGAATATGCTTGTGATGTTCTATCCTAGTTCAGCACATATATGCCGTATCCGTATCGGTTCACGTTATTCTGAACGATTCATACGTCCGTCGAACGTATAGAGCTCCGGATCGCTGGTTGCCTATCTTAAATAGAGGTAGTTCGTATGTATGCCTCAACTCAAAGATTATATACTATATACTACACTTGTAGTGTATAATCATTGGCCTCAACTAACAGCAATCCGACAGCTGACAGTAGGTGTAGGTACCTAGACCAGATTGATGAATATTATAGATTTAATGCTTAATGGCGTCGGCCACGGCCAGAATCGTGGCTTCAGTGTATTGATTTTTGTGAATACTTATAATTTAATTATTAATATTATAATTGTGAACTGTGAATAATTGAGTTGCCTTACTAAGGTTTTTTTTGTCAGTCTGTTTGAATATTTTTTCTATAAAAAGTGCACATGAATTTGAAATAGCCATCGCAGTCAAATAAAGAAATGATGATAATTAACGTTTATTTGAATATATATACGAGTATAGGTAAAGTTCTAAATACAACACTTCTTTTTCTTCTCTTTGTTTTTTATGTATAATTGGTTACCTATCAGTCTAGTTTTTATATGAATAATAACAATTAATGATTGCATCAGTAAATCAGGATTCACGGGATTGACGGCTTATTGACAGCCGTGCGGAAAGTACTTTCCGCCCTTATGCGGAAAGTACTTTCCGCCCTTATGCGGAAAGTAGTTTTATCTACCCCCTGGCATTTATTTCATTGTTAATGGGAATCGCCTGCAACATACCCAAAGCTGGCCCTCTCAGAGCCACTATAAAGTAACTAAGCTTTTTCTCTATTTTCGATTAATTTTTTTCGTTGGCATAAACTTTCAAAAAATATCAGATTACGAGATATACAAAACTGAAGAGATCTCATTATACATATATAAGTATCGATGGAAACATGAAAAAAACATTTTTTATTGCGAATGCAACCAAGACAATTCTGTTCGCACTCGAAAGAGTGTTCAATAAAGGGAAAATGTAAATAAGAAAATTAAATACACTAATTTTATTAAAAAGCGGGTTTTTTATCGCCTACCGTCAAGAGTTGACTTTAATGATTAGCCTAGAGAGTTTTTATGATTCCTATATAATCTTTATTAGTTTTCGGCTTCCATCGACTTTTGGTAAAAGGGTTATTTTGGCGGTATTTCTCAGTTTTTATGATTCTTAATGTATTGTCTTTGGCGGAGGCGTGCTTAATTTATGACATCCGTTCTTAATACATAAACTTGAATTTCAGTTATTGGGAGAGGTAATTCTTTCTTAGCGTATTTCAATTGATACAATCTTTAAAGAATTTTGCACCTTAGCAGTCTATGGGTTGAGTTTTCCATTGTTCGTTTTTATTACTTGCAGATTTCCTGGGACTGGGGCAATTTACTATATTTATTTATTGAAAATTTGCGGAAGACTTCCGAAGCGAAATCTTTCATGAGATATACTTTCTTAAAGATTTCTTTAATTGATGTAGTACTTGTATTTTTTTCTAATGCTTGTCTCGGATATTCTTTTGAAAACATTGCTCATATTTTTGCGGGGTTGTCACAATCACATTTTCAGCCCTACAGACCATTATCCAAAGGGTTCAAGTTCGAGAGCTTTCAGTCTATAGGGCCTTACCCGAACGCCATCTTTCTGATTCAAATCCGGCCGGCTGCCGGGGATTTTTAATTCTCGGTCGTTAATGGATTTTTTTTCAATTCTTTATTTAACGTCGGTCTATTTCCACTACCAAGGCCAATCACCGACGCCGGTGAGCACACTTCCCCCAACCGGAAATTTTGCCAAACCCTCTGGTCTTCTAACCAGAGGTAGGGATCTTTGACGAGCCCAACATCCATGGACTCGGGACCGCCGGCTTTACGTCCCGTCCAATAATATATTGCCTGCAAGCTCCGATATTCTGTTTAGCTGCAGTTGTATGGGCTTTCGACACGGTGTTTCCCTGCATGGTCACCCATCCAAGTACTAACCGCGCTCGGCGTTTCTTCAGAAATCGAATGACTGTCAGTCAACCTGAAGAGCTGCGCCATGCCCCTATTAATGGAGGTGATGAGGATCCGATTGGAAACCAGCGTGTTCATAGCTCTAGCAAAGGTTGTTGTGCTGGTCTTCGGTGAGTGAATATATCAGTTTCCGTGCTACGAATCGAGAGATTGAAGGGTTTCAATGATAACGAAATTCGTATAGCGGAGAAACCCATTTTTATACTTTGAAACTTCGAGTTCAAGAAATGTTTCAGATGAAAGAATGTTTTGAAACAATAATAGTGTGTAGAGTCTTCAATATGGCAATAATAGATCTGATTTTACATCCATTTGGTCTCGATGAGTTTCTTATATTGAATAGGACTGTCTTAAAAAAAGGATATTTGCTACAAAGAGTACACTAACGTTAGATGGCACACTCTTTGATTTGCCATACTTGATACCATAGTTATAATGTTTATTCGTAGATGAATGATACAAAATAACACACATCTTCATTAATAAATAATACGTTTCCTACAATATAAACATGAGGCAAGGGGGAGATTCAGCTCCATTTACTGGACAAATATATAAGTGAGTCATTGATGAACATAAACAAATTATGAAACAAATATATTGACTAAAAATTGTTTTGTTCATAGGATAAACCTCCTTCAATTGGTTTTGGTGCTTCATTTGTTTTGACCTATAAAAAACATTTCATGATCATTTATCGGAATTAAATGCAAGATAGATGTAAAGTCTTGTAATATTAAACAAAAGAATGTAAAAAATAGAACATATTTGCAATGTTAGGGAAAAAATTGTAGCAGCTGGTTAATGTATATTGATTGTTTATCAAGTGATGGTGAATTTTACATGGAAAGCTTTCGAACAATTTTCAATTATGATAAACCCAATTCAACTGAACAAACTTCAAACATTCTTCCATAAATCAAGCCATGTGATTCTTTTAGAATTGCTACAATTTACATCATACTCAGTTTACTTCTATCGAAGTCACGAAAAAAATTTAATGCCGACCCCAATGCTAAAGGTCATCGAAGGTGAGATCTCGGGGGGCTTAGGTGAGTAGGATCTATATTTTTTTGAACCTCACAGTATTGTTTCGAACTATTTCGAATGTATCCCATATTTACCTCTGTTCCAATTATCTGTAGCCGAATCAGTTGTTCACTCTCGAATTTATGTTCTCTATCTCTTGCCTTCCTTATGGCAGATCCAGCGTACCTCTGAGCTTCACGCGGTAGAATCCATTGAAACACAGGCGATATCAGCTCTGGATCCAAGGTTTTCAAGTCAGTTCTGCCCGTCAGAAAGCTCGTTAGAATGCCGACTGATAAAACTGTCGTAATTCCAACAGGAGTGATCCACATGTACGACAGCCGAAAGAGAGCAAAAATTCCAGATTCGTTTGGATGAGACATCTGTAATGGAGGATTACCACATTATTAAATTGTTCGATATTTGAATATATTCAATGGTATCCTTCATCCTTCATAAAAAAATTAGTTAGCTCACTTTGGCCCCCCGAGAATACATGAACATTTTGATGGGTGAAGTTCAGCTGTGGGATCAGAAACAAACTTCTAAGCTCCCTAGTATAGGGTCTCAAGAATATTCTGATTGGCCACTGCCAGACTTCTTGCTGTAACGATCAAGAAACGAAACGAGCACAAATATACATTGCAGGATCCTCACGGTTCGAATACAAGTCCCTCCTATCAATAAACACGAAACAAATCAGGCTCACTGCTCACTGGCAGTGAGTCACTGCCACACCAACAGGCACCTCATCGAGCACAGACAATCCAAAGTGCAGATGGTGGTGCATGGAGTATGAGGAGTCGCCGGCGCTTCCAGTGGCGGATTTAAACTTTTGCCGCCTAAGGGCTAGCAACAAATCGCCGCCCCCAAGTAAATTTATGTTTTGATTAAATAATCAGTTTGTAACTTGTATTTTTTTTCAATACATAAATTCTAGTTTATTCAATTGGAAGTTGAATTAAATGTTTATTAGTAAAAAAAGAAAAACGTATTTGAGGTAATTATTTGTCATGCAAATTTTATTGAAATAACATATTGGAATTAAGTAATATGTAAAACATAAATTTACATCTAGTCAACCCTGTTAACCTCACATGATCGGTAAAATCTTCTAATGATTCTGTTACTGTATGCACAGAAAGAATCATAATAACCAAAAACACTTCTTTAATTAAAAACACTTTCGTCGTGAACTTGAATTTGAAAAGGAGTCGATAACATCATCAAAGTCCAATCTCTTTGTTATGTCAGATTCAATGTTCAGTACTGCCACATCCCTCAAACGTGCCTCAGTCATCGTCGATCTGTCGTAGCTTTTGATCCTCTTCAGGACGGAGAATGATCTTTCCGCTGAACAGTTCGATGCCGGAATTGTTAAAAACAGTTTTAATGCTATATCGACATAAGGATATAGGTCTTGAAGTGCATTATCGTGTAGAGCTTCGTAAAGTCTAATAATTGTCAGTGGGCGTTCTTTTTCTTTTAGTTCTTTCAGAAAGCCAAAAAAATGTAAACATTCTCTAGCAAAATCTTCCGCCGTAGGGAGATCTTTGTGATACAAAGTGCAAAGTTTCTTGCTGCATTCTCCAAGTGTTTTCATATTGGCTTCTTCCCCATCATTATTATTGGTAAGAAATCCGAACAACGAGTGAAGCTCATCATAAACAGTTTTTCTTTTTTCCATTTCAGAAATCAATGTGTCCAAAATGACGTTGTAGGTATTCACTCTAAACTTGTCTCTACCAATCAACGTTACTTCTCCTTCTCTATTTTCATTGGACTGGAGTTTTCGTATCCGCTTCCTTTTTGTTACGCTTTCGTCTTCATATGTAGTCTCTTCTGATTTTACCAGTGCCCCATTTTCATAAATTTCGACTTCAAGTTCTCTTCTGAGACTACGTATGTACTCGGATAAAGATGCATACAATAGTGCTACTCCTATCTCCTGATAAATCGGTTTCACATGCCTGTAGTTCTTTACTTGTTAAATTGAACCTGCATAGCAAATCTCCCCATAGAATTGATAAAAAAGCAGTTTCTAATCTGTGTAACTGACGGAGGTAGAGGTAGGTGGATGCTTCACTTCGTGTGGTTGCCTTTTCTGTTTCGTCATTTGATGTAACTGTAAGGGCTTCTATGATTTGATTCCAGTCTTCATTTAATGCCTTGCAAGCGTCATCCCTTGCTCACCAACGTGTTTTTGACAAAGTTTTGAGGCTTAGGTTGTGTTTTTTATTCAGACAACTTGCAAGTACTTCCCACCTTTTGGTAGAGCAGGAAAAGAAATTGTACAGGTTGTTAAGAAGCATGAAATAGTTACGACTTTCTGTGCAACTACTAGTCGAATGCTCCCCGACTAAATTCAGTGAATGAGCACTGCAAGGAGAATACATTGCTGTTGGTATTGTTTCTCGAATTCTGGCTTGCAGACCAGTACATTTCCCGGACATGTTAGAGGCATTATCATATGCCTGGCCCCTGCAGTTTTCTATATCAATTTCATACTTCTTCAGGACATCCATAACAGCCTGGAAGAGCTCCTCTGATTTGTGGCCAACATTTGGTATAAAGCAGAGAAATCTTTCCACTGGAAGTCCGTATTCAGGAACGTACCTGATTATAATAGATAACTGGTCAACATGGGAAATGTCAGGTGTAGAATCGATCACTAAAGAAAAATATTTTGCTGCTTTTATTTCAGCTACTATTTCTTCTGTAACTTTTTGACCCATCACTTTAAGGAATTCTTCATATGTGGTGGAGGACAAGTATGAAGTGTGCCCTTGGCCTGGATTTCCATGCTTCGAAATGTGAGCCGCTAGGAAGGGGTCAAATTCTGATATTAGTTCAATACACATAATAAAATTTCCACAATTATGTGTCGACCTAAATTTCTCATTATGTTCTCTCAAAGGTAAACCAGCAGCAGCCAAGGACCTCACAACTGCAACTACTCGTTTCAAAACATTTCTCCAATAACTCTTTTCATCCTCAAGTTGAATCATAATCTGAGAGTCAATTCTTCCGGCCGTTGTCATTCTTCTTTTCATTACTAAGACACAAGATTTGTGGTCGGATGAATTTTTATGGCTTTTTAAGTGGTCGCTTCCGTGTTTCCAGTCATCGAATCCCCCTTTTGCTAGTTTTGAAATTCCTCCACAAAGTTGACATGGGATACAAAAAAGTTGCCCAGAACTATCGGAGTACATTAGGTATGATCTTTTGACTTCCTGTCCATTAATTAAGTTAGTTTTGAATAGACTTTGAGTTAGGAAGCGATGTTGGCCGCCGATTATTCTTTTGGAACGACCAAAATCTAAGTTTGAAACATCTTGGTTGATACCAGTGCTTAACACTCTATCTCGAGTGTTATCATTTAATGGCCACAGAGCAGGGTCACATACGAAATCGCTCTCTCGATTATCGTTAAGTTCTGTAATATTTGAACTTGTATGGGGGACTGATTTAAGGATCTGCTTAACATTGTCACTATTGTCAGATGTAGATGTACACTCAATTTCAGAGTATTTGAAACAATTGCTCCGTTCTGACCGTTCTTCTGTTGTTGGTGTTGCACTTTCATGGCTACTCACTAATTCTTCTGAGTTTGAAGAACTGGTGCTCGGGCCTGATGCACTCTCGGGAAACTTGGTTTATTTAGGCAGGTCTGATTCCACGAAAGTTTTGCTTTCAGGCAATCCATTTCCAGGTTCGGATTTCTGAAAGAAAGTAAATATTTTACTGGTCTTATTAATTACTTCCTGTTCTTTTTTATTCTTTTGTGATCTTGCTTTCCTGTAAGCAGCACCGCTTAGACGCTTTCTGCCGTCACTCATGATTTTTTTATTGAAATTCCTGAAAACGTAACGAAGACATTAAAATTCTAATTGTAAAATCAAAATATCATCATGTTAGTAAAACGCTAAAAGCAGTATTACATCTGTCAATATATTGCACAATAAATTCATGAAATAATTCACGAATTAATTGATGAATTTATTGAAAAAAGATGGAACTTTACACCTTTGAATTTATGGAGCATTTTATTCCTGTATATAATGTTCGTATAGGGTATAGGCAATATAAAACCAAAGTTCCTGAAAATACATGAGTTTGATGACAATAAATCGAACAAATGCTTATTTGCTGAAAACATTCATGAATTTATTGTTAGGTGTAATACTGACTTAAATCTGTCTGTTTAATTTTTCAACTCGAAAACTGTATAATAATAATAATAATAATAATAATGTTTATTACAATTCAATGAACAACAACATTTATCTTGTACAGATATACATATATAAATACAGACATATACATATATACGTATACACACACACACAAATGAATAAACATAGATACTCACAGAAGCAAGTGATTGCTTGTGCGTGAGAGTTTACAATGAACTAAACATATAATAAATGACAACGTAGGAACAAGGAACTTGAAATTTTGGACATTTACCTACTGCATTTATTACTGAATTAAAAATTCCACTTATCCACTTGTATTTCCATCCAGGTAGAATGGTAAAATATTGTATTGTTTATGCTTTACTTTCTTTCTTAATGCTGGAAATAGTGGAAATATAACAGGCTTACAAGAAATACTAATACGCCCTACTAATATTAGTAATACTACCAAATTAGACTATGCTAATATATTGTCTTTTGTCTACTCACCGTTATGAAGAAAGAAGAAAGGAACCTTGATATATCAATAGCCTACCATCTGATGATCTGACAATAATGTGCAAATAAATGCAAAACGTACGAAATTTAAATACAGTATACAACTGAACGATAACTCAATAAAGGCTATAAAACTTCACCTCAGATGACAACATGGAACATGGTCAACATGAACGTGAGTCTTCACGCATCACGCCACTTCGCTGATTCGAACGAGTCAATTGCTGTTTTCGGGGGATGGGAGCTTGCTGATGCCATTGAGGGATGGTGCGATAGTGCGTGTTATTATATAGTGGAGGTGGGATGTGGAATGGAAAGGTTTGATCATTAACAGTACGTCGGACTAAGTAGTTTATTTTCTGTTTTATTTTAACCCCCGAATTTCCTAGTTATTATTTTTGATATTAGGAAATTTGCCGCCCTTAAAAAATCTACCACCTGGGCTGCATCCCCTAGAGCCCCCCCCTAAATACGCCACTGGGCGCTTCATATCCTGTTTTATAGTAGCGACCAGGAGTACATACCTGCATGACCTCTAATCTCGAGCGTGTTAGACAAATGGGCTTCTTTCGGTCACGGGATTGACCTACTTTCCAAGGATTATGTTATTGAATTAATTAATCATAGTTTGGTCATACATCGGTCTCTTCTACAAAAAAATCCATATAAAAATTTTTCACATAAAATATCTGTTGGTTGAACACATAGAATTTTCCCTTTTTTTATAATAACACTACACAAGTCCTTATTCCCTTGTTTGTAACATTTAACATTGTTTCAAATAATTTACCATTCAAAAATCAACATAAATATGTTCAGTTTTCAACAATAACAATGACGGCAGTAACATCGCAAATGAAAACCATGAAAATGAAGAAACATGTGCACTGATATAACTGAAAGGTGGTCCTACTTGTTATATTCTCCACAATAAAGAGTACAGAGCAATTCTGGGCGTCGGTAAAATTTCATGAATTGTTGGTATAATGTAGTTGACGACTTTCTGAACAATAGGGCCCAAGGGCCCAACTCAATCCTATGACTAGTTTCAGAGATACAGGTTGGAGTTGGAAAATAGCCATTTTTTAAATCATGTATTTCTTATATTCTTCAATGTATTAATAATTTTTTCCTGTGATAGCTAGTGTTCTAATTACACTAAATATCAGTCCCTCAGGAGAGAAAGTTTCATTTCCTACAGGGATACTAAAAAATTTAATGAACGGAACTCTGACTGCTGAGGTCTCAATCTGCCTACGCCTCAGGTGTTGTCACAGGGGGCAAGGGTTTGTGACTTGACGCCGGGGCCTCAATCTGCCTACTTTCCAGGTCTCGTCACGAGTTCTTTCTAAGGTCTCAATCTGCCTACTCCTTAGACCGAACCAAAATCGGAGCCGAAACGTCGAGAACAAAACTCTAGACGCGGTTCAACCCGAACTCAACAACAACATATATATATATATATATATATATATATATATATATATATATATATATATATATATATATATATATATATATATATATATCGTACGATACTATGGATAACATATTGAAATTTATCTAAAACCAATTTGCGGATTTGGAAAGACGACGAAAATATGAAAAGCGACGGCTGGAGGAGAAAAAACTAGAGGAAAAGCGACGGCAGGAGAAAATACAAGAACGAGAAGATGCGCTCCAGAAAATTCCCAAAAATGAAAAGAAAGAACGAGAAAATGAAAAGAAAGAACGAGAATTAGAACGGGAAAATGAAAAGAAAAACGAGATGATGAAAAGAAAGAACGGGAAGAAGCACTCCAGAAAATTCTCGAAGAACAGAGAAAAGAGCGAGAAGATTTCCAGAATATTCTAGAAAAACAAAAGAATGAATTGGAACAAATAGAAAAACAACGGAAAGGAGACTTCCAGATGGTTCTAGAACATCAAGAAAAGTTCTTCGAGCATGTGATAAATAAAACCGAAGTACGAATTGAAGATCTGAAAGGAAAACTGAAAGATGATTTGAAAAGAGAACTGAATGTAGATCTGAAAGGAGAACTGTAGAAAGATTCGAAAGAGAAACTGAAGGAAGACCTGAAAAAACAACTAAAGGGAGACGTTAAGAAAATCGACGAGGTCAATAAGAAAGTTGATGCAGTACGAGAGGAGATGAAAACCCTTTTCATGAACCGAGACAGGGTTGCCACATCTGGTATTTCCGTAGAACCACCGGTCAGTCGTCTTGGTCCATGTATCGTCGACAATTCGAGGCTGAGGCAGCAACCAATGGATGGGGCGAAGAAAAAAAGCTACGGCACTCATAGTAGCTTTGAGAGGGCCAGCTTTGGGTTTGTTGCAGCAAACAACAAAATAAATACCAGGATCTGATTCCTGCCTTAGAGTTGTGGTATGGCGATCAACATCGCGAACAGCTGTACCAGACTCAAATGAAAACACGCCCATAGAAATCCGGCAAGTATTTGAAGCAGATGTGAGACGCCTTTTCCAGCTGGCGTATCCAGAAGCACCTGGAGATCTCAAGTAGCAGCTAGTTGTGCAGATGTTTATAGATGGACTGGGAGACCTGGAGATGCAAAGAATTTTACGTTTGACAAGTTTTAAGAGAAGTAGCGATGCTTTGGTTCGATCTTTGGAAGTAGAGGCGGCCTTCAACACGTCGAAGCCGAAAGTGAGTGCAGTTTCAATAGAAGAACCGGAACAACGATTTGGCATAGTTCAGTCGAGAAGGAATTAGCACCCAGAAGAAGAGGACATGCTATAGATGTGGAAAACCCGGACATCTGATCAAAGACTGTAAGAATGCCACCAAAATGAAGCTCACCTGCAAGGGTGCCATCTCGTACGCAATCACCTGTGGGGACAAGGTCATCCAGCGAGTCCTCAAATTGGCGGCAGGAAACCTAGAATCAGCCAGCATATCGAGGCGCATGCTGGCTAGCAGTCCCCAGGGTCATCCATGTTAACAGGCTAAAAAGAACATCTGAGAGCCTTACCATTCCAGGAAAAAAGAATAAAATGGACGTTATATGCACCATAGACACCGGTGCTGCAGTTTCCTTGCTAAGTAGCGACATCCTTCGGCCTGGAAGCGTGAAGCCAACGTCGCGCTTCGGACGGTGTCACGTATGAAAACGCAAGTATTCGAGGAGAGGCTGAAATTTCATTGATTCTTGCGCGACTCACCATCATAGATACAGTTTGAGTCGCAGATATAGAAGATGAATTTATACTCGGAATTGTCGGAATGGACTTGATCAATGACTACGGATTTTCATTCGACAAGCAGAAGATCATGAGGTTCGGAGGAGAAGAATTCGTCCTTACAACTCCAGCAGAAATGGCAGTATCTGTGAAACTGCGTTTAATTAAAACTGCGAGAATTCCTGGATTTTCGGAGAAAGTAATTTGTGCTGCAATAAAGACCCTGGGTGCTGCGTTGAGGTAGTCCAGCCATGTGATGAATCCCCCAGCAATTTGGTGTTCGCACGAGCCTTGGTTGAAACGAAACAAACGATTCCTGTGAGAGTTGCCAACGTGTTTCCTGGGGGAATAACTGTTAGGACAGGCGATTTAATTGGAACAAGTGAACCTCTTACTTGGGTAGCGACCACTTAGCGAACACTTATGAACAGAGGAGCTGGAAGCTGCCAAGAATTTTATCAGGAGTGAAAGTGACATATTTGATTCGATAAGAACAGGAAGAACTGACTTGGTCAAACACAGAATCGATACTGGCCAAGCTCATCCGATTCGGTAACCACCAAGAAGAATTCCATTCGCCAAGCAACAGGAGGTGGAAGAGCTTGTCGAAAAGATGATCAAGGACGGTGTGATTGAAGAATCATGGAGCCCTTGGTCTGCACCTGTTGTGTTGGTTTCCAAGAAGGATGAATCTACGAGATTCTGTGTCGATTACAGGAAATTGAATGATGTCACTTAGAAGGACATCTACCCTCTATCAAGAATAGATGACAAATTAACAACTTTGGCAGGTTCCCGTTGGTTCTCAACATTATATCTGAAGAGCGGATACTGGCAAGTGGGCATACATGAAGACGATAAAGGAAATACTGCACTTCGACCAGTTTACTGTTATGCCGTTTGGATTGTGCAATGCTCCAGCAACATTTGAGGGACTAATGGAGCTGGTCCTGAGTGGGCTCACTTGAAAGACTTGTCTGATATACCTCGACAACGTTTCGGTTATGGGAAGGACATTTGAAGAACATCTGCGCAATTTGCGAAAAGTCTTTCAACGATTCAGAAATGGCAATCTCAAAACTCAAAGAGGTGGATTTTCATTGCATTACACGAATACTAAAAATGAAACTTTTGATGTTTTTAGTCAGCAGGAATTGCGTAGATCACTTCTCATTCTTGTTAAAAGGGTACAATATGAGGTTTTTGCTGAGATAGACAGTTTGGCACATAAAAACCCATTTCCAAAGCATTTCGAAAACTATCACCGTTTCTTTACTGAGGGTGCGTAGTAGATTGGTAAAATGATAATAATCATCCCATTCTACTTTCTTAGAAACATAGACCCGTTGAACTTCTGATAAATGAATATTATCAGGAGCAGCTTCATCTCGGGGTCCAAAATTTACGCTTTCTTATTTCAGAGAACCTTTGGATTTTGAATGCCAAAAATGCTATTGGATCAGTTATATCGATATGTATTCTATGTTTTAGGGTTCGTCCTAATTCATTAAGCCCTTTTATGGGCAATCTTCCGGCTAGTAGAGTTTCACAAGTTAAACCTTTCTCGATTTTTGAGGTGGAGTTTGCTGGTCCCCTGAATATTACCTTGTCGAAGGCCCGTGGTTGTAAGAGTCAGAAAGTTTGCATATGTGTATTTGTGTGTTTCGCTACTAGGGCCACTCATTTGGAATTAGTTTCCGACTTGTCGTCAGATGCATTTCTGGCGGCTTTACATAGATTCGTAGGTAGAGAGATCGCCTATCGGTGATAAACAGTGACTAAGGCACCAATTTTGTGGGCGCAAACCGATTGCTGAAGGAGATGTTTCAACAAGCTGTAGATGTCGAACATATTGAATGGAAGTTCAATCCACCTTCAAGCCCTCATTTTGGAGGTTTGCATGAAACTGGGGTGAAGTCGGTCAAAGGGTATTTGATCAGGGTTATTGGCGAACAAATCCTTACTTTCGAAGAGATTCATACGATTCTTGTACAGATTGAAGCCCTCTTGAATTCTAGCCCCTCAACTGAAATGAGTTCAGATCCAGATGATTAACGAGCTTTTACCCCAGGACACTCTTAAAAAATGGAGCCACTGTCTGTTTTACCCGATCGTGATGTTTCGAATCTGCCAATAAATTGTTTATGTAGGTGACAACTCTTGCAGAAAATCCACCAGGATTTCTGGAAGAGGTGGCATCTAGAGTATTTGAATACATTTATTCATCATAAAAAATGGACCGATCACCAAGCCCCATTGACTGTAGGTAAACTCGTCCTTATTAAAGATGAATTGCAACCCTCTATGCGATGGCGCTTAGGACGTGTACGTGAGATATTTTTGGAACAGATGGCATCGGACGTGTTGCTTCTGTTGAAAATGCTTCAGGAATAGTCCGAAGGCCAGTTATTGAATTATGTCTACTTCGACTGTTTTTTTGACTGCATTTTGGTGGGCGGTATGTTCCGTCTTTAATTTGAATATTATACTTTAGTTTGCAAATTTTCTAATTGGGAATCATAATCTCATAATAATGTTGAAACATGATTAATTTTTGGTATAAATACTTGATATTTTCCATAATATTCATTTTCCTTAGTTAATAGCTCTTTATAAAAGGCAGAAACAAATGTTTTTGGTTATACGGTTTTTTTTATTTGTTTGAACGTTTTTGTTGAACGCGTAGAGCGCAGTGGAACGGTATTCGAGACAATACCAAAACGTGTGTCGAGTGAGTCGAATCGAAAGGTCCACATCGAATAATTGTTGATCCCGGTAATCACGGCTTTCACCGCAATTATTCGTAAAGATTGCATTCTTTGAAATTCTCTACACGGTGTGGTGAAACTGGTAGATCTACCGCTCCAAGCAGCCAAGAAGATCAAGGCAGTCTACAGTCCACATTAGAACACGGTAAGGCTATTTTTTACTATTTTCCTGCACCCGAATTTTAACTAGGCTTCGGTTATGTCAGAAGAGGTTCTACAAACAGTTACAATGGGGATAATGACATATTGTTTGATCGAGACGATCAAAATTGAGAGGGGGTTAATGTTACGGAATCTCCTAGTGCCGGTCCTGTCACTCGTAAACTTAAATAGATATTAGAGGTCGAATGAAGATCGGTTAGCTGCGAAATCTTGTCAAGCATGAAATATTCGATCATCGAGATTTCCCTGGAAGATTTTCTATAGGTGTGAGCAAGTATATATATATACGGAAGCGATTCATAGCTACGGCAGAATTTCCATTACAGAGAGTTTTAGTACAGAACGTGGGATAGTTAGCGGAGCAATTTGAGTGTATTGTATTGTAATAAAAGTAGTTTATTGTATTTCGGAGTTTTAATAAACGAACACAAGGATATATCGTAACAATACATTTGAGAAAATAAGAGATACATGCCTTTAAAAAATTACTATTTTTCAACCTCAACACCCTGTATCTCTGAAACTAGTCATAGGATTGAGTTGAGCCCATAGACACTATTGTTCAGAAAGTCGTCAACTACAATATATTAATAATTCATGGAATTTCACTGAAGCCCATTTCTCCATAAGCCGGCTGCCTTGTGAAGTTTAACAATAAAATGGGCCTGTATCTCCGAAAATATACGAGACCGCCGAAAATGTTATAAGGATTTTTTGTAGAGGAGACCGAATTAAGAAAGTTTTACTTTTTTTTTAAGTTGCTCATAGCGACCGAAGTAATACCGATCACAAGATAATTAACATTGCTTACTGAAGGAATAACTGTAGTATTGCTCATTCCATATTCCTCGAAACAGGACTCATTGACGAAAACGGGTAGCTTTTGAGCAACTATCAATTTAGCAGCTGCAGCAAACTGTCCTCCAAACGAAACCAGCCCGGACATTATCGCCCCGGAGATGGCTCCCGCCATAGCCCCCTTCGAGTTTGACCAGGGAAATATCATTCCCAAGGTGAATATTCCACAGGTTGTACCAGATGCAATAGCTGACAGTGCACTAGCGATCTAGAAATAACAGCAATCAAATTAATTCATTTGTTTTCTTGCCAATACATGATTTAAATATGTCAGTGAAGTCGCTCATTTCAAAAGTATCCTACGAGAAATAAAAACCAGAACATGTTTTCTGTTCCCGATCAGTTTTAAGTGATGGTGCATTATTCATGTATTGCTTTATTATTACGCAAAAAACTTTCAGTCGTTCTATGGAACAATGAAATAAATTAATTTTATCGGCTATTACAGATTTGAAAAAAATTAACGATACCTGTTATTGATTATTTTGGAATACGGTCCGGTATATGTATATTAATGTAAATATATACTTATATCACCAGGTACTAATTACTGCCGTTATTTTTGTCATTTTATCATTTATTCAAACTTTGATAGTCAATATTTTGAATATTCCAAAATTTTAATTTCGCATGGAAATTATATTCATTTTTTCAAGTAGGTACACAGTTATCATAATTTTTATTCATGCCTAGATGGTAAATTGCCTACGCATGGTTACGATATTCGTTGCGATCCTGGCCGGTTGAACATCTACCAGAAAATTGGAACTCCGAACATTGAAATGACTGAAGCTTCGGTTCAAATAATTGGTGAATTCTCCGGTATAAATACAAATATCTGGTAATGGTAATGGAGCATTATATAATTACTGCGCTTCAAAGGAGCGTGATGATGGAACTGATAAGTGCAATTCAGTTACATTTTAACAGTAAATTGAAAAATACTTTATTTATGGTTTCAATTTTCTGCCTAAATGATATTGAGTCACAGAATCGATCCGTATTCATTTTATTTCGAAAAAGATACAAACATATCGATAGAACATTATTTCTTTTCTCGATTCATCGACGAAGTTTGTAAAACAGAGTTAGGTATTATTTCTGTTGTTGAGATGAATACATATGATAACATGTTGAAGAAAAAACTACAACCGAAATTGTATGAACTCATGAGCAGGTAGCAGGACGAGTGTAGGTTATCCAAACTGACACTAGATTTCAAACCATGCCAAGATGAAATGGACAAGCTGTATCTATAGTAGGTACTGCTGGTCTTTGCAAGGTTATTAGCACTAGGCATCAGGCCTCTTGAAACGAGATTATTTCAGAGAAACACGATTAATGTGAAATGGGCCAGAATTGTGACCAAAAAATTAACATTTTTTCAATAATACTTACTGACAAAACTCCCCCCATATGTTCTACGACATATATGGAAAATACACCAACCAATCCTAGTGCTAAAACAACTCCTTTCACTGCTACTGTGGCTGCTCTCTCAGATAGTGTCATTTTCATGCAACCTTTTAGGAAATCTTCCAAAAACACTTGCGAAGTCGAATTGAGACTAACTGAAAGAGCACTGAGAGGTAAACATATTCAGATATATGATTTTCAGTTTGAATAAAAATGAGGTAATTCTCCAGAAGAGATTATATTCATTCGGTTTTTACTTGTATATTAAATTTTTTATATGCTCTTGTGCTCGAATAGAAAAATATTTGAAAATGAAAAGCTTTTTTCTACACTCTATAACCCTGTGGATTGAATTTTGTTTGAAAACACAAAAAAAAAATTTAGTAGAACATGGAGTCGAAAACTTTTTGATATCAATAATGGTTAACTGAATCGTCTCATAAGGGATTTACCTACCCCAACCCTAAACCAATGAAAATTCTGAACATGAATTCCAACCCACTGCAGAAAAAAGGAGTCATAAAAACCTTGGTATAAAGAGCGAGACGCATTTCTGAACCAGAATATTTCGAAGAAGAAATGCGTTATTTAGAAAACGCCTTTTTTTTAGATAATGGCTACCGCAAGTCCGAAATTTACCAAGCCTTAAGGCCCAAACAGAGGTTTTCAATGAATGGCCCCGAACCAGTCATTTATAGGTGGACTTTCCTGCCTTATATTAATGGAGTGACGGACCGCATTGGAAGACTTCTTAGGAAACATGGGGTGGAAGCTTGCGAAAAAAATCCAGGCAAGCCTCAGATCTTCAGAAGATCCGCGAGATCCATTATCTACTCCAGGAGTGTACCGAACACCGTGCACTTGTGGTTCTAAGTGGTCTAAATTGGAACCATAAAAAGGAGCATAAAAATGCGGTTAACGGACCACAAAAGAGGTTGTCGATATCGCCAAACACAAAAATCGCTAGAATAAATGAGTTTCTGCACAGAAATGTTGATTGAATGAATTGGAAGTATCTCGAAAAGGCATACTGAAGTCAGAATACCTCACGCTAGGATTATTTTATGATTATTTGAAGAAATGTTGATTGAATACAGATAAAATGGCTTCATTTTTTGTCAAGAGATATTCTCAAGAGTATGAAAATAGGGCAAGAACTCATTGGACAATGATGTGGTCCTTATAGGAATATTTTTAAAAGTTTTTCTGACATGGAAGAAATGGAAAGAGCAAAAATCCACTGAAGGCCAGCACTAAAACTAATTAAATTCTTAAAACTGAGTATCACTTAAATCATCGAGTTCCTTTCGAATCCGAATAGTGATTCTTCACTGATATAAGGGTTGGGGAAGCTACCTTATGAGATAATTCAAAAAACTGCCGCCGCTACTAAAGTGTGCCTCAGCTAAGAGATTATACTGGAGATGTTCTATTTATCGTACTCGCCTCAAGGAAGCTCCAAAAACTCCAGCAACAAAAAGTCCGGGAACTCCCCTAAGATGTCCTACTGTCTCCATGACGAAAAGGGGTAAAATTTGGTCATCTGCCCCAATTCGGCCCATAGCGAGCGGATCACAGCCGTAATAAGTGGCAAAAACTAGAATCCCTGCATAGCAGCATATCCAGACGAATCCAGACACACCTATGGTGAAAAGTAGCACGGAACTGAAAAAAGATTAGTATGATTTGCACGATTCAGAGGTAACTACTTACAGTTTCGATTGCCGCTCATTCGGCAATGAAAGATATCTTTGGACCATCATTTGGTTCACTGAGTTGTTAGAAGTCCAAAACATAAATCCTCCAATCAACACATTGAAAATCGTATATCTCTCGTACATACTAGGGTCGGTACTGAAAATGAATACGTTAGATTATTCTACTCTGAATGAAAATCAGTTTTAAACGCTTACTCGTGTCACTGAGGTGTATACGAATATTAAAATCTAAGTCGACGAATATTATTCTCTATGTATTTTTTATTTCATTACTAAACAAATGAAGCTGTTATTACAGTGCTGTCGTAAAAAGTATCCCTTCTTCACCTCTTCACCTCTGGTTGAACTAGATATCTAAGTCGTACAAAGTTGACGAAAACAGTTTTTGTGTGACATCAAATGTTCTTTTATGGGAAAGGAGATCTTGGGACATTGTGTAATTTCTTTTTCTTGCACAAAATAAAATTGCTGAAACCACATTCATTGGATAGAGAATTGAAAGACATTCTTACACGTCATTAAAACAGCACGTCTTATTTGAAAGAAAAAGTTGATAGTCCCATCTTCGCAACGAGTGGCGCTATTCAAATATTTTTTCAGTACCTCGGCATCTTGTCCCTCTCAAAAGTTGAGGGGAGGTATTTTTGGAAAAGCACCGTGAACACGCGGTGCGGTATTGAACATTTTTTCAAATAAAAATTTTTCAGAAAGCTAAGTAGTACTTTAAAGAAAATCAATTGAAACAAACTGAAGTGCATTTTGATAAAAATCTCTATTACAATTATGATATTTATGGTTTGGTGAAATAAACTTGCTAATGAACAAGCTTTGGATAGGGAATCGTAAAACTTTTTCAAACAAGGTGTCACAAGCGCTCTTCCACAAACAAAATGGTGAAAGGAATGCATTTTCATGTGATCTGTGTTCGATCCTATTGATTTCACGACAGTACTGTATAATAGCCACCCGAGCCCGATACCAATTCAATGTCCCCGGTGTTAGCTGAAGTCCGTTTGAATTTTCTATATTAGAATAGAGAAGGAGCCGGCTAAAAGCGAGTTCATTATCCTGCTACGACCCCTATTGGATAAATTCCAACTGAATCCAAAAGGTAAAACAAAGCCTGTGATTGGTCAATTGTTCATTAAAAATTAGCTGTTTACCGTTTCATGCCGACATTTGTTTATACACTAGTGCTCTATCGGTCAAAATTTTTTCCTATAGTATCAACTCCTGAGCGTAGGTTCAATTGAATTCTTGTGAGCTCTGCCCTATATTAGGGGGCCCTTTAAGCACTCGTTGGCAGCACGTTGACATTACCGGTAAAACCTAGAATCCTACGATTCCTACGTGATGTCATAATACTAGGTATGTTCAAACAACGGATTAAAAAAACATACATACTTGAAAAAAATGAATCTTTCTCCTTTGTTTGTCAGGTCTATTATAATACTTGGCCCACCAACAGCAACTGTTCCCAATACAACTACTGCTAGTACAGAAATGAACATGGCTATCACTTGCCACGAATCCGTCCATACTACCGCTCTCAAGCCTCCCTGAAAATAAAAAAACAAATACAAGATGGAAAAAATTTGAAAAGAAGCCATAATATTTTATCAACAAAAGTATCACAGTTTCCTCTACGATTCTCATTAACAGCGTTTGGTGGGAATCGTATAGGAAACTGTGATATTTTTTATTAAATCAACTAACGGCCAGTTCAATTCAGTTTTTGAAATTTCATTGGAAATTTAATACTCTTATGAAACAACATTTTGAACAAATATGAAAAATCAGATATCTAACAATTGGAATTTTTTCAAGACCTACTCTGATTCTGTTAGTAAATATTTTGAGGTTGGGAAAGAAACCCAACTTAAAGGTTGATCTCCTCCCTTTCCTCCAAACATTTGATATCAAGGATGTTTGTATATAATATAAGCTTTGTTAGTCATCACCTTCCGAGGAAATCATTATCTCTTTCACTTTGAATAACAACTGCCTAATTCAGGACTTTTTTAAATATAATTAGAAAATCTGTAAAATTGGCTGTGTCTATTTATGAATCATGGTGGATAGACATGCGTCTATAATGAAGATTGATGATGATTGCAGACTTCATATCATATCGGAATTTTGAGGTTGGCTAATGTTGAATACAAATCTTTCGTTTTTTGGAAGTTTATGTAAAATACAGCCGATAAAAATCACTTGACACTATATAACTGATTGAAACTCAGTATCTGTAGTTTCAATACCGATCTCCGGAGCTACTAGTTCTGTGTATCAATACTTCAAATACGTTTAGTATCGATACTTCACCTGAAAATGCTTTGTTGGTGCGTCGAGTAATTTTGGTGTTCCAGTCATAACTATTACTAAAACTGTTGTGACTATCAACTAACCATACATATTTGAAATATGATGCATGGCTCAGAGTTCAATGTAGAATTCTCATAGATTATTCTGTTTTTTTTTTCACTTACCAAATATGTATAAAATAGGCAAACCACTGCTATAGTGGTTCCAATCAAGTGGATATTGATTCCAGTCACTAGAAGGATTCAACATACTTCAATTTACAATAAAGTGGAGACAGGATGATATGGCACATTATACAATGTCCATGAAAAGGTTGGAATGAATTAATTTTTTGAATAACGCATCATATCCATGAAAAATTCTCTGTTCTGGTCTCTGGTCGATTTTTGAATTCCATTCGACGTATTATCGATAATACTTTCACCATACAGAATGATACATATTAGAGTAACGATGCATGTAAGTGACAATTTTTTAAATGGCACAACATGTATATTATAAGGTTTCTCGAATTCCCCATGAATGCTTGTTTTAGGCGTACATAACTCACAAGTATCCGATCCATAAAAAAAATCAACCAAAAATTTACGATTCATCCATCCTAATAAAATTTCGCAGTACGTTGGAGATGCTTTCAGTGTACCTAATTTTTCTATTTTCATCACATATTTAATTTTAATTCATTCAATATTGGTTGGTCTATTGAATTGAACTTTTGACTTTGAAACAACCTTAGAACTTGTGTTGTGGGAAAAATAGATAAACATCGATACATTTGAATTAAGCGGAATTTCTCAACATTTCAGTTTTGGTAGTGGTTAGTGTGTGGTTGGTAGACATTTTTTTCCATGTTCAAAAACATAACAGTTAAAAAATGATCTTGTCATAAGCTATTAGAATTTGACGACAGGTTGTGTACAGAGCATGAAGATTAATTAATGACCGGAAACCAGAGATATTGGTAATTTTTATTGCTTAATGCCAAATTAGTGTTTATGTGTATTCAAAACCAGTACTCATTTGTTAATTTTCAACTGCATCTGAAGATTTACTAACAATAGATGCTTTGATTTTTTTTGTTACCTATGAGTGATACATGTCTGAAATAAACATTCATGGTGGATTCGAAAAACCCAATAACACACTGGGTGCGTTCTATTTAAAAAAATCATTCAGGTGAATCATCTGGCCGATACTTGATGCGAATCCATATTTAACAAAAAATAGCACAGTTTCCTGTACGATCCTCACTAAAAATGGCTTTACAAAACCGCCATGTGTTCAAGCAGGATAAATCTGTTTTTGATGAAATGAAGATTCATCCTGCTCGAGGAAGCTCTCGTGTAGCGAAACACGTTTCGTGGTTTTGTAAATCCATTGTCAGTGAGAATCGTACGGGAAACTGTGATATTTTTTAAAAATCAACTTTTCCGATTTTCCAAGAATATGATACGTCAGTTCTGAATATAATTTGAAATATGACCTCGCCACTAATAATAAGATAAAAAACGAATAGTTATCAATATTTCCGAAATAAAGATTCCAGACCTGTATTCAGAAATAAGCAAGTTATAATAAAAACAAAGATCCTACCACTAAAATACAGAACCAAAATATCAAGTTAGTGAAAGAACTCTTAGAAAACGAATGTAACAAAATGTAATTTTTACCTAGAATACACAAGAATGATACACCTTTGAGACCTATTGTCAGCTTCATTGGTTCCCCAATCTACAAACTATCCACATGGATTAGTGAAATACTAAAACAGGGTTTCGGAAAGGACGAGTTTCATATTAATGATTCTTTTGATTTTCCAATTTTATTCGTGACAAAAAAATTCCTGAAAATTATATTCCTATTTCTCTAGATGTTATATCTCTTTTCACCAATTTTCCAGTGGACCGCACAATCAAAATAATCAAGAAACATTGGAGTAAAATTTCAGAATTTACAACATTATCCTTGGATACATTTATCAAAACTTCTCAATTTTGTATTGATTCGAATAATTTTAATTTTAATGGAGTTTTCTATAAACAAATTTATGGTTTAGGTATGGGCAATTGCATGTCACCAATTTGCGCCGATCTCGTTATGTCAGAAGTACAGAAACAATGCTTAGACAAACTATCATTCTCAGTACCCTTTTTCAAAAGGTATGTGGATGACATTTTCACAGCGATTCCTATAAATTATAAATCTGAAATTCTTGAGGTATAGAGTTTTCATTCGAAATTGAAATTCACTCTACAGGAAGAAAACAATCAAACTTTAGCCTTTCTATACACAAATGTCATTAGAACTCCGAACAACGTTTTGAAAGTAGATTGGTATCATAAACCAACTTTTTCTGAAAGATTTCTCAACTATCACTCACACCATAATTTCCAACACAAAATAAATATCATAAGAAATCTGAAAAATAGAGCTCTCAAAATATCTAATCCAGAGTATCATCAAAAAAATATCGAGCAAATAAAAAAAATTATTCTAAAAAATAATTACCCGCCATCATTAACTAATAAAATTCCTGAGTATGACAGACAATCAAATAAAATAAACGATCCAATTATAAAATATAACAAAATACCATATGTGAGAAATCCCTCTGAGAGAATTGCAAGTATTTTTAATGAAGAACAATTTAAAATTGCTTTCTCTAACGACAACACTATCGAAAAAAGATTCTTTTCACGTCAAAAAGAAAAAACTCCCACTGATCTACAATAGAACGTTGTCTACAAAATCAATTGCAATAATTGCACTAAATGTTATGTGGGTCAAACAGGACGATATTTAATAAAACGAATCTCTGAACACGATAGAGACACACGAGAGCTGAATGTCAAGAATCCCACAGCCTTAGTTGAACACACTAGAGAAAATTGCCATACTTTTGATTTTACAAATCCCATCATTCTTGATCAGTAATCTTCTCTGTCAAAAAGGCTATTCAGTGAAATGATACAAATTCTTCACCAAGACAGCGTTAATACAAGAAGAGATATAAAAGGATTGAATACGGCTTATTACAATTTGATATATTTTTTTCAATAATCAACATCTTGAACCCCTGAAAATGTTTGTTGGCATTCTCTCATTTTATTTATATCCTACCATTTCAACACGAAACTCATTGTTATAGAGCCCTGATGATGAATTCATTAAAATTCTAAACGTTGGCGGAGAAACAATAGTTTTTCTCTTATCAAATTGATCCCAATCCCACAAATACCACCATTGAAGAAAATATTAAAAACATTGACTTATTTGGCCTCCAATCTTTGCCGTGCCCATTTATTCCTCTGAAGCCGAAAATATTTTTCTCAGGGCAGCGTTTTTAATGGAAATGAAAGAAGAAGACATATTTCCAAGAAGTGAATACTTTACATACCTTGGTTGAAGGCTAAGGAAGGCACGTATATTACAATCGGTATAAACATCACCTGAAAATGGTTGCTCAGCTGATAGCATTTCATCTAAATTGTTGGAACTTACCTGATCGAGAACGAATAACACTGATGCTATAGTCCGTACCGCACTATTGAATCTCAGTTCCAAGTACTGAAATCAAAAATATAAATTCTGAATGAATTACTCATCTGGAAACGCGCGATTAAAGAATAATATAGTTTCAATAATTTTCAAAAAACTCCCGAGTTGACAAAATTTCAAGCCCATCCAAGCCTTTGGTTTCTTTATCGTGCATCTGTATGAATATATCCAAAGAAGTAAGTTGTAGACAGAATTGAACAAAGTCCCTATACTTTCGTGAAATTCACAACTCGAAATTCATGAGAAAAAAATTATTTGAATTCATGACATGAATTGAATTCACCAGCTATAAAGCTTGTGATTTATTTCTCTCAATTTTTTGATGAATCAAATTCTTTCATTATTTCTGTCCATTATAAGACATCTTTATTGAAAAATGATACGTTTTTCACTGCTACAGGACAATACTTATTTTTATGTCATTTAATTCAGATTTGTAATTGACTGTATGGTGCATCTCTTTAGACATTATAACAATTGAAATAACTGATGAAATTGGTCGATACTTGATGAAAATTCATGACCACTTAATCAAAGAAGACTTTATTGTGTGAAGAAGCTATTATATAGTAATACATGTAACAAATTATTTTATCAGCGATTTCTTGTGGAACCTGAACTTGAATTGTTGTTCTAACTGTATTATTCTTAGGTTGTTCCAGATTGTCTATATTTTGTGAGGGGTCCAAAAATAATGAAAAATTCATTCACGGTAGTATAGAGGTAAGCACGTCTGCCTGCCAAGCGGAAGATTGGGGTTCAATTTCCTGCCTCGAAAAAACCGTGTTGGGATTCACAAGTAAAAAGGTGAAGCCTCATTATAATTCATTGCTCGGACAAGTTTCGATGTTTAAGGGGGAGTCAGCATCTCGAAACTTTTCTACCCCCTTTTCCAATTGTGGCTTATATGCAGTTGTTCATTTCAGAAGAAATCACGACTGAGTTATGAATCCAGTTCACGAAAAATAATTTTCAAGTCATAATTCTGAATCCAGTGAATTGAAATCTACGGAGAAGCTGTTGATTTCATTTCATATTACATCAAATCACATTGAATCAATTCGCAGTTTTGTCCAACTATGATCATAATTAAGGGGCCAATCACTACAAACCTCGTAGGAAGAACTTATATGTAATCTATAAAACACTGGCAGATAAACGTTGGCCACGACCAATCCACTCAACCATATGGCAAAAATTATAAACCAGTACTGAGTCCCGAAAAAGTAAATCTCTGTTGGAGTGCCCAAGATGGTTGCACCTGAGATATAGCTGAAAAAAACAAATATTTATGTATTGTCTATGTTCTGGAAGAGTTCTTTGATATACTCAATTGTCTTTTGTGTAGAACTAGATGATTATTATCACAATGCAGTTTTAAATTTGTATGAGTATTTTATCACAATTATTTTCTCTCATTACTGAACTCTGAATATTTCCGGTGATTACAATTGTCTTGGAGATCATAAGGTAGATTGTCTTCATAGAATTACTAAATTTTTATCAATACAGCGGCGGACATTATTCCATAACATTGATTTCAAGAACTAACCCGTTTAGAAACAATAGTCCTCATATTAAACTGGATACCAGATCAAAGTATTATTTTCGTACATTCGAAAGCATTTATGAGGATATTCAGAATATCCTTACCTTCCTATCAAGGAGAGAGCCACAGGAACTGGTCGAAAATTCCTGTTTCCAGTGAGATAATCGTTAAGGGTCTGCTTTGTATCACTCTTACAATATCTGCCTTTACATCCGTAATATATCCCTGTTAGAGCAGACACAATCAACATGGAAAACACAACTACGTAATCCACGATACCAAAATGGTACGTACCATCGAGTCTCAAACTTTTATTTCCCATCGTCCTGAAAAAATAATATTATGTGAAATATAAATTGTTCAATTCGCAGAATTTTTCATTTTTTTGATTTTATATTGATTTCTGCTCGTTTAATGATTTTCATGAATTTTCCACATTATTTTACGATAAGATAATAATGTTGAATTCAACATGAAGTAAAAAATAATAGTTCCGCTAGGAAAAATTTGTAACATGCCACTGTTGAGAGAAACCCTAAATACAACTCATGAATGTTCAGTGGCGTTCCAAATGAAAAATACTATCTTAATTAAACGAACTGAAGAATTCTAGTTATATTTCCCTTTACTGAACACTCTTACGATTGCGCCCAGAAGGCAAAGCCCTGTGCGGGCAAAGGTCGGCTAATCATTTTGGGTACCGAAGCGCTCTGGGGCGTCTTACCGATTTTACGGCATCGCAATTGCTATTTCAACTGTAGGGAAACCCAGAAAAGCCCACAGTGACACCGGGTCGGTTGGGGTATTCGAACCAGATATCCCACCTACCAGGATTGGTATATATGCAGCTAACAATTGCTTATCGCACTGAGCAGTTCAGAAAAATTCTGCCCCGACCGCCGTTCGAATCAGCAGTGAAATAACCAAATTGAATATAAGGACTGCGCCTTAGACCACTTGGCCACATCGACCGAGTTCTGTGATCATAATGCCAATAATAAAATTCCAAGAGACTCGAATTTGAAGTATCATTCATGGTGTGTTTATAAATAATTCCTACTTTGAGCTGAGATCTCACTAAATTTTACCATGGAACAAAAAATCTATGAACACATAATATCAATAAATGCTTTTTGAAAAACTTTGGAAATGAATTCAGAATGAAGGGACGTATCTCTCAGTAATGTTCAGTAAAAATTGATAAAAATGATACTACTCTAACCTCTCAACGATACTATTGAAATTTGAATGTCCAATTTCCAATCAGCGGAACACCTGAAATATCTGAAAATTTTAAGCTAACCTAGATGAAACAAAGAACTGCGTAGACTAGTGAGCCTCAACTGCTTCTATATATATATATATACATATTTCGTACACAGGAATTGTTATCAGTAAGTAGGTGATAATAATTCATAATTAAAAAATATAGAGCGGGAAAATTGTACTTTCACAAAACGAAAATTTTTAACAGAACTTTCATGTTGGGAAATGGTTAAGGAGTCTGTGAAAAATATGCGTGAGCTTGGGGTTAGAATTGAATGATTGGGGGGTGTTAAGGGGTGAGATCGATATTATCGCAATTTCTGGCGATAGGTTACGTCTTAGAACAAAGTGTTCATCAAAAAAGTTATAGATTTTGAAAAGATCTACAATTTTTATGTCACTTCAGCTCTTTAGCACATTACAATTTTTGTATCACTTTTGCACATAACCTCAAAATAACCGAGAGAAATGCCTAAAACTGATTTTTTTGTTTCTTATTCTCCATATCCACAAGAGTTACCATATTTCAACAAAATTCAGTAGAAATATACTTCGCCATGTCAACCATAATTTTCGGAATGTTAAATCGAATAGTTACAAAGATAATCAACTTTTTATTCAATTCCTCCTTTAGCGATTTATCGTGAAATGTTTGGCTCATTATCTTCCTTTTCTGCTATAGTTTAGAATAATAAAATAAAATAAAAAAATATAGTCTCCAGTCAACAACACGCTCAAAAATGAAAGAAACAATAAAATGGCCTGCGCAACTGTGAATTTGTTGATAGATGTCGATTATTTATTCAAATTTTCGAAAACTTCTATCGTTTTTTTTGCTCATTGATCGGTAGAAATCGACTACAAAATGATTTGAATCATATCTACAATTGGCCAATTATTATTATTATGCTAATTGAATCCATCAGTTGTTATGGATGTAATCGTATTGGTTGCCCTCAATATCAATAGTGGATTATTATTTATGCAATAAATGTGTATCATTCCATTAATATCTAGATGTTGTAAATAGTATGGTTAGTTGATTGAACAGCTCAGCTGTTTTTGTCAAGGAAACATGCAAATCGACATTCTGCGTCATATCAAAATCTCAAGGACTTGTTTTCAGGAAAAAAATGAATTCTCTCCAGGTGTGGTCCCCCTTTTTTACTATGACGCCGATATTTTGGAGGGCTGAAATGTTTTTCTTTATTCTCTCCCGATTTCAAGTTTCTAACGGGAGATTACATTTCCAAACCACCAGAAATACATTCCTCTGAGTCCGTGTATTATTATAAAAAATATTTCATGAAGTTGTTCTCTTTGATTATTGAGTGTATGGCAATGATTGGCTCATGTTCCATCACTCTTTTACTATCAATAGTTGGGCCGTTCAAAAGATAGAATTCAAGGACGCGTGAACAGTGAATGCCTGCATAGCCACGCCTTCTAAACTGAAATAAATGAAGAACTGTTTACACTGTTCTGTACTCATTTGTGCTTTGTATTTACGTGTGTTACGTTAATTAAATAATATGGATGGAAACACTCTTTCACCTCCAAGAAAAAGATAAAAACAAAGACATTTAACTGTAGAGGAAAAAGGTGTGATAATGAACACTTATAAAAAAGCATCCCAAGAGTTGATGAGAGAACGACGCGGCGACGTTTTCGTTGAGTGGTGTAAATCGGACTTGTATCATTGGGGAGAGGAACATTCAAAGAGTGCGTGCCGTTCACGTGATCATTCTATCTTTTCAGCGGCTACACTATAGTTACTTCATTTTCAACCTACTCTTTCTTGTAGTTGAAACTTTATGCTCTATACTCTATACGAATGTTGCCTAGCTGCTCCAAGTGTGTCATGATTTTTCCAATTTGAGAGTTGCATTGAGCACTTTACACCGTTCAAATCATCTAGGGGTAATTGACCATTAGTGCAATTGTAAATTGAAGAAATTAATTTACAAAATAATTATCCACTAGAAAAATTAAAAATAGTTTCTATAGTATTTTGTCCTTAGAATCGAATAGTTTGATTTTTTTCGAAAATTGGAAAAAATAATCCAATTTTAATTAACAAATTCACAGTTGCGAAGGCCATTTTTGCGTGTTTCTGAATGGTTAATATAATCTTTCATTTTATCATTGAAAACTATAGATGAACAGGAAGAACATGAGCACAGAAAAAACACTTCACGATAAATCGCTGGAGGAGCAATTGAATTTGAAAAAAAAAGTAATTTTGTCGAAAAAGTTTATTAACTTTGAAGACATTCGATTTATCGTTCCGAAAAAAATTGTGGTTGTTTAAGTCATGACAAAGTATATTTCCACTGAATTTTGTTGAACCTGATGCAGAATTTATTATTTGTGAGGACTCAAACTTGAATTATTTGAAAGAAGGAAGTAATTATGAAAATATCTCTGATGCTTTGCCCCAGTTCAATTTCCGTAACAGATTTTTTGGCCAACCATAGTGACGGACAGAACTCTCCTATATGGATCACACAGTTTTGAATTTTTTGAAGGGTCTACATCTGCACTCGATTTTCCACTCTCCGGCCATACAATGATTTTGTCTGATATAGAATTTGGCAAAAAAATCGCAATAAAATGAGGAAAATCTTGAGGCTTTCAGACTAGACGATCAATGTATTCTACGTTCATTTCCAAATGCATTTGGAAACTATAAAACTTCTTGAGCTCAAATTCTGCACAGTTGTTCAAAAAAAGTTGTAGTTTGTAATGAATACAAGAAATTTCCTTCCATTTCATAATTTTCCCAAATAAGTACTAATCAGACTTGTTTCTTACAACTGCAATTAGAAAGAATTTGGTGGCATTTTTCCACTATTTGAACGAGTTTCATGAGAAATGTCACAACCACTGAAAAATGGGGGACTGATAATTTCATGCGAGAATGAAGATGCAAAAACAAAATTACAGAGAGAAACTGAAGAAAAGCTTGGTAACGAATATGAAATAACAGAACCAGAAGAAAAAAAAACCGATGCTGAAAATTGTGGGTATGGATGAGGAATATGAAGAGGAAAAGTTCATTCAAATGATGAAAAAGAATAATAAATGCATAACAGAAGATTGTGATATCAAGTTGATTGTAATGAAAAAAATGAAAACACGCTATCAGGCAATAATAGAGTGTGATAAAAAAAATTATTATGCGATTTTGAAAACAGGTATGCTTTGTATGAATTTTTCAATATGTTCTGTCTATGAACACTATAATGTGAGACGATGTTACAAATGTAGTGGTTTTCAGCACTCTTATGATAAATGTACTAGACAACAAGTTTGTCTTAAATGTGGTTCATCTCAACATTTAGCTCATGAGAGTGCTTGTGATCCTACATTTGTGGTATGTCCAAACTGTACTGAATTCAATGTTAAATTTGATCTTGAATTAGATACCAAGCATTGTCCTTTCGACAGAAATTGTCCAATTCTTCTAAGAAAAATCGAGGGAGAAAAAAATAAAACTCTAATATAGCCACCATTAGTGAAGATGAATACGAATAAAAATATTTTATATGTGAACATACAAAGTTCCTTACAAAACAAAACACAACTTGAATTTATTATAAATAAATGGAAACCTATTATTATTTGTTTGACAGAAACACATATAACGGAAGATATTGCTGTTAGTGAACTTGATATCAATGGATATAAATTTGATGTTTGCTATTCTCACAGCCGACACACTGGTGGTGTTTTGATATTTGTTAAACAAGAACTAAAATACAAATGTTTTATTAATAAGTCGTATGAAAAAAATTTTTGGCTATTAGGTATTGATATAATCGTTGAGAAATCGAAATATAAGTTATTTTCCGTCTATCACTCGCCTCATGCAAGTCATGCAGAATTTTTGAATAAATTTGAACAATTATTAGAAGGAACTGTTGTTGAAAAATCAATTATAGTTATCACGGGTGACTTCAATATAAATGTAAATGAAAATAGTTTTTATTCTAAAAAATTAAAAGAAATGGTTTCTAGGATGGGATTATATCAAACTGTTGATCAATATACTAGAATTTCTCAACAATCTCAAAGTACAATCGATCTTATTTTGACGAATGAAAAGAACTTGAATTTCGTTGTACATACTGTACCAAAATTAAGTGACCACTTCTTTATTACGATAGATCTCAATTTAATTTCAACCACTAAACCAGAATTCAAAATTACCAGAAACTATAAAAAACTTGATACCAAAGAGTTTCTGAATAGTATTCAACAAATTCCATGGAATAATGCATCTAAGAATTTAAATGAACTAGCTGAAGAATATGAGAAAGCCATTATTTCAGTTTTAGATTTACATGTTCCCAAAACAACTATTCGTATAAATTCGAAGTGGGCAGAGAATCCATGGTGGAATGATGAAATCCATAAATTGATTGTTTATAGGGACAATTCTTATAAGAGAGCTGTATTTACCAATACTAATGAAGACTGGATCATTTATAAATTCAATAGAAACTTAGTGGTTGATAAAATTAGGCAAACCAAAAAAGAATATTATAAAAGTAAAATTGATGATTGTTCAAGTTCTCCGAAATTGATGTGGTCAACTTTGAAACAAATGATGAATGGAAACAGAGAATATATAGAAAATAATATATATTTCAAAAATCAGCTTTGTAGAGATCCGAAAGAAATTGCTGAAAATTTCAATCTTTATTTTTTAGAAAGTATAGAAGATATTTCACAATCGTTCAAATTATCTAATGATATTTTTTTACAAAATATTGCGGCAAATCAAAATGTTATGAATGAATTCAGAATTATAGATTCTCAAGAGTTAGAGGACACTGTTGGAAATTTATGCTGTCAGAAATCGGTTGGTGGGGAAATAAATATCAAAATTTTCAAATTGGCTTTCTCTGCCAGTAGTGAACAACTGTTATACATTATAAATAAGAGTCTGATGGAGGGAAAGTTTCCTGATTCATGGAAAATTTCAACAGTAACTCCAATCAGGAAAATCCAGAATACATTAAAATGTGAACAATTTAGGCCATTGAATTTACTACCGCCGTATGAAAAAGTAATAGAAATTTTAGTAAAAAAACAAATTCTAGAGCATATTGATACTCATGATTTACTTACAGATTTTCAAGCTGGATTTAGAAAAACTTATTCATGTGAAATTGCATTACAAACGTTGCTGAACAATTGGAAGTCATCAATTGATGAAGGCAAAATAGTTGGAGTATTATTTTTAGATATCAAAAGAGCATTCGAAACTGTTAATAGAGAAATTCTTCTAAAAAAATTGAACAAAATGGGATTCACTGATAAGGTGATAAATTGGTTCGAATCGTATCTCGAAAATAGATTACAAATCACAAAATTCAATGATAACATTTCCAGTTATGCTTTGTCAGAACACGGTGTCCCACAAGGATCTGTTTTGGGACCACTATTATTCATTTTATATATTAATGATATCAATAAAGTAATCAAAAATTGTCAAGTACAATTGTTTGCTGATGACACCTTAATATATGTTACTGGAAAATCAATAGATGAAATAATAAATTCTTTAGAGAAAGATGTTAAATATATGGAAAACTGGTTGAATTTCAATAAACTTAAACTGAACCCAGGTAAATCAAAATTCATGCTTCTTTCAAATAGACCAGTACAAAATTCAAGATCTCTTCATATTGACAATGAAAAAATTGAAATTGTTTCTGAATTCAAATATCTAGGTGTGTTGTTAGATAATGCACTAAATTTTAATGAGCATCTCTCATATATTTCAGGAAAAATAGCTAGAAAAACTGGATTACTATCAAGAATTGGAAAACACCTAACAAATGAAACAAAATTCAAAATATTTAGATCTATAATAGAACCCCATTTTCAATATTGTTCAACAATATTATTCACTCTGAATAAAACTCAGATGGAAATTTTACAAAAATTACAGAACAGGGCTTTGAGAGTAGTTTTAAATAAAGATATCTATACCAAAGTATTATGGATGCATGAGTCCCTTGAAATTTTGAGTGTTAAACAGCGATTATATCTGAATACCTATATATTTTTATATAAATTGAAAAATAACATGCTTCCAAAATACCTGAAAGACAACTTGGAACTTACTAGCTACAACACAAATTATAATACAAGGAATTCCAATGATATTAAATTGAAAAGGTATAATACAAATTTTGGACAAAATCAACTATTTTATAAAGGCTTGAAAACTTTCAATGAATTGCCGATAGAAATGAAAAATTGTGGAAGTTTAACAAATTTTCGAAAAATGTGTACAAATTTTGTCAAAACGAACATTGACTTCTGAAAAATTTGGATTTTTCGTCTCCAGAATAAATATCATAGACTGAAATAATGATTTTTACATTTATTAATTGATTTTATTGAATTTCATACAGAGTGTACTTGTGAAAATAATATATTCCATTGCATTTTTAATGTTCATAATCAAAATTTACATTCCATGTTATAAGATAATTGTATTCAGTAGCTTTATAGCTAAATAAACTCATTATTATTATTATTATTATTATCACCGACATTTATTAAGTTCACCACCTAACGGATGATGGTGATGAGGCATATATCGGTTCGGAAAGCAGTTTTGATTGCTGAAACACGCTGAAGGAAGTTCTTGTTTTTATTATTTACTTTTATGTTGCTGGCTATAGGCATTGGCGAAATTATTTTGTTGTTTACAACGAGTGAGTGGACTTTCAAGAATTCTGCACTTCCTTGTTGGTAGGTATAATATGATACTAGAACTAGTCAAAGAATAAAACAAATATTTTTAAATAATAGGTAACATTTTTTGGCACCGACGCAATTCTTTCGAGTCACATCATCGAGACCTGGCTGGAATATTTACCATAGGCGTTTGCAAGTATAAAAAGGAAGATACTTCATCGCGACAGGACAGTTCTTCAGAGTTTCTAGTAGAGAGAGTTTTGATGGAAGTAGTTTGGTGTTGTTTTGGGTTTTAATAAACGAGCCCAAGGAAATATCGTATAACAATATCCATATGTGTAATACTGAATGTGAAAGGGTTAAATGTCATCATAAAATATGATCCTGAAAAACTTTTTCTGGCATATTTTTACAGCTCATGGAAAGTTGTGATGACAAAGTTTTCTGTTGAGATAATTTATTTAAACTTTGTATGATCATCGTACATAATACGCTATTAGTGCGACCCTTCAAGGAGTAAGTTAAGTAATTCTTCTTGAATCTATTCAAATATATTGTGGAATTGACCATCGAGGAATAAAAATCCAATCATTTTCTGCAATTTCTCATAATTTTTTGCCAACCGAGACCATTCCCCAGGAACCATTCGTTCAAATGTAGGGTGGCATCAATATCGAGTAATATCCATATAAGTTTTCCAATTAGCATTTTGGCAATTCATTTCTGGCCAGCAATTATCAATTGGGAAAACTCATAAAAACGCATAAATACAGGAATGTATATTAACACCATTACTCATTGTATCTACCGAACCGAAATTTAAATTTACCTAAAAAGTTATTGGTTACTCATTGGATGTAACATTTTCAATATTCAGTCCTTTCCTTGCCACTTTCAATTATCATTCGAGCGCACGTCTGACTTTCGTCAATTTACCTGTCTGTTAAAGGCCAGTTCATGCAACAATGATTATCATTACATTAACATTACATTATCATCAAGAAAAGTTGAACAACCATTTTTCAGTGGAAGCGTTCATGCAACACATTGGTGCATTGCAATTACATTAGCCGCACTAAGGGCAAATTTTTCAATCATCAGCTAGGCGTTAGCTGAAGGCTAAAATAGCTGACCGAGACATTCGATTGGCTGTTAAGGATTTAGCTGAGAGCTAAAATCCTTAACAGTTGATTGAAAAACCGGCCCTAAGAAGTTGGCAACTTTTAACTGTATTTCCATTACATTAGTATTCTTGGTGAAGACAGCAAATGCGCATGTGCAGTGACGTGTCATTTGATGGTTTTAGCACAGAACACCTTAGGTTTGGCTGAATGCGCCGTACGGAAGCAAATGCCAAGAAATCATAGAGAGAGAGAGAGAACACCTTAGGTTATGTGACGTTTATTATCGCATTCAGCAATATTATGAATCAAGGGGCCCTAATATAGAATTAGTTCTTCAATGAGAATATCTTTATAATGGAAAACAGAAAGATTTCAACAACATATTTATAATGTAATATATGTAGCATGATCACTGAAAGATAGTTCAGTGAGCATGATCGGTAACATTTTTTTAGTAAAAATGTAATGATATTGTAATGTTAATGTAATTATAATGATTGTTGCATGTATCAGCCTAACACATTAATTAATACATTTCATTTACGCAATCATAGCAATAAGAAGTTGGGAACTTTCAACTTTTCATAATATTATATTCTTGGTCAAAAAAGCAAATTCGCATGCGCAGTACGGCGGCATGGGACATGGAAGTGTCCAAATGTATTTGTTCAGGTTATAGCGTATATGTTGTAGTTTATTGAAAACAATAGTATAAGAAAATTTTGCTATGTTTCAAATAACAAGGTATCATTTCTAACTCAGAGAATGCATTGGCCTCGAATTTTACAAAATAGATGTAGAAAAAACTGTCAAGTTTTCACTTGTCAATAGTAGGCAATATACGCATGCGCCAATCCATAATGTATTATTATGACCGTTGCATGAATCCGCTTTTAATTTATGCACCCTTGAGTTCCAAAACGGACAGGCGTTGCCAGATCATTCCGTGTCCTTGGGCCCTATTCTTGAACCACACGTTCGCTGAAAGTATACGTTGTTGCTAGGCAGAGACCAATCAGATATGTCGTAGCTTAGAAACAGCGTATACGCAGAACTGCGAGTGATTCAAGAATGGGGCCCCTGGTCTTAACAGTCCAAGAGACCATAGAATGAGTAGGGATGAATAACGACACGGCAAAATATTTCAAGAAATTAGTTTTGGTATCAGATATATCTACGAAAACGAAGATAGCAGATACAATCTGTAATGAGGGTTGAAGAGATAAAAACTACGGACTGGGTGACCCCAGAGTTAGAACACTCTAGCAAAAAATTATGAGGGAATAGATACTTTATTCTTCAAGTAATGTATCCCAAACTTAAAGAATTATACCTTACTGTGAATCATTTATTCAAGTTGCTCACAAAAAACAATTGTATATAAGTTAGAAAAGAGTCAAGTGGTATCAAAAGAATAATGTGTTGTGTGGCAGGGAGATTCCAAATAACTCAACTCGATCTAATATTCACTTTATAAGCTCATATCAATACCCAGGCAAAAATTAGAAGAAAATAGTTGTTTGATATCAGAGTCAGGAATAGAATCGTACAATTATTCAAGTCGAAAAACAACGGCCCATTTATGTAATTTCAGCAGAATGCACTTCTATTAGGAAAAACATAACTACGTGGCGTAAAAATGCCTTCTTATCATATATGTGAACGTGATTTCAACTCTAATTCGCTTGACAAGATTTCCTTCGGAATATAATTGCAAAATTACTTACATAACAATATACCGATTATTCGCAATTCAAATGACCTTCTCGAGGGTACATACCACCACTGCTGGTTTTGATAAGGTTTTTTAATGAACTCATCAAAACTCCAAATGCGTATACTTAACACTTCACTCAAACTTTTAGTGATTTTTACAAACGTGTGCGAGATCCCGGAAACAGGGTTGGCTCCGGTTCATTGGTATGGTGTTGCTGAGATGTCAGAGATAGATACTTAGATCTATTAGATACTGTATTATGGCTATTGGTATATAGATATCCTACTTTTTGACTGGTTTTCGACATAATCTTCCTTGATAGGTAGCAATCGAAACTCACACTAGCGACAGCAACAGCGGTGTGCAATTACCAGGATAGTAGTAATGGTTACTCTAAATAAAACATAATAATACTTTGCATGTTTGATGATGAAAGGTTTGTTAAGTTTCGGTTGAAGAATTCATAAAATTAGGTCACTTTTGCTACGTTCGAGTTGAAGCCCGATGGAGCGAGCAGGGCTTTCAGTGCATTATCCGGGCTTTCAATGAGATTGAAAACAATTGAATAGAACTCGCCCCGAGTTTCAAAAGAAATGCGATAAGGTTATTGAGTGCGGTCCTGGGTCCTGGTAACACAAACGCAGTTTTTGTGTTGAGCATGACGTAACTCGTTCATATTGAGATTATTCAATTTCAATGGTTCCATTTCTTCGCTTCTAGGAAAAGCTGATCTCTCAATGCAGCAATCATCCTGGTTTATGTTGATTTCCAGGAAAAAATGTATGTAGTTAGAGGATTTGTTAGAAGTGGCTACTATTCGCCTCTACGAAAGTCTAGGCGCCCCCTGGCGGATAAATCAATAACCTACTTTGTGAGTGATCTGATCGTAACTGTTTAGGACTTGTTTGCCCTCCACGAAGCACCTACTGTCATGTGTTGCATACAAATATGCAAATACAGTGCTCAACCTCCTGGTTTTCCATTACGGTTGATAACTAAAAAAGGATCTGATTCGATACCTATGTTAACCATTGCAAAACGTTATATATTACCTCACAGTTTGTTATTTTCCTTCACACACTGCAATCAATTGTCTAAAACACACACAAAACTCCAATATAGTTCGCAAATAATTAAAACATACAACTCAACCACTTAATCCGTATACAAACTGGCACCATAAACAAAGAGATTACTCACAATCCTCCATATTTGTTTACGTCTCGTAGCGCCCTCAACGGTGGTCGAAATCGCGAATATAGAAGCGTTGAAAATGTATGACACTTGCAATTTGGTTTAAGTGAATATTTCCCTCATATATAAAATGTCCCAAAAGAGCAATGCAATTATCGAAAACTTACAGCGGTAATTGCAATGTATCGAGTCACCATAACAACAAATTTGAAACCGTATCACTAGACGTCAGTAAACAACACAAATAAATGTCAGATAGACTTCAAATATAGAAAAACATTTCGCTTTTTGATGAGTGCTCCATACAATCCATAGAGGAAAGTATAAATGAACAAAAAATAACATTTCCTTGAGAATTTCTTTATTCGTGAAATATTCCAATGAATTACATTCGCGCATAAAAATGACCAGATAATTTTGCATTCAAGTGTGATATCTTATACAAATTGCATTCGGTTATTTTCATATTTTGTAAAAGAGCCCTCGTCCTTCGGACTCGGGCACTTCCGCCAAAATATGAAAATAAACTCTTGCAATTTTTAGATATCACGTTTTCTTGCAAAATTGTCGGTAATTTTTATGCACTCGTGCAATTATAACCGAAAATATCCCTGCGCCTTTCAGGTCGACATCAATGATCTGTATGTTAGATGGTTGACAAGTAATCGATTCCGTGGTGCGTTTCGTCCTTACGAAAAACCATGGATTTTGACTGAGGAGATGCGCCAAATTTACGCATAAGATTTTATTGATCTGCGACAGGATAATCAGATAGGATTTTTTTGTTGGTTGGATTCAAATGAAAACTTCGCAAACTGGTTGTTCAACGATCAAATATGTTATACGGTCTTCAAAAATAAAATCATTTTCGAGTGATTTCTGACAAGATGTTAAATTTTCCAGCCTTGAATAATGAGCTTTGGTTGTACTCAGTAATTAGTAGTTGTGGGTAGGGTCATTAATATGATTAAATGCTACTTTTATTTGACTGGGCTGGTAGTGGTATCAAATTATAAAGATTGTACGTTTGCTCGTGTACTAATGAGTATTGTTACGATATTTCTCCCATCGTAGTTTTTCGTCTTCTTGTTTTTTCTCTTGCCGTCGTCTTTCCTAATCCGTGAATCGATTTTGGATAGAATTCAGCATGTCCTCCATCGTATGGTACGATGTTTTCTTCGTATTCATTATGAATAGTTTCCATTCATCAAAAAAAATCCTTCTTCTGACACCACTGTTACGATATTTCTGTATTTGTTTATCTGAATAATACAACACTAAACTACATTCATTAAAGGCCAGTTCATGCCACAATCATTATAATTACATTAACATCACATTATTATTAGGAAAAGTTGAACACCCATTTTATAGTAGAAGCGTTCATGTAACACATTAGTACATTACATTTACAATAGTCGCACTAAGAAGTTGGCAACTTTTAACTTTATTTTCATTACATTACGAATCTTAGTGAAAACAGCAATTGCGCATGTGCAGTGACGTGTAATTTGACGGTTTTAGGTTATGTTATGTTTATTTTTGTGTTTATATTATTAGTATTCAGCAATATAACGGATCAAGGTGCTTTGATAGAATTAGTTCGTCAATATGAACATCCTTAAAATGAGAAACATAGAGATTTCAACAACATTTTCATAATGTAATGAGTGTTGCATGAACGGCAACATTTTCTTAGTGAAAATGTAATGATAGTATAATGTAAATGTAATTATAATGATTGTTGCATGAATCTACCTTTAACTTTATATTCATTACATTACGAATCTTAGTGAAAACAGCCATTGCGCATGTGCAGTGACGTGTCATTTGACGGTTTTAGGTTATGTTATGTTTATTTTTGTGTTTATATTATTAGTATTCAGCAATATAACGGATCAAGGTGCTTTAATAGAATTAGTTCGTCAATATGAACATCCTTAAAATGAAAAACATAAAGATTCCAAAAACAGTTTCATAATATTATGAGTGTTGCATGAACGGCAACATTTTCTTAGTGAAATGAACAATTTGTTCAGGCCAACCTCAACTCACCCACACTGTAGGTTGACGGACTAACACCCATTAGAAAACAACTACTCCCCTGGCTAATACCACGAAGGGCATTGGATTACATCCAACAGGTGTTAGTGTGGGATTCTTCACAGAAGAAATTCCACATATGCTCTTGGCGATACACCACCAGAATTTATTTTCAATTATTGGGACGGGACACACTTGCAGACCGGTTTCGGGCTATTTGGCCTCTCGTCAGTGCAAGGCAGTGCCATCATCAACATAAGTCGATGACTTCCCATAATTAAAAATCATACCAGAGTAGAGTATCTTCCCTAGACCTAGGCTGATACAAACAACAAGCTAAATAACCGTTGCTGCGCCATCTGCCCGTAGACTAGGTACTAACCAAGAGCATATCCGCATGGTCCCAATTCCTTGTACAAGGAAAATCCGAATAAAATAAATATTCTTGGGAATGCTTGAAGACTGGCTTTAAATCAAATATTCAAAAAATGAACAATTTGTTCAGGCCAGCCTCAACTCACCCACACTGTAGGTTGACGGACTAACACCCATTAGAAAACAACTAATCCCCTGGCTAATACCACGAAGGGCATTGGATTACATCCAACAGGTGTTAGTGTGGGATTCTTCACAAAAGAAATTCCACATATGCTCTTGGCGATACACCACCAGAATTGATTTTCAATTATTGGGACGAGACACTCTACTCGAGTATGATTTTTAATTATGGGAAGTCATCGACTTATGTTGATGATGGCACTGCCTTGCACTGACGAGAGGCCAAATAGCCCGAAACCGGTCTGCAAGTGTGTCCCGTCCCAATAATTGAAAATCAATTCTGTTGGTGTATCGCCAAGAGCATATGTGGAATTTCTTCTGTGAAGAATCCCACACTAACACCTGTTGGATGTAATCCAATGCCCTTCGTGGTATTAGCCAGGGGAGTAGTTGTTTTCTAATGGGTGTTAGTCCGTCAACCTACAGTGTGGGTGAGTTGAGGCTGGCCTGAACAAATTGTTCATTTTTTGAATATTCGATTTAAAGCCAGTCTTCAAGCATTCCCAAGAATATTTATTTTATTTTCTTAGTGAAAATGTAATGATAGTGTAATGTTAATGTAATTATAATGATCGTTGCATGAATCTACCTTAAACTTCGCTTTATAAGTAAGTAATTTATTCAAATAGGCAGCCTGATTCTAGATGCTACAACAGAATACAAATATGTATGTGTAACATTATCAATAAGATTCATTACAGTACATATTTTCTAGGAAATTATACTAAACTAAACTAACTCTATCAAACGTATGAATCAAGCACAGCGCTATGTAAATGCTGCCCAATCTTTCCCGAGGATATATTTATATATGACTTAAAATGGATAATCATTTGACTCATTCATTCATTCGTTATGATAACCGAAGGCGTATCCCGGATCAGATTGAGGGGGGTGTTTCTTAATCACAACGTAAAAATTTTCTCATTTTTTCATGCCAAGATGAAATGGACAAGCTGTACATCCATCAATTTATTCAACGTAAAAGTATGTATGCGATGAGACTTTTTCAGATTTCTGTCCTCTTGGGGGAATTGTCCCCTTGGATACGCCCTTGACGACTACTCCAAAAAGGTAATGAATAAAAGCGGAATTATTATGCTCAGCTTCATTTTTGTGGAGAATTATTCGACAAAATTCCTTCTGTTTTTCAATCAATACTATTTCTGAAAGTTAAATACCTATCAGTAATGAAATTGTGAAATGAAACAATTTTTGCGAGACGATGTTCAGTATCCTATATTGGATCGAGCGACTTAAAATTGAAACAGATCTGAGAGCGAACCGTATACAAAAATGACTATCTCGAAAAAGGTTTATTTTTGGTAAAGGGTCTTTCATAATAAGAAGTCATAGTGAAATTTACGCTAGGTATCCAAAAATGTGAAAGTGTACAGGATGTTCAATTTTGAGTAAGGAAGTTGGTGTATCCGGAAGTGATGAGAAGTGTCATTATTTTCATTCGAAACACTAAAGAACTCAATCTTTCATACCAATCTTCAGAATATGATTCTTATTATCCCCCCGATAAATGTGTGATCGACGATTAAAACCGTTGTACTCTGTTTCAGCATCGTGTTATGGGTTCGTATCTACCAGGAACTAACCAACGTTACCCATGTAAGTTCGGTGACGAAATGTAATAACGTACCACGGAGCTGGGACATTATTTTCGAATCAGCTAATACTAGCTAATAATACGTTTTTAGATGGTGAAATGACTGTCGTACTGGAATCGATATAGGAATAGGTATTTTTACTCGTTCTTAGGAAGATTGGTGATCCAACAGATGTTATGAAATGTAGTCTCTGATGGTTCATGGATCAGTGAGTTTTGAAAACAACAATAACTTTTTTGCCAACGTTTCAAAGTTTAACAAGCTCATTTCTGCAAAACTCATAGATCCCTAACCCAAACATTACATTTGATAAGTATTTTTTTATGTCAGTAACTCGGACGCAGTGTAAGGAAGTGGAAGTTTTTTTTTGGTTAGTCGAATGGTAGGGAGTCAATGCTATTGACAAAGACCTGTCTATGAGCTCCCGAGAATAACTCTAGCGTGGGAGTCGCTATCTCGAACAACAAAAATATCTCGCACACAGATTATATTTCTCGAAAAAGACGATTATCCATGCTCTAGAGTCCGTGAGAATATTCAATTCGACATAATCTCTGAACGGTCAGGATTTTTTCAGGAGCGACGAGGTACTTTATTCTTCTAATGAATCGTGAGGAGTTCTAACAGTCGGACTGGAATTTAGAGAGGAGTATAGAAAATACCAGTAACTAGGACGCAGAACAGCTAGGCAGTCGAAGTCAATGTTGTATTTCGATAAGTTAAATTGTATGAGATTCAGATTGATTGGAACATATCGACAAACAATTGTCTATTAGTTTTCGAAAATGACTCCAGCTTGGAAGTCGAATAACAAAAACATCCGGCACACGTATAGTAATAATTCCGAGGTACAACTATCTGCTATATTTAAGTGCCATGTGATATATAGTTTATTACGTAACGAGGAGGATAAGTATCCTATTACACACAAGCGAAAAATTGTGAGCACAAGGCGTTAGCCGAGTGCGGTAAATCGCGAGTGCACGTAATTGACCTTATTCTCGAGTTGCGAACTGTACTTTTTCTACTCCCGCCCTGCCTGTGCGATAATTTCTGGTGGTGTAGCACAAATTTTTTCGTCATCCATTTTCATTGATCGACGAGACAGCAAGTCATAACAGCAAGAATGTAAAACAATTGCTTGTCGATTAACTATATTCAGTATCAATCCACAAACTGTTGAGCAATTAATTTTCTGAAAACATGATTTTCCGCAAATCGCTGGGTAGTAGCTGTTAGTGTTCTACATTAATGTTTGAAAACAATTTCCATAGTAACCCAAGTAATTTTATTACGAATTTAAAAGCACTATTCATTTGCGAATGAAATCATTCGCGATTTTTTCAAAATCAATTAATATCTGTCGAATTTCAAACTATTTGCGGAAAATAGTATGTTTACCTCGTAGGAAAAGCCACATTCCTGGTCTCTGTGTTGTGGAGTCTCGACTTGCGCCTTGACTTATCAACCTTCAGAGTCGTCCAGGAATGTTAATCTTTTCCTACCTGGAAACAATATACTATGTTTATTGGAAAACTCACAGAGATATTGGAATTCCGCTTTTGGACAATTGAATGTGAATGTAGTAATGAGATCAAATTTATCAGGTTAAATGTTACATATCCCATCATTTTACAAGACACTTCCGGAAGCGGCCGCCATTAATTTAGAATACACGTATATTTTCTAAATGAGTCATTAACCAACAGCTGTCTAATACGTAATGAACTGTTTAAACTAGTATGGGAGTAGAAAAACATTTATTTAACCAGCATGAATCGATTATGCTGCTATATGAAGCAATATCTTTGTTTTTGTGGTATTGCCTCGAACTTTAATTGTTTATATAATGTGTACTCTACCAGTCTGAAATGTATAATGTCTAAAACATATAAACTGAAATTAATGGAATGCCAAAAGGAGAATTGAAATGCAGGTAGGTACAAATCATTCGAAAAGCAATCATGAAAATAAAAACCTGTCGAATAATCGGGTCAAAAAATCTGAATGGAAAAACCACTAAAATCTGAAGAATATTTGAATTAACATTAATCAAAGAATATAAAACTTTTTGTAGAGACCTTGTGAGCGAGACGCGCGTCGAGTACAAATAATATCAGTTTGGTGTTAGAGTAATTGATCTCTACAAAAAGTTTCAACTTTTACAGCAGAGGTCCCAATTTCATCGTTTGAAGAAAATGAAATTTGGAAAAGAGAAATGATCAAAAAATAAATGTAAATGGGCATAAAATCAACCTAAATAATATAATGCAATACATAAAAAATATAAAAATTTAAGTAACAGTAAAATATAACGAATTAAAGAGATATTACAAAAAATCTTAGAACCAAATTTCAAGTTAAGTGCACCCACACTGTTTCTATATATAGCTGGGACCAATAAGGTTCGTATGTAATAGTAACATACCGAGACGGAAAGTGAACCAATTCCCTCGAGAGAAAGTTGCTTACCGAGGATGAAGGTCGAGGATTAGAGAGGTTTTGAAAGTTAAAAAAAATATTTAAAAACATCATGACAAATGCTTGAAATCTCACTAAATTTCTTGTATCTGAAGTATGGCATATCGAATCCATTATGGCAGTAGCTCAGTCCATATTTTAACTATGAATATAATGATAAATACTCTAACGCCGCCACTGAACATAATGAATACATAATTCCACGAAGGATCTCTACCTGGATCGAACGGCGGATCTAGATATGCGAGACGTTCGCCACGCGAATACTCCCGACGTCGAAAGCGCGGAATTGTATAAGATCCACGCGCGAATTTAGAGAAATCGATCCTTTTCGATCAGACTTTATAAGAAATATATTTCATCGGGTAGCGGCAGTTCCTAGTATACAGAGTTTTGAGTAGAAATATTGAGAGAAAGTAGAACTTAGTGGAGAGTCGAAGTTGTATGCAGTTTTCAGTAAAGAGTTTTAGTTCTTGTATTCAGTCGAGAAGATTAAGTGATTTGTAATCAAATTATAAGCCAGTGCAGTAGTTGTATTGTTATAGAAAGTTAATGAAAATAGTTTTAGAGTATTATTTTATTAAACGAACCCAAGATATATCGTAACAATATTAAGAGAAACTAGCGATGCTGAATTGCTTTGTTTTACACTTACTTCAATTACATACAAATTCTGGTCTTTTGGTAATTTAATTTATTCGTTCGAAAGGTTGGGAAAAAGAATCCAGTCGCTGAAAATGTTTGAAACGAAAGATATATTCAAAAAATGTATCTAGTGAGAGATTTAATACTGTTCTGTGAAAAATAAATAAGGAATTATCCACTAACAAAAAATCAATTCATACTAAATATCATGCATACATGGAAGGAAATCCAATGTCAGCTATTCTTTCTTGCATCATCTGTTGACACCTAAAAAGTAAAAAAAAATTATAAATAATAAATTTCAATTTTCTTAACATGAAGATCAATGAAGTCCTTCAGAAAAAAACATCATCAGACAGTTGTTTTATAATTTGGCAGATAAATATCTATAAGAACTTGAGTGTTGTTCCGAAGAATTCTGTTCAAGTCTTAGACACATCCAATGCATATAATATGAAAAATATGATCAATTCCTTTGCTATTTCTCACTTGATATAATAGATGAAAAACACTTCAATCGATTTTGCATCATAACTCATTTTATTGCATCACTGAATTTGTATAATCCAAAGTCATGTTTAACTAAATGAAATGTTTTTATAATTGATCAATTATAACTTCATTTGAATTGAACGCATTTCGCATTTCTTTAAGACTCATGTCTCCATACAACCTTTATAGATCAGAATATCATTTTTAGAACATACTGCAATAATATTCACGTATAATCTTTCTAGATATGAATTATATTCGAACAATTTTTCGAGTTGTGAAATTTCTGAAAAAATTCTAATCTGAATCAAAATTATCGATAATTGGATTGAATTATTTGAAATATTTTCGCGAAAGAGAGGAATGATCAAAAATGGACCGAAAGCGGAAGTTTCCAGGTAGTTGCTGGACTACCTAAAATTGTAAAGTATATAGATATACAACACTAGTCTTTACATTTAGTATCAGTTTTCTTCACCTGAAGATGCAAGTGCAAATAACATCAGTTTGGTGTCAGGGTAAATGATCTCTCCAAACGATTCGAATTCTGATACATTGTTTGTATATCATTCGTTTTCAGAGATATCTCATTTGAAAATTCCAACAACAGAGATGCAACAGAGTTGATCACTGCAATGATGTTTCGAGTCAGGGCGATTTCAGCTGATCAGGGCGGATTCTGATGCATCTGAATCTCGTATTTTTCATCAGAAATCATGTCAAATACGACAAATATTCTTTGTTATTTGACAACTTCAAACAACTCGAAACTTCGAATTCTGCCTTTGATCTTTAAACTATAGGTAAGATGATTTCTTGATGAATCGGATACTGGCCTTAGCCTTAATCTAAATGCAAGCATTTTATGGGCTCAAATTCACAGGCTAGACATTTTCAAAATAATTATTGAAAAAATACTAGAATCTCTAAAATGATATCAATGAAAATATCTGTCGCAAAATGCGTCACTGAACAGTAGGTAATCTGATGCATTGGGAACACCTACCAAGTGGTAACCTTCTTACATGATATTAATTCCCTGGGTATGCATCCATTACAATTTTCACTGGCAGAATAGGATAACTAGCCGATTACAGCAATTGAAATATCAAGTGATGGCAAAGAACCATTCTGTCGCAAAATTCGCCATTGAAAATGTGGTAATTAATGCAGTGAGGACACCAACACCAGCGGTAGCTTAGTTACTCAATAAGATGCCTCACCTCCGATTCAATATGCCGTATCTGAACCATACTCTCATTCTCTACAACTTCTGTGTTTCTGGCCTTCTTCATGGTAGTGCCCGCGTACCTCTGAGCCTCTGCCGGTAGAATCCATTGAAAAACAGGCGATATCAACTCGGGATCCAAGGTTCTCAAGTCCGTTTTGCCTGTCAAGAAACTGGTCACGATGCCGACTACTAGAACTGTTGTCACTCCCACAGGAGTGATCCACATGAAAGAAAGTCGAAATAGTGGAAATATGTCCGATTCATCCGGATATACTATCTGCAATGGAATAGGAAGAATATTTTGAGAATTGGTGGTTTTAGAATAAGTTTCTGTTTGTGAACAGATAAGATGAAACTTTTAGTAATTTCACAAATACTCATCGGTATGCTTGAAGACTGGCTTCAAATCAAATATTCTGAATGAACAATTTGTTCAAGCCAACCTCAGCTCATCTACACTGTAGTTTGGCGGACTAACACCTATCCGGAAACAACTACTCCTCTGGCTAATACCACGAAGGGCATTGGGTTACATCCGACAGGTGTTAGCGCAGGATTCTTCACAGAAGAAATTCCTGCATATGCTCTTGGCGATACAACTTTCACAAGTTCTAGTCAATTTTTCTATATAAAGTACTAACTGACCCCTGCCCACTTCACTGGGCGTTAATTATTTCTGTGATGTAATTATATTGTGTAGTTCTTAGTACTAAGTTTTCTCAGGTTCATCACAGGGCTCCGGGCGCACTCGAAAGAAGAAGAAGGTAGATGTTATAAGTCCCCTTTTTACCCCGTTAGGGGTTGGATTCCTACGTCATTGAAAGAACACACCCTCCAAGTTTCAGGTCTCCACGATCAGCGGTTTAGGCTGTACGTTGATTCTCCCCCAATTTTTTTTAACCTTTTTCAACCCTGAATACGAATTTTCAATCCGTTTCGTATTGGATCGGATTATGAAACAGATTATGGGTATCTAAGTCGAAACTGTATCATCATAGTACGAGTGTAGAAAAACGTCTTCATTGTTAACAACTGTTAGAAAAATTTTATAACGTTGAGTTGCAATTAATTGTCCGCTTAACCTAACAATCGCTGTGAATTTCTTGAAAATTTCACTAAACGTCATTGACTTTAGTGCGAACTTATATCGAAGATTATTGTTGGAAATCAAAGAAATAATTCTTCATATTGCTCTCAAATCGCTGAATCCACTCTTTTTGATGACTTCTGGAATAGTATCATAAACTTTGCAAATTTGATTACCAAAGTTGCTTCTGAAACTAGGTGTTTTAGAAACCTTTATCTCTTACATTGAGGTTGTGAACATCTGTTCGACGAATGATTTTTCCATGCAGATATGGGGAAGTTTAACCCAGGATTATCTTATGAAAAAGAACTGCAGAATGAAAAACTCTTCCATTAGTCATATGTGACCAGCCAATATTTTGCAGTTTGTATGATTTTTTTTGGCGCCGTCTTATGCCATAGATGAACCGTAATCAGTATTACTTTCTGGATTTTTGGTTTATATTGACTAGTCAAACAGGGACCATATAGTGCATCAGCAAAGTTGAAATTCGAGAGAACCATACTTAGTAATGCTCTCAACCTCAGTGAGAGAAAATGTCTTTGACCATCAAGTTCTCGAAATGAAATATGTGAATTATACCAGTATATTAATGTGGTTTCCAAATCCCAGACCAACATCTAAAAAAACTCCTGAACTTTTTGCTTCTTGAACAGTTGCATGAGCATGATTTATTAACGTTACGATTAATTTTCAAGCCGAAAGAAATTAAATTGGATTATTGATGAGCAGACAATGATTTATTGAAGCTGAATCTGTGGAGGCTTTGAAGTCTTGATTTGAATGCGAACAGGAGGTACCTATCATTCGTGAAGGAAAGCTGTAATTGAGTGAGATCCGCATGAATATGTATTTTGCATTACTGAACACTGTTGATTGAGTTCGACAATATAGATAGCTAAATGCAGGGGACCCAAAATGGATCCTTGGGGAATGCCACATGGTAGATATTGGAATTCAACCTCGTCTTTTTTTTCCATTTTCTGTCGATTGTTCAAGATCGAACCAATAGCATTACCGGAGAGACGAAAATATCAGTATATTCCATTCAACATTTAGAATGTAGTATTCCAATGTTCTCAATGTCGACATTACTGAGTATTAACACTTTCAATAAGAAAAAAAAAGTTTTCAAAAAAAAATCTTCGAACTCTCAGCTTGTCCCATGTTTTTGGAAGCCACCCTGAAACTCATTCTATATCTAGGCGAAGATCTCACAAATCCAAAGGCCTTTGGCCCGAAAGTATTTTAAGTCGCTCTAGGGCGTACATATCTTTTAATAACCATGCAGTGAATACAAACATCATTCATTTTATGGAAGTAGATAGTATCGTTGCTAGGAAAACCTAAGACTGAAATGCAGGCTCGCGCAAACCATAAATGCTTTATTTCCCCACGGACAGGAAGTAAAATTTTATAGTTCACCAAAGATTGTCAGCTTTCACGGTCGGTAACTAATGAACTGTCAGGTAATTCCGTGTTTCTCAGCCGTGGATGGTAGGATTTTGGGCCTGAAATTTCGTCTGCATCTGCGGAATACAGTTTCAAAGGCTATGCGGCATTAGTCGAAATGTCCTCACTGAACGTGGTTCAACTGATAATTCTCTATTTATTGAATGGCGAGGTATAGAACTGTCAATTATTAGCACTTATTGACTTTTTTGGAACCCTCTCTTCTATCATTAGAGTAGTCCGTGTGTTCTGAACGGCTGGCATCCATTCTCTACGGATGTTAAGACTCTTCTTTGCGATTGAAGTTGTTTGTGTTTATACATTTCAATGGCCACCCTATGGAGCTGTGGGAAACAGCTCATAGTTCTATTGAGTATATGCGTTCTGTCGAAGTCAATATCATGACCACAGACCACTTACTGTATCATGACCCTCCAACAGAGCGAGTTCAGCCACTGCTTTTTTTGTATTCCGTCAATCGTATTTCTATGCTCCTTTTTGTGGTTCCAATATATACAGATCCACAACTGCACGGTATTCGTAAAATATACTGAATCATCAGTTAAATCATATTCAATCGAAGCACTGCAGCAGACCAGGAATCTCCAACCAACGCCACATCACCTTTGAAAATGCCTGGGATCCTGCAAAAAAAGCTATAACCATCATGAACGTTACGAACTACCGATTATCTTCAATCAGAAAATATGTGGATACTGTTCTTGATACTGATACACCTATTTTGAATGAATATTAAACCCCTAGTTATAACTGTCCATATGAACTGACTTACCTTCTCCCATAGAGGTGCAGCTTAAGCTCTCAAATAACTGCTTGTTCCGTACTATTCATGTACAAATACTTATTCGACTTCTCAACGGGAATGAATCAGAATGATATCAAAGCAATGGCCAGTTGTAGTGCTACATATTTCACGCGAATTCACCTTCGATATGAGAGATCATGGCAAACATGAATTAAGCGCACTTGCATTTTAAATAATCGCTGTATAACTAGTTTCACAATATAGTAGTTGAAACATTCTCCACAAGATAATTTATTGTAGATAAAAATAATCATAGCCCTTGGCACTCACTGGAGGAATAATGGTGTCGTTACTGATTCCATATTTCTCAAAACAAGTCTGATTTACAAAAACAGGTAGTCTATGGGCAACTACCAGCTTGGAAGCTGCAACAAACTGACCTCCAAATGATACCAGACCAGACATGATCGCTCCTGAAATAGCTCCTGCTATGGCTCCCTTTGAATTGGCCCAGGGAAACACCATACCCAGAGTGAAGATCCCGCAAGATGTACCTGCCGCAATAGCTGATAAGGAAGACGCCATCTAAAAGTCGAAATGCCAACTACAACTACGAACTTGATGTATTTTTATTGAGCTTCCATAACAAATATGAAATAAGTGAGTTATATAAACGATGCAATATATGAATTAATTCAAACTGTCCAATCATGAACATGATTTTCATCAGCGCAAAAGTCAACGCATATTTTTCAGAAATATAAACCCAATTTAGATATTATACATACTGCTAAAACTCCTCCCATATGTTCTACGACGTACATAAATCCGATTGCTACTAGTCCTAGAACTAGAATTACTCCTTTCACTACCATAGTTGCGACTCTTTCGGAAAGCGACATTTTCATGCAACCTTTGAGGAAATCTTCCAAAAATACTTGAGCAGTCGAATTCAGTACAACCGATAGAGAACTGGAAATGAGAAATAGTTTTAAACTAGATTTGGTGTTTCAATTATGTGCATTTCCAACGATAAAAAATGGAAATAGAAAAAAAAACTGAAAAAACTGTATTTCTTTCTCAGGGTTGAATATGCAGTGAAAAGTAAATGTTAGTCATTGTCGTAATTGTACCACCCGTAATAATATTTTAAATATGGAAGTTGCGCCACTAGGAGAGTCTTCCAATAAATTAGATGGATGGAATCTATTTTTTTTATTGAAAAGCCATGTCTATCAATTGGTGACCAAATTCTCACGATGTGATATTAGATATATCTCACTGGCTAAAATTTATATGCGAGGTGTTCTTGCGTATCTACCGTCTGGCCCACACAAATCCATTTGTAAAGGGACGACTGATGGTTGAACATAAAACCGATTTTTTATTTTAGATGAATTTCACTGAGATACAAAAGCACCAACTGTATGTGCAGTATGCTAACAGAATAATAAATTTCCCGAAAATAATATTTTTAATTCAATTCCACAGCAAAAATTCGCTGAATTTTTTTTCTGGACATTTGAATGTGGTCATGAGATCAAATTTATCAGGTTGAATGTTACATATCCCATCATTTTACAAAAAAACTTCCGGAAGCCGCGAGATTAATTTAGAGTACACGTGTATTCTGAATGAGCCATTACCTATCAGCTGTCAAATGCGTAACGGAAAGTTTAAAATAGTGGGAGTGGAAAAAAACCGATTATCACCCCTCATATCGTACCACTCGAGAATAGAAATCAGTTTTGTTGAATTGAAAATATATTTGCGTCTTGTACCTCAAGGCGGCACCGAAAACACCAGCAACAAAAAGTCCCGGAACACCTCTAAGGTGTCCAACAGTCTCCATGACGAAAAGGGGTAATATTTGATCATCTGCTTTGATTCGACCCATCGAGAGCGGATCACAGCCATAATAAGTGGCAAAAACCAAGATTCCTGCATAGCAGCATATCCACACGAAACCAGAAACGCCTATCGTGAAAATAAGTACAGATCTGAAACAAAATAGTACAATCAAGTATGGCTTGTTTTCTAGAACTGAAAAGAAACAACAACCTATCAATCAGTAGTGTTCATGTTCATTCAAGTGATAAAATGCTTAACCTTTTTTTGTTGCACATATTGTGTTGTACAATGATATTAGTAAGCATTGTAAACCAAAGCTTCGAGCATGTTCGGTTAAATTTTTTGGTCCAATCAAAATTTAGGCTACAGTAAGTACATATTTGTCTATATTAAAATATTTGGCAAGCTCTCCCTCTCTCAAATTGTTTGGAGAAAGGTTCCGAAGGCTTCAGAACTATGGAATGAGCCTTCCAAAGTTTTCTACGTTTTGGCGAAAATATAATTCACGAAAAGATTTTCGATTTACTTGTCAGGAAAGAAATCCAAGAAGTGAATTAAAGTCCAAAATATTCTTATAGATGTACGAAAATAGGAGGTGAGACTGCCGAAACACCTTCAGGAACAGAAAGCAAAAAAGGAAAAAAAGAATCAGATTAATAGGAACCCCATGAAAGACAAAAGCAAGAGGGCTAAAAAAATGGCTAATCTAGGAGTTAGTGAAAATCAGCGGATATTCCCGGAAGATATATAACTATTATAATTCAGTTGATTGGGAAGTCAACAAGAATTTCAAAGTGATTTTCAGGAAATATGAATAGACGAACGGGTGGCTGAGGCGAATAAAAAGGGATCATGAAAAAATATCGGTTTCCAGTGACTTTCAAATTGACACCGGTGTGCACTTGTTATTATAATTTTTTCTTTATTATATATTTTCCTTCTTAAAACTCTATTATGATGCAAAACCTTCTGCAAGGGATGGCTAATGATTTTTAGTGACGAAGCGCTCTGGGACGTATTACTGATTTTTCCATAGCGCTTGTGCTATTTCAGCAGTAGGCAAACCCAGAACTACCCACGGTGCTCCTATGTGTTAAACAAATTCAAAGCACCATCTCGAAAATCGATTCATAAAAGTTCTTCAAACTCTTTCAAGGTTCATTCAAAAATGGGAATATGAGAACTATCGAATTGGGGTTTTCCTGTATATATTATTATATTTACAGAGCATACTTACATTTTTGATTGCCTCTCACTTGGCAATGAGAGATATCTTTGGACCATCGTTTGATTGACTGAATTGAAACATGTCCAGTATGTGAATCCCCCAATCAAAACGCTAAATAGCGTGTATCGTTCATACATACTCGGATTGGCACTGAAGATAGCAATATTAACATTTTTGATTAAATAAATTACTCCATCGATTATGCTTACTTGAAGAAAATGAATCTATCTCCTTTGTTTGTCAAGTCTATAATGATACTTGGTCCACCCACTGTAACTGTTCCTAGTATAACTACTACTAATACTGAAATGAACATGGCTATAACTTGCCAAGAATCAGTCCATACTACTGCTCTCAGCCCTCCCTAAAATGAAATAAACGTTCAGGTGAGTTTCGCGAAAATAAATATCCAAAAAATACAAAAATGATGAAACAATGTTTGCTGGTATCACTTCGCTCAAAAACTTATTAGGTAGGTACTCCAGAAATATTCCTAGAACAGTTATTAGAATTATTATTTCTATTTCATACAGAATCTATTCAAAAATGATTCTAGAATCTGATCATGAATGATCAATAAAAACCGAAGTAAATAAATGATGAACACCAAAATATACGAACATTCTTGTGTTGCCAATTGTTATAGGGTATCCTAAGTACTGTTTGCCAGTTATTATTTTGTGGTGGTTTTCTTTGTAGTGCAAGGGTAAAAAATTCAAAAACAAAGTTGACGTTTCGGCTCCTACTTTTCGTCCATTATCAACACTTTTGCGTGACTTAAAGCCGGGGTCCAACCCTCATATGTATATATATATATATATATATATATATATATATATCCATATTGTGCTTGGTAACGAACGAAGAAAAAGTATCCTACTTACCAAAAACGTATAGAATATGCAAACTACCGCTACAATTGTTCCAATCAAATGAATGTTAATTCCTGTAACTGAAAAGGTTACAAATTCAATAAGTTGAATGAAATCAACAAAAAACTGCATATTCCAACAGTCGAAAGCACATAAAACTATGAAAAACCTTCAATAATCCAATATAACTTATTTCGATGCTTTTTCCGTACGATCCATATTCAAATTGTCCAATATGGATCAATAAAAATAAATCCCCAAATTGGGGAAATATCTATATTTTGATAATAATCTGGTATCTGATAACATCGAATGAAGTTTCAAAAATGAATCGATAAATCTACAGCGACACGTGTTTCGTTATACAATAGCTTCATCCATTAGGAGTTAAAATTATCCTGCTTGAGGGAGCTGTTGTATAGCAAAACACGTGTTGCGGTTTGGTAAAACCATTGTTAGTGAGAATCGTACAGGAAACTGTGATATTTTTGTTAAATATGGATTTCCATCAAATATCGCCTAGTTCAATATTATCAAACGTTCACGTGTGGATAATTGCACAAACCTTGGTTGAAGGCTAGAGATGGTACGTATATAATGATTGGTAGAAACATCACCTGAAAAGTATTTTTTGAAATAGGTTTCGAGTTCGTTTCAAAGTACTCATTCTATGAGAGAAATTACCTCATCTAGAACGAAAAATACTGATGCTATGGTCCGAACCACCGTATTGAAACGTAGCTCTAGATACTGAAATTGAAAAAAGTAGTTGAACATTTCCTGAACTCATATTCGCTGTGTGCAACAGAATACTTAGTGGATTGACGCCGTAAGAAAACACAAGTATCTTAACCTAACTTTTTCTAATATTACATGATGCTGAAAAAATAGTATAATAGATTATATTTGTATAAAAAATAAATTACTTTCAGTGGTTTAGAGTCAAATTGGAATCCCAAACCCACTACTCTCATTTGCAGTGCTCATTTTTTTGTAAATAAAAAGAGCGAAGAGGAAATGAGTGCAAGCTACATTCCGTCCCAATTTTCTTCGACTGATATGAAAAGAAATATAATTGAAAATTCAGCTGTCAAAAGGTAATAAATTAAATACTGCATACTATAAATGGTAATGAACCAGCTATATTGGATTTAGTTTTAAATTAGCTATAACATTTATCAAATTGATTCTAGACATGAACGGTTCATGGAGCGGCGCACGCAAAATCAATCGAGTTCGAGAATTATATATAATGACTCAATTTCAATTTCAATTGAAAAAATAAATCATTCTTAGACTTCATTCATGCCAAAGTAATTTCAGTCAAACTACATGATTCGAATATCGAATCTATCAATTTCATAATGCTATTATTATCATTATGATATTCTCATGTTCACGTTTTCATAACCTACAAAATTTAAGTATTATGCTAAATACACACAAAATTGAATGTCGAACTTACTTTTTCTTCTGTAGACTCGATAAATATTCTCATATAAAAACGTCTTGTCTTCAGAACTGATTATTTTACACTGAAATTAACAACTATTCTTGAATTTCTATTCGTTCCCCATACACTCCACGTGTCACGTAGCGCAGAACATTGCCACATTTGTACCACCAGGAGTCGCGTCATGTAACGCACACAGCGAATAGTTATATCGGAAACTATGAATGAACTACCATAGATTTTCGCTTGGAGCGGGACTCTAAGCTGCTTGAAATTGAAGTGAAGCGATTCTCTTAAAATGTGACTGTATTAAAGTAAGAGGGAAACAAAGTCGGTTTTGAGCGTGGATATGGAGCTTTATGCTGTGGTAGAACTTTTTTATATTTCGTCAAAGCTTCACTCACTTGGTGAAAAAAACGTAGACGTAGAACAAAAAATATCACAGTTGACTGTACGATTCTAACTTATTGAGAATCGTGCAGTAAACTGTAATATTTTTTCGTGACTATGGATTTTGGTATCGACCAGTTTATTTCAAATTTGGAAGATTTATAAATCAGCTATTTTTTCACATATGTTGAAACTTTTCCCAGAGATCAATTACCCTAATACCAAACTGATATTTCTTGCACTTTTACACCAAACGTTCCAATCTCATCGTTTAAACACATATGTATTGATATTTATGCTTCTGTTACTTTTTTACTCTATGTTCAAAAATAAGTGAAAATTGGTACTGAAAAATCAATCAACTTCATTCTAACAGACTCGAAAAATCACCAAAATAACCCAATAAATCAATCTAATAACTGACGCACTGACTATTGATTTGCTCGATCGCTATGTCGGAATGTTCCGTCGTCGAACGGGAATCGACGTTTCTCAAACCTTCGTGATCATTCTCCGAGTGTGAATAAAGGCGGTCGGTATATTTCTCGAACATTCGCGATTAATCGCGATAACGGTCGATGGGGGTGGTCTTCTCTGAATCACATGCATAGGCGTAGAGGAAGTCATGGACGTAGATGAAGGGTTCCATTGTTTTCTTAGAATGGTTATTGATCGTCGAATTCCTAACACTACGAGTTCTGAAACTTGTAACATTTACGTTGACATATAATAGCTACATCCTATCTCATCATCTCATTCTCCCGCACCCCATATTTCAAAATATTACAATATTAGAATATTAATCGCCCTTCCTTGTTTACTTTAATTTTGAATCGAATCATTCTCTAGTACGTTTGGAACAATTACAACCGAACCTACATTTGTGGGATTGAGTTGAAAGGAGAATGGGGTAAATAGGTGAAAATTCATATTCTAGGCCGTTATTATATGTAAGAAAGAGAAAGGCACTATTGCTCTCTGGATACATAAAAATCACTGTCACAATCATGGGAATTCCAAATGTATCATTGAATATGATAACTACCGACAGTAAAAACTTGAAACTAAAAAAATCAAGACATTTTAAAGATATTTGTCGCTATGAGTGAGAAGAGGTGTTCAGAAATCCTCTCTACACAATATATTTCATTATATAAAAATCGGATAGTCTGAACGAATCGCTTCGCTTTGATTTTGTGCTTCGAGTCTCGCTTCAGGTGAATAACATATTCATACAACAGACGCATACCTCGTAAGAAGAACTGACTTGAAGATGTAAAAACACTGGTAGGTAGACAGTGGCAACAACTATTCCGCTCAGCCATATTGCAATCACTATAAACCAATACTGAGTGCCAAATAGATAGATATCCGACGGGGTACCCAAAATTGTAACTCCTGAGATATAACTGAAAGATAGAAATGTATCACACTTTACAGAGCTTCCCAACGGAAACTTCACACTATGTCCCTCAACTAAGAATTTGCAGGCAGATTCTTACACCAGAACGACTTTCGCAGGTTCATCCCTCAGCTACCCCTCTAACTGTCGGAAATGTCGATATACCATATGTGTGATATTAAAGAGCAAAATATTTTCCTCGAATTTAAGATTCTTTGAATAACTCATACCAAATTAGTGGCGTCAATGTTTGTAAGGAAACATACATGCGAGCATATTTCAAGGACTTACCAATACAACTTAATTTTTCGAACCCAAATCAAATACCTACTGTAAATGTTTGAAGTGATATGATTTGAACACAACAAATGAAAAATGAAATTGTCTTTCAGAATTTCAATCATTGAAATCTGCTTTTCTTTGAAATTCATTAACTGGTTTAGGAGATTCTCAATATATTTTTCCCTTCGAAAATATTAGGGATTTCCTTCAAAAAATATAACGTCATCATTTTGGTTGCAATAATTGATGAAAACTTCAACTTTGGGAGAATATGCAACACAAGTTGGTGGGTAGCTAGGGGATAATAGAAAGGGGATGTAGATACAAATTTTAATATTGGATGAAAATGTGTCTCTCTGCAAATCTGTCCACACAAGTCTCGGCGATTTTTGATATTTTTATCCATTTCCAAAATATGATGCGCTAAATTTTTCGTTGTGAGAATCTCTGTATGTTTATAAACTATGATATGCTTTATAGACACTACAGAGTGAAATATGGATGAATACTCACCTTGCTATCAATGACAGAGCTACAGGAAATGGTTTTAAATTTCTGTTTCCCGTCAAGTACTCGCTAAGTGTCTGTCCTGCCTCACTCTTGCAATATTTGCTTCTGCAACCGTAGTATAGTCCAGTCAGTGCAGAAAGTACAAGCATAGAAGAAAAAACCACATAATCTACTATCTCGAAACGGTATATGTCGTTGGGTTTCCAAAAATTTTTTTCAGGAGCCATTTTTCTGTAGAGAAAAACAATATTTATTTGTGCAACAAGTGAAAGAAGTAAATATTCGTTACACATGACACGAAGTTTGCTCTAACTGTCAATTTACACTATTTTTATTTCTACATTCACATATCGCATAAAAAGTCAATGCACTCAGAAGACAAGGTTGTCAAAAGTATAAGTTTTTGCATATGTTCACAGAAAAAAAAGTTCCTTCCGAATACTTGGGGGCGATTTTTCAATATACTGTTAGGAAACTTAGCTGTTAGCTAATACTGTCTGTTGACTCATCTGACAGAAGAGTTATTCAACAGTACATTAAAAAACGGAACCTTAGTTATGTAACTTTGTTTATTCATTAAATAGAGAACTATGTAATCCTCAATAGTAATAGTGTGCCAACTATAAACCTTTGAAGCATAATGAAAGCAAATGATTATAATGAGGTTTAATTAATAAACAAACAAACACAACAAACCAAATTCCGCGAGAGGAACATCTGATGAATGAGCATGATATAATTTAACTATAACCTTTCGGCAACAAAAAAAGGAATTCATTTGAAATCAAAATATAAATAGTTCCTCCATACATAAATATTTACTTTAAAAACAGTGATAAATGATACATTGATTGTCATATTGATTTTCCAGTTGCCTTTCTGTAATATATATATTTATTTGTACATTGATATCACAAAAACGTGGTGGGTAAAATATTATCAAAAAGTTTTCATTTGATCGGTTATTGACAAAAAGATTATCAGATTAAACACCGTTCCAATCATTGTGGCAGTTGTAAACCTAGAGATTAATTCAACTTCCTTCTCACCACTAATTTTTTAGCAAATTTTTCAGCACTATTCAGCTGAAATGATTTCCACTTCAACTTCCACTTCCACAACGCACCAACAATTTACTTTCATTCAAACTTGAGAAAATCCAACTGTTCGAAGTGAAAGTGTAATATGCTTTTGGGCATGCGCAAACTACAGCCCGGACGACGATAGGAAATTCCAACGAAAAAAGATAATTTTGAAAGATCCCCCTTTCATTCAATTACATTTACGATTAATGTTACAGAGAGTGCTGCATAAAATACCAATATTTTCCTTGTGAGGACTACAAAAGTTACAGTGGAAGTGAAAATTAAAGTTAAAATCACTGTACATAAGATTTCTCCTCAAGACTCTCGCTCAGAGTGGTGGTGAAAAATCCTTCCCCCTCAACTTTCCTACAAGGCTGGACACAGTTCAAGTAGAAAGACATCATTTTCGGTACTTTTTAACAGAAAAATATTTGTGAGACGTTATTCGTGGTCTAGAGGTCAGTATCAACGTTTTCTCAAATACAAGAGAGGGCCTTCTGGGATTTTATCTAAATAGTCTTTCAGTTTCTCATTGGTTACAACTATGAAAGAATTGGCCAACCCGTTCTTGAATCTCGAGTAGTTTCGTATTATTAAAAAAAGGTAACTATCAATGGAAATGAGGGGTTCATTCATTTCATTGATTTGAAGTAACATCTATACAGTTTTCTGTAAGTTTTTCAATTGAAAAGGTTTACAAAACTACTAGAATGATTCATATATATCAAGATATGGTGTTTATTAATATTTAGATGTTACTACTTTTATAGAAGTTTCATTAGTCACCTTTCAGCTATGCAGTGGAAAATAAAAAGGAGATGAAATTATCTAAAAAAACATTTTCGTTTATTTGAGGATATCTTTGAAAATTATACTAACTTCTTACAACTCAGGAACAAAAAGTCCAATTCTCGAAAGTGATGCTTTTGAACAAATTTAAAAGCCTTTCAGACGAGGTATCACAAGGCCGACTTTTTCAATAAAAAAATTATACTTCCCTCTTGGTGATGGAAGCCATCACAAAATTTTTCACTGAAAAATACCTCAGATTCTGCAATTAACGTCCTTCGATTTTGATATCTCAGTCCGTACAAAAGTAAATCAAAAGTAAAGAGAGTTCGGTGGAGTGGTTGTGTTTGCTAAAAATACATACTCGTCTCAGGAAAGCTTGCGTACTTCGGTTCCTTACTCAAAATAGCTTTTTCTGTATGTCATATTATTCCCAATTTCAGTTATCGTTCCTGAATTGAGCCAGTGCAAAAATTATTATTGCACTGAGAGAGACTCTGTAACACACACTTCGACTTTTTTTACTCAACTTTCTGATTAACCATTCTTCTGTCACCAAAAACGAAATTATTGAAACTACTCCACTTCATTCATACACATGATTTACATTCATCTGCTGCGATTATCAAGAATGTTATTTTCGTTGATCACATTTTCGTACCAGACACATAACTGGTTATAAGCTTCTTGTAAAGAATCGCTGACGTTCAACTTAGCGAATAATGACCATTACCGTTCATTAATTATCATTGAATGGATATTCATTCGCTTCTAAAATAATGTCAGTAATTTAAGACTACGGAATTGATTTAACAAATCTGTTTGTTTATCTAAGCAATCTTTGTATAGGATATGAAGCGGAAAGCTTGTAGCTTATTTTTCGATTGATTTTTCACACATGTACTGATAATCTTTTTTTATTTTTGTGTGATTTCGTTTTTTCATTTCATGTATGTAAGGCCTTGGCCTTGAGTCTAGTCCGAATCCATTATAGCTGTCGTCCCATAATTTCATAGGCGTACTAGGATATTTGTTAAGTTGAAAAACATATTTGTTTGAACTTATTTAATAGATTGTGTAACAATTTCATGAAAATCCAGAAAAGTAACTTCATATCACATGTTCTCATAGATATGGATGGAATCTTTGGTGTAAAGTGAAAAGGGATGAAAATATCTCAGTATTTCGAGTATTTTGTGACGGAATTTTCAGGGCAATACTCTCAATTAGATCCGTACAAATGATATTGCCAGGCAATATACTGTGCATGTAATGTACGTTTTTAATCTGGGTTCGAAAAATAAGTGACAACTGGTACGGCAAAATCAAACAACTCTTTTCTAAGAAATTCCTCAAATCACTAAAACGGTTTATACACAATCCAATAAATCACTGAAATAACTATCACACTGTTTCACTTTTTTTATCTCCTCGATCGCGATGTGGGATGTACGTATTCAAATGACTACCTCCGTTACCCGCGCTGCTACATACATACATATATATATATATATATATATATATATATATATATATATATATATATATATGTAGAAATTGATGTTTTTACGGATCTTCGTTATACAAGATGAATTTTTCTGGGTTTTTATCCGTTAGGTATTTTCTGATTTGTTCGACGTTTCGAATTCCATTTTGAATTCATTTTCAAGAACTGTGAGACGAATATCTGTCCATACCGTCCTGGTCAATCACTCCCCTTACGAAGCAACCAAGCAAGAGCTAGCAAAGACTTCAATTGTCTGTTCTCCACGGAAACTGGTATTTATAATGACTCTCCTCAGTCATTATCCGACTGCGTCCGATATTGAGGCTGCATCCTGCCCATCCAGGTATTATGTAGAAATTGATGTTTTTACGGATCTTCGTTATACGAGATGAATTTTTCTGGGTTTTTATCCGTTAGGTATTTTCTGATTTGTTCGACGTTTCGAATTCCATTTTGAATTCATTTTCAAGAACTGTGAGACGAATATCTGTCCATACCGTCCTGGTCAATCACTCCCCTTACGAAGCAACCAAGCAAGAGCTAGCAAAGACTTCAATTGTCTGTTCTCCACGGAAACTGGTATTTATAATGACTCTCCTCAGTCATTATCCGACTGCGTCCGATATTGAGGCTGCATCCTGCCCATCCAGGTATTATGTAGAAATTGATGTTTTTACGGATCTTCGTTATACAAGATGAATTTTTCTGGGTTTTTATCCGTTAGGTATTTTCTGATTTGTTCGACGTTTCGAATTCCATTTTGAATTCATTTTCAAGAACTGTGAGACGAATATCTGTCCATACCGTCCTGGTCAATCACTCCCCTTACGAAGCAACCAAGCAAGAGCTAGCAAAGACTTCAATTGTCTGTTCTCCACGGAAACTGGTATTTATAATGACTCTCCTCAGTCATTATCCGACTGCGTCCGATATTAAGGCTGCATCCTGCCCATCCAGGTATTATGTAGAAATTGATGTTTTTACGGATCTTCGTTATACAAGATGAATTTTTCTGGGTTTTTTATCCGTTAGGTATTTTCTGATTTGTTCGACGTTTCGAATTCCATTTTGAATTCATTTTCAAGAACTGTGAGACGAATATCTGTCCATACCGTCCTGGTCAATCACTCCCCTTACGAAGCAACCAAGCAAGAGCTAGCAAAGACTTCAATTGTCTGTTCTCCAGGGAAACTGGTATTTATAATGACTCTCCTCAGTCATTATCCGACTGCGTCCGATATTGAGGCTGCATCCTGCCCATCCAGGTATTATGTAGAAATTGATGTTTTTACGGATCTTCGTTATACAAGATGAATTTTTCTGGGTTTTTATCCGTTAGGTATTTTCTGATTTGTTCGACGTTTCGAATTCCATTTTGAATTCATTTTCAAGAACTGTGAGACGAATATCTGTCCATACCGTCCTGGTCAATCACTCCCCTTACGAAGCAACCAAGCAAGAGCTAGCAAAGACTTCAATTGTCTGTTCTCCACGGAAACTGGTATTTATAATGACTCTCCTCAGTCATTATCCGACTGCGTCCGATATTGAGGCTGCATCCTGCCCATCCAGGTATTATGTAGAAATTGATGTTTTCACGGATCTTCGTTATACAAGATGAATTTTTCTGGGTTTTTATCCGTTAGGTATTTTCTGATTTGTTCGACGTTTCGAATTCCATTTTGAATTCATTTTCAAGAACTGTGAGACGAATATCTGTCCATACCGTCCTGGTCAATCACTCCCCTTACGAAGCAACCAAGCAAGAGCTAGCAAAGACTTCAATTGTCTGTTCTCCACGGAAACTGGTATTTATAATGACTCTCCTCAGTCATTATCCGACTGCGTCCGATATTGAGGCTGCATCCTGCCCATCCAGGTATTATGTAGAAATTGATGTTTTTACGGATCTTCGTTATACAAGATGAATTTTTCTGGGTTTTTATCCGTTAGGTATTTTCTGATTTGTTCGACGTTTCGAATTCCATTTTGAATTCATTTTCAAGAACTGTGAGACGAATATCTGTCCATACCGTCCTGGTCAATCACTCCCCTTACGAAGCAACCAAGCAAGAGCTAGCAAAGACTTCAATTGTCTGTTCTCCACGGAAACTGGTATTTATAATGACTCTCCTCAGTCATTATCCGACTGCGTCCGATATTGAGGCTGCATCCTGCCCATCCAGGTATTATGTAGAAATGATTGAGAGTCATTATAAATACCAGTTTCCGTGGAGAACAGACAATTGAAGTCTTTGCTAGCTCTTGCTTGGTTGCTTCGTAAGGGGAGTGATTGACCAGGACGGTATGGACAGATATTCGTCTCACAGTTCTTGAAAATGAATTCAAAATGGAATTCGAAACGTCGAACAAATCAGAAAATACCTAACGGATAAAAACCCAGAAAAATTCATCTTGTATAACGAAGATCCGTGAAAACATCAATTTCTACATAATACCTGGATGGGCAGGATGCAGCCTTAATATCGGACGCAGTCGGATAATGACTGAGGAGAGTCATTATAAATACCAGTTTCCGTGGAGAACAGACAATTGAAGTCTTTGCTAGCTCTTGCTTGGTTGCTTCGTAAGGGGAGTGATTGACCAGGACGGTATGGACAGATATTCGTCTCACAGTTCTTGAAAATGAATTCAAAATGGAATTCGAAACGTCGAACAAATCAGAAAATACCTAACGGATAAAAACCCAGAAAAATTCATCTTGTATAACGAAGATCCGTGAAAACATCAATTTCTACATAATACCTGGATGGGCAGGATGCAGCCTTAATATCGGACGCAGTCGGATAATGACTGAGGAGAGTCATTATAAATACCAGTTTCCGTGGAGAACAGACAATTGAAGTCTTTGCTAGCTCTTGCTTGGTTGCTTCGTAAGGGGAGTGATTGACCAGGACGGTATGGACAGATATTCGTCTCACAGTTCTTGAAAATGAATTCAAAATGGAATTCGAAACGTCGAACAAATCAGAAAATACCTAACGGATAAAAACCCAGAAAAATTCATCTTGTATAACGAAGATCCGTGAAAACATCAATTTCTACATAATACCTGGATGGGCAGGATGCAGCCTCAATATCGGACGCAGTCGGATAATGACTGAGGAGAGTCATTATAAATACCAGTTTCCGTGGAGAACAGACAATTGAAGTCTTTGCTAGCTCTTGCTTGGTTGCTTCGTAAGGGGAGTGATTGACCAGGACGGTATGGACAGATATTCGTCTCACAGTTCTTGAAAATGAATTCAAAATGGAATTCGAAACGTCGAACAAATCAGAAAATACCTAACGGATAAAAACCCAGAAAAATTCATCTTGTATAACGAAGATCCGTGAAAACATCAATTTCTACATAATACCTGGATGGGCAGGATGCAGCCTTAATATCGGACGCAGTCGGATAATGACTGAGGAGAGTCATTATAAATACCAGTTTCCGTGGAGAACAGACAATTGAAGTCTTTGCTAGCTCTTGCTTGGTTGCTTCGTAAGGGGAGTGATTGACCAGGACGGTATGGACAGATATTCGTCTCACAGTTCTTGAAAATGAATTCAAAATGGAATTCGAAACGTCGAACAAATCAGAAAATACCTAACGGATAAAAACCCAGAAAAATTCATCTTGTATAACGAAGATCCGTGAAAACATCAATTTCTACATAATACCTGGATGGGCAGGATGCAGCCTCAATATCGGACGCAGTCGGATAATGACTGAGGAGAGTCATTATAAATACCAGTTTCCGTGGAGAACAGACAATTGAAGTCTTTGCTAGCTCTTGCTTGGTTGCTTCGTAAGGGGAGTGATTGACCAGGACGGTATGGACAGATATTCGTCTCACAGTTCTTGAAAATGAATTCAAAATGGAATTCGAAACGTCGAACAAATCAGAAAATACCTAACGGATAAAAACCCAGAAAAATTCATCTTGTATAACGAAGATCCGTGAAAACATCAATTTCTACATAATACCTGGATGGGCAGGATGCAGCCTCAATATCGGACGCAGTCGGATAATGACTGAGGAGAGTCATTATAAATACCAGTTTCCGTGGAGAACAGACAATTGAAGTCTTTGCTAGCTCTTGCTTGGTTGCTTCGTAAGGGGAGTGATTGACCAGGACGGTATGGACAGATATTCGTCTCACAGTTCTTGAAAATGAATTCAAAATGGAATTCGAAACGTCGAACAAATCAGAAAATACCTAACGGATAAAAACCCAGAAAAATTCATCTTGTATAACGAAGATCCGTGAAAACATCAATTTCTACATAATACCTGGATGGGCAGGATGCAGCCTCAATATCGGACGCAGTCGGATAATGACTGAGGAGAGTCATTATAAATACCAGTTTCCGTGGAGAACAGACAATTGAAGTCTTTGCTAGCTCTTGCTTGGTTGCTTCGTAAGGGGAGTGATTGACCAGGACGGTATGGACAGATATTCGTCTCACAGTTCTTGAAAATGAATTCAAAATGGAATTCGAAACGTCGAACAAATCAGAAAATACCTAACGGATAAAAACCCAGAAAAATTCATCTTGTATAACGAAGATCCGTAAAAACATCAATTTCTACATAATACCTGGATGGGCAGGATGCAGCCTCAATATCGGACGCAGTCGGATAATGACTGAGGAGAGTCATTATAAATACCAGTTTCCGTGGAGAACAGACAATTGAAGTCTTTGCTAGCTCTTGCTTGGTTGCTTCGTAAGGGGAGTGATTGACCAGGACGGTATGGACAGATATTCGTCTCACAGTTCTTGAAAATGAATTCAAAATGGAATTCGAAACGTCGAACAAATCAGAAAATACCTAACGGATAAAAACCCAGAAAAATTCATCTTGTATAACGAAGATCCGTAAAAACATCAATTTCTACATAATACCTGGATGGGCAGGATGCAGCCTCAATATCGGACGCAGTCGGATAATGACTGAGGAGAGTCATTATAAATACCAGTTTCCGTGGAGAACAGACAATTGAAGTCTTTGCTAGCTCTTGCTTGGTTGCTTCGTAAGGGGAGTGATTGACCAGGACGGTATGGACAGATATTCGTCTCACAGTTCTTGAAAATGAATTCAAAATGGAATTCGAAACGTCGAACAAATCAGAAAATACCTAACGGATAAAAACCCAGAAAAATTCATCTTGTATAACGAAGATCCGTAAAAACATCAATTTCTACATAATACCTGGATGGGCAGGATGCAGCCTCAATATCGGACGCAGTCGGATAATGACTGAGGAGAGTCATTATAAATACCAGTTTCCGTGGAGAACAGACAATTGAAGTCTTTGCTAGCTCTTGCTTGGTTGCTTCGTAAGGGGAGTGATTGACCAGGACGGTATGGACAGATATTCGTCTCACAGTTCTTGAAAATGAATTCAAAATGGAATTCGAAACGTCGAACAAATCAGAAAATACCTAACGGATAAAAACCCAGAAAAATTCATCTTGTATAACGAAGATCCGTAAAAACATCAATTTCTACATAATACCTGGATGGGCAGGATGCAGCCTCAATATCGGACGCAGTCGGATAATGACTGAGGAGAGTCATTATAAATACCAGTTTCCGTGGAGAACAGACAATTGAAGTCTTTGCTAGCTCTTGCTTGGTTGCTTCGTAAGGGGAGTGATTGACCAGGACGGTATGGACAGATATTCGTCTCACAGTTCTTGAAAATGAATTCAAAATGGAATTCGAAACGTCGAACAAATCAGAAAATACCTAACGGATAAAAACCCAGAAAAATTCATCTTGTATAACGAAGATCCGTAAAAACATCAATTTCTACATAATACCTGGATGGGCAGGATGCAGCCTCAATATCGGACGCAGTCGGATAATGACTGAGGAGAGTCATTATAAATACCAGTTTCCGTGGAGAACAGACAATTGAAGTCTTTGCTAGCTCTTGCTTGGTTGCTTCGTAAGGGGAGTGATTGACCAGGACGGTATGGACAGATATTCGTCTCACAGTTCTTGAAAATGAATTCAAAATGGAATTCGAAACGTCGAACAAATCAGAAAATACCTAACGGATAAAAACCCAGAAAAATTCATCTTGTATAACGAAGATCCGTAAAAACATCAATTTCTACATAATACCTGGATGGGCAGGATGCAGCCTCAATATCGGACGCAGTCGGATAATGACTGAGGAGAGTCATTATAAATACCAGTTTCCGTGGAGAACAGACAATTGAAGTCTTTGCTAGCTCTTGCTTGGTTGCTTCGTAAGGGGAGTGATTGACCAGGACGGTATGGACAGATATTCGTCTCACAGTTCTTGAAAATGAATTCAAAATGGAATTCGAAACGTCGAACAAATCAGAAAATACCTAACGGATAAAAACCCAGAAAAATTCATCTTGTATAACGAAGATCCGTAAAAACATCAATTTCTACATAATACCTGGATGGGCAGGATGCAGCCTCAATATCGGACGCAGTCGGATAATGACTGAGGAGAGTCATTATAAATACCAGTTTCCGTGGAGAACAGACAATTGAAGTCTTTGCTAGCTCTTGCTTGGTTGCTTCGTAAGGGGAGTGATTGACCAGGACGGTATGGACAGATATTCGTCTCACAGTTCTTGAAAATGAATTCAAAATGGAATTCGAAACGTCGAACAAATCAGAAAATACCTAACGGATAAAAACCCAGAAAAATTCATCTTGTATAACGAAGATCCGTAAAAACATCAATTTCTACATAATACCTGGATGGGCAGGATGCAGCCTCAATATCGGACGCAGTCGGATAATGACTGAGGAGAGTCATTATAAATACCAGTTTCCGTGGAGAACAGACAATTGAAGTCTTTGCTAGCTCTTGCTTGGTTGCTTCGTAAGGGGAGTGATTGACCAGGACGGTATGGACAGATATTCGTCTCACAGTTCTTGAAAATGAATTCAAAATGGAATTCGAAACGTCGAACAAATCAGAAAATACCTAACGGATAAAAACCCAGAAAAATTCATCTTGTATAACGAAGATCCGTAAAAACATCAATTTCTACATAATACCTGGATGGGCAGGATGCAGCCTCAATATCGGACGCAGTCGGATAATGACTGAGGAGAGTCATTATAAATACCAGTTTCCGTGGAGAACAGACAATTGAAGTCTTTGCTAGCTCTTGCTTGGTTGCTTCGTAAGGGGAGTGATTGACCAGGACGGTATGGACAGATATTCGTCTCACAGTTCTTGAAAATGAATTCAAAATGGAATTCGAAACGTCGAACAAATCAGAAAATACCTAACGGATAAAAACCCAGAAAAATTCATCTTGTATAACGAAGATCCGTAAAAACATCAATTTCCACATAATACCTGGATGGGCAGGATGCAGCCTCAATATCGGACGCAGTCGGATAATGACTGAGGAGAGTCATTATAAATACCAGTTTCCGTGGAGAACAGACAATTGAAGTCTTTGCTAGCTCTTGCTTGGTTGCTTCGTAAGGGGAGTGATTGACCAGGACGGTATGGACAGATATTCGTCTCACAGTTCTTGAAAATGAATTCAAAATGGAATTCGAAACGTCGAACAAATCAGAAAATACCTAACGGATAAAAACCCAGAAAAATTCATCTTGTATAACGAAGATCCGTAAAAACATCAATTTCTACATAATACCTGGATGGGCAGGATGCAGCCTCAATATCGGACGCAGTCGGATAATGACTGAGGAGAGTCATTATAAATACCAGTTTCCGTGGAGAACAGACAATTGAAGTCTTTGCTAGCTCTTGCTTGGTTGCTTCGTAAGGGGAGTGATTGACCAGGACGGTATGGACAGATATTCGTCTCACAGTTCTTGAAAATGAATTCAAAATGGAATTCGAAACGTCGAACAAATCAGAAAATACCTAACGGATAAAAACCCAGAAAAATTCATCTTGTATATATATATATATATATATATATCTCTATATATAGGTCTATCTCGAAGCTGAGTTACGATCAGCAATGCATTCTCATGACATAGTTTTGTCAAAATAAATACTTCACTAAAACTTTTTATCTACCAAATGACACAAAAAACTTTTAAATGGGAGCTGTTCAATTGCATATCAACAGAAAAAAACAATTCGTCTCCTTCACTTCTCGGAAGCACCGCATACAGGATCCCTCAAACCGAAGCTAATTTCGCGCCGGGGAAAAAATCGCTCCCCTATATTCCCACAGCAACGCTAAATATTTGTGCAGATTTTCACAGTTCTCCAACATCTCAACATGACGTCGTTCGACTAAAAGAACAAAAAATAAAAGATAAATACTATTTTCCTATTAGGATAGATACAATCTCTTTCTACACCTCTCCATACTTTATTCTTGTTAAAATCGCCAGTAGAAAATATTTTACGATGTTGCAATACTTTCAGAAAAACAAATGGGTTCATGAGATCAATTTTGAAAGACGACAATCTGGAGAATATAATTCCTTGATGCCACAGCTTCGCCAAGATGAAAAATCATTCTACATCTATTTTCGAATGACTAGCGAAATTTTCGACGAGCTTTTAGATTGAATTAAAGACGATATGAAAAATAAGATAGAATTATCATGAAATTTATTGAAATTAATCTTCAGCTTCCAGTTGAATCATCAGAACGGATCCATTTTTAGTATCCACAAGTCGATATATTTTTGTTATAAATAAAAATTCAATAGTTGATATATTTATGCTCCTTTTAGGGGTACTGTCAAACTGGCACAAGAAGTTGCGGTTTGGCAAATTGAATTTCTTGCAGTTGTAACTACCAGTTTCTAAAAAAGTATTCAGCAACATTGAGAAAATTGGTGGAGCTAATCGCGAATTTTTTGTTGAATTATGACTGAGAAACGAAGATGAAAGTAAGCGAATTGAAACGCGATCAGAAGCGAACTGAGGTTGTGGCGGAAAAAAACCGCTGCACGAAATGTGACGAAATGGCGAAACTCGCCATGTAAATTGAGAGCGATTTTTGCCGCCGCGATTTTATTCGTCGCGAATTCGTTACGCGATTATTTTTGCTTTGGTGTGACCGATCCTCAAAGTTTGCGATTTATATTCCTTTCATAAAGATATCTCCATGAGTGGCAGTTCAGTCGCAGCGGACCTAACGAGCGTAATATTCCCAGCCGTTTGTTATATGAGACCAGAGACCTGTTCTGTTAAACCACTAGGCCATTTCGCAAATAAAAATAAAATACTGTAGTTCGTCAGAACGTTTCATCTGGAACAGTATTCAGAAAGATATTTGTTTTCCAGGTAAATTGCATTCTAGCTTACGATTCTCCTAAATAATTTCTAATCAGGTGTGTTCACTATTTTGATGAAATTGGACAAAAAAACTGAAGCCACAGGCAGTTTGAGGCTAATTGCCTCAGTTTTTTTTCTTTCACGGTCAAAACGATTATATTATTATAATATAATCGTATAGGTTATTATTGTTGTTGAAATGAGCATTTAATGAATTTCATGACGTTAAGGTTATTTTCATATAAGTTCAATTTTTCAAATATATCTGGAAAGTAGTTTTGATAAGGTTAATAGCACATTAGAACCTTCATTATTTTTTACTTATCAACTCAAATTATTGGGAGTTTCATTCCTTTGAGCGTCCTTGCTAATATATTAAGCACTTTTTTAGAGATATGTGATATTTACCCAACCATAATGAAAATATCATTCAAATCTCTGGATTAATACTATAGTGATTTTGTTTCCAAATCACGTATTTTCTTCTATTCTTCTTGCGGACGTCATAGCTTGAATCACATTTTTTTTTGATTACCTATACATAATGCCAAGAGATAGCAATCAATTCAGAAACAGAAGTGTAACTTTTTGTCAACGACGTAGATTTATTCATATTTTGAAGCTCATTTTGATGCCTTAACTATCGATTCATGTGTAAACATTTACTATTAACTTCAGTTTGAAGCTTCATTAGCTTTCTTTCAATATCTCAGTCAAACTGATGAACGGAAACCTCAGCAGCCTTCAGGGAAACTAGAAAGTTTGTAGTGCATTGTGATATATATGGAAATATCGACATAAAATAGTGTAGGGGGCGGAACAAAAACGATTCAAATAAGGTCACTGTAACTGTTACACACACATCGACAAACTATCCTATATACAATAGTATATTTTGTAACGAGGAGGATAAGTAACCTACACACTAGCGAAAAATTGTGAGCACGAGGCGTTAGCTGATTGCGGTAATTCGGGAGTGCACGTAAATGTCCTTATTCCCGATGAGTTGCGTACTGTACAGCTCATCCAATCCAACTTGGCACAGAACGAATAACGTTTATGCCCAGCAATCTCTGTGAAGTATTCTGAAATAGGAAAACACCTATTATATGTGCTCACTGTGTTGAAATTTATTCCTAGAAGGTGTTTTTTCCTTCGTCATGGTCTACGCTACCAGTGTGCAACTGAAAAAGTATCTGAGTTCGTGCCAAGATGGATTGGATAAGCTGTACTTTCTCTACTCCCACCGGTAATTTCATGTGGTGTGTCAAAAATTTCTTCGTTATCACCAATTTTCAATGATCGACGAGACAGCAAGTCATGACAGCCAGTATGTAAAACAATTGCTTGTCGATTCATAGATATCATTGAAACCAAACTGAGAGTATACTCGAATACAAATAATATTTTACCTTCCACCCAGTCTGGTTTCCGCCCTAATCACAGCTGCACAACTGCTTAACTCAACATAATCGATGATATTGTACAAGCAAATGATGAAGGTTATTGTACAGCGCTCGTGCTCCTAGACTTTAGTAAGGCCTTTGATACAATCAGGCACGACATCTTGCTATCAATTTTGAAATCCTGTGGTATATGCCCAGAAAGTTTGCAATTATTTCAATCATACCTAATCGGTCGCTCTCAAGTAGTTAGAATCAAAGATGAGTTGTCAAGCTGTAGAACAATCAGCAGTGGTGTGCCACAAGGATCAATCCTTGGTCCTCTGCTGTTCACAATATATACCAGCCAATTACCAAAATATATAGACTACTGCAATATTCACATGTACGCAGATGATCACAGATATATCACTCATTTTTTCCTAGCGACGAGGTAATAGCAAATTCAAAATCAATAATGACCTTAAAAATATTTCTGAAATATCAGCCGATCACTCTCTCAAACTCAATCCAAACAAATCAACTGTTATTTTATTTGGGAAAAATTCTGAAGAACTGACTCAATCGCTTCACATCAATGTCAACGGACCACTTCTGAAATTTGCTGATAGTGTGAAAAATCTCGGATTAATGATAGATAAGTCATTAAGATTTCGTGAGCATATCACTAGCTGTGTACAACGATCATATGCTGCTTTGAGATTACTATATCCCCACAGACAGAGTTTATGTAGGGATACGAAAAAGATTTTGTGTGAAACCCTAGTGCTTTCACAACTTTCTTTTTGTGCGCCTGTTTATGGCCCTTGTTTAGATCAGGATACGATAAATAGAATCCAACGAGTTCAAAACTCTTGTGTCAGATTCATAACTGGGATTAGAAAGTATGACAGGGTAACACACAAACTCAAAGAATTGGGATGGTTGAATATGAAGAAACGGCGAGATGTTCTATCTCTTTGCTTATACCATAAAATAATAACAGAAAAACAGCCCTCATACTTAACAAGAAAAATAAGTTACCGAAGTGATGTTCACAATATCAACATAAGACACAAGGGTTTGCTGACATGTCCACCTCACAGAACAAAGTTTTTTGAAAGGGGTTTTAAATTCAATATCTATAAAATGTATAATGCTTTGCCACCTCACTTTAAAGATTTCGACTCGTCTAAATTCAAACGGGCTATTACATCATATCTAAAAAATGAATAAATTCTTCAATTATAACTTTTTGTTAATCATTATCATTTTTTGTATAGTTTAGGTTAAGCTAGGATAAGTATTACAATACATTGTTATTTATGTAATGACCATGGCAAGGGTTGAGTGGAAGAGCACTTTTAGTGAACTCCCCCTTGGGATTTCCAAAAAATTGTACAAATGGTATTATTAAGAAGAATTATGTGGAAATAAAGACATTTATTATTATTATTATTATTATTATAAACTAGATACCTACTATCATTCAGTACAATCCACAAACTGTTCAACATTTAATTTCCTAAAAATATGCTTCACAGAGAATTTGGAGAAGAAATGCACTGAATTCCACTTTTGGACAATTGAATGTAGTAATATTACATACTCTATCATTTTACGAAAAAACTTCCGGAAGCGGCGTTGTTAATTTAAAATACACGTGTATTCTAATTGAGCCATTACCTAATCGCTATAAAATACGTAATGAACGGTTTCAAATAGTGAGAGTAGAAAACAATATTATAAGATCACTGGATTGGATCAGAGTAAGCTTGGTTTTTTCAACGAGTGAAAGCGATGAAAGCATGCTTATGCCTACTCTGATGCAGTGATCTTGCCGATAAAAGGTACAGATACATCAACAGGGTATTTTCATGACTAATAAACATAGCTGGGCATTAACTCGTTAATCCGTTAATCGTTAATTAACGAAGTTAACATTTTGATTAACGGATTAACTTTTAAGTTAACTTTTAAAAAGGTTAACGGATACGTTAACTTTCGTTAATATGCAGAAGTCCGTTAATCGTTAATCCAATGCCGAATAGTTTCCGTACGGCATCGTCAACTGACGTTTAACGCGTGGCAGCGAGTGAAACAAAAACAAAACTAGATATATTTTGCCGAGGCGTGCGAGTGAAAAAGAAAACTGCAAGGAGATTTCTTCCATTTGACGTTTGATCATTTCATTACATCATTACTCAGCGCAGGTGCTTAGGGTATGGTCCGATTTGCTAAAACTTCGAAGGGATCGCCATCTATATATTTTTTTTGAACTAACCGGACGGTGAACAACAAATATTATTTCTATGGAGTCTTATGAGTGTTGGATTTTAAATTATTATTTTGGAAATATTTATAACTTAATACAGTAAAGAAGTGCGAATAGTGAAATGATTATGAAGTGTTGTTATGGTTTACAATCCAAAATGTAGGGAATTCATTGAAGTATTCCTACAAAATCGAGAAAAATGTGCTCGATGTCAGAGTGCTCATTATATAATACTAGTACTATTTCACTATATAAATTTCCCATTAACGACAAAAAGCTTTGTCTCAGGAAAAAAAATATATTGAAAATTAGTAAACCAATAACTAAAAATATGTTTGTAAGTAGCCTAGCTCCACTTTCTAGAGCGTCTGAAAATAAAGTTTAGTGGACGTTTCAGTTCCCACTTTGAAGACATTTTCAAGACTAATATAATATTTAATAATATATAGTTAAAGCAAAGTATGATTACATTCATGTAAATGAATCATAGCCCCTAGTCTGTTTTTTAACCTTTCACACTATCCCCCAATTAGTTAGTAGCATAACTGCCAATTGTATCTCCTTGGTTAGACATATTTTTTTAAAGCATTATTCATTCATGATTGGTAAGATTGGAACCTTTGGTGTGAGATCAGTTACTCTAACACTTGATATTATTAATTTTCTTCTGGAAATGATAACCTTGTCCTTGTCAAAGAATTGAATAGTTAGTCGAGTGATATCAGTTCAGCGTTAGGGTTGTTGATCTCCACGTTAGAAGTGGAGTACCCAACCTATTTCTTCAGCTTTTTCTTTTGAAGAAACCTTATGTTCTGTAGGTTTTCTTCAAAATACTCAGTACTGAATTATACAATGTTAAAGTACAGAAAAAGGTTTTGTAGCAAAACAAAAATCAGGTTTTTCTCATGATTTATTTGAATAATAAAAATAAAACATTTTGTTGAAACACTATTCGGTGACATGTTTTATTAAATTTGATATATTGATCCTTTATTTATCACAAAAAGCTAATTACATGCAAAAATTTCTTGATAATCAACTTTTACTTCTATATATTTAGGAAATGACATTACCTACTCAATAACAAAATAATATAAGGGTTGCAATATGTTTGCAGAGCCCAGATAAACCCGCTTTGCAGAAACATTGGCATTTCCATTCCTCATCAGCCAGCAATATATTGATTTAATGCGGATGCTCTACTGAAGCTAATGTTCACAAACATTAGCTCCTTATTTTTATGGTTACTTTCTTCCACTCCCTATGCAATGATATGCCCTGCTTTGAACACAGCTTCACCCTCTTTCAACGGTCCAGTTCTGCTTTCCACGTTATCCAGAATATTACGTAGCTCCAATTCTATAAGACATTTTGATCTGGAATGTAGGTTGGTGAAGTAGTCCAAATTATAACACTCACGAGTAAAATAAGGCTGTAATACTAGCCAAACATGTAACTACCTCAGCACAAAAAGCAACTGAAGACCTTTAAACAGCAATTTTCACTCAACAAGGCCTCAAGAATGCGAAACATGAACTAATAGTACCATTACTTCAAATGGCCAAAATTTGTTGTTCACCGTAAAGTGAAGCCATCTTGGATTTAGCAACGCCATCTATCGGTTGACGATTTTCGCCTATAGTAACCACTACTCACCGCTACTGACCGATTTTTTGACAGCGGTTTCCTGAAAAACTTGTAATCAGTGCCCAGTTTCAGGACACATGTTAGTTTTAAGTTCAAAACAGACAGAGAACTACCTATGGTGTAAGGAACTACCATAACATAGGCATTCATGTTCAAAAGTATGAAAAATACTTTTGACATCTGACAACAGCATTTAGGTTTGCTGTGTTTCTCGGGGAACAGATATTCGCATAAACCTATTCATTAAATACAATACTGTTATACCCTCAAGCGCTGCAGTTGAACGTATTTTCTCCACGGGTAAAGACATTTTAATTAACACCAAAACGAGACTCGCTTTCAGACGAGAACTTCAACTTGTTAATGTTCATGAAGGGTAATATGCACCTTATGCCTGACGATTAAATTACACATCTGAATTATACAAGTATTTTGTTTTGTTCCTAACCTGTTAACATCCAAAACCAACAGGTTTTTATTTCATAAGTTCACTAACGCAACGAAATAAAGATGCAATTTTACACATATTAACGGATTAACGATTAACGTTAACATGCGTTAATTCTTCCGAAATATAACGCTTTAACGTTTAACGAAGCTAACTTTTTTTGTAGCGGATTAACGATTAACGAAGTTAATTAGTTGATTAACGGTGCCCAGCTATGCTAATAAATTTGCTGGATACAATTTGGCATTCAACAGGTTTTTCTACTACTGTGCATTTTTTATACAGATATAGTCAGTCAATGCCTGTGTTAAAAGGATTTGAAGCGATGAAGCCGCCCACACTATTACGTCGATGTCGCTGAAAATGGAGATATACCTGTATAAGTAACCTGACATCACCACCCTGTTGTTCTACTTTTGTCTTGACACATACCGTGTGACACAGACTCATGGTACACCCCCATTTTCTCTTTTGTTTTTCTAGCTATATTTTTGAAATTCAGAACATTGAATATGCTCACTGAACAGCATTTCTCGACATATCTGAAAGAAAAAAACAACTTCCAATTTTTCCGGAAATGACATCAACTTTCGATTCTTGAATGGGACACCCTGTATATTGTTACATGATCGGCTAGGGATGATCATGAGGAATCCAAAGATACCAGGTTTGATGATGTTATCTCCAATGACTGCGGAGATATCACTATTTATATTATCCATAAGCTCAATGAGTGGGAGAGAGAATTGGATTGACCCGCCAGAAAAAGTTTCTCTCTCCTACTCGTTGAGCTAATGGATAATATAAATGGCAATATCTCCGCAGTCATTGGAGATAACATCATCAAACCTGGTATCGTTGGATTCCTCATGATCATCCCTAGCCGATCATGTAACAATATACAGGGTGTCCCATTCAAGAATCGAAAGTTGATGTCATTTCCGGAAAAATTGGAAGTTGTTTTTTTCTTTCAGATATGTCGAGAAATGCTGTTCAGTGAGCATATTCAATGTTTCGAATTTCAAAAATATAGCTAGAAAAATAAAGGAGAAAACGGGGGTGTACCATGAGTCTGTGTCACACGGTATATTTAGTTTTGACATTAGATATTTCTGAGTAAAACAGTTATAAAAAAACCATTATAGTTCTTCGAAAAAGAGTTTATTTCATTAACAAATTGGTCCTTCGAGTCTACCCAGTGGCGGGTTTAACGCCTGGCGTACCTGGCGGCCGCCAGGGGCCCCATGCCTCCGCGGGGCCCCGAAATCGCGATAGAAAGCTACATTTAAAAATAAAATGAAAAACTGCCAGAACGAGTAAATCACTTCAATCAGTTGAGTGAGAATTGTCAAAAGGTTCATCTCTCCTAAGGTACAATTTTAGAAATGAATTTGAGAAAGTAGAAGAAGATGCAACTGATTCGTCAGGCCTGACATTTGAAGAAGACGGACAATTCATTTTACGTTATATGTGACAAAACCAAGGCAAAGTTAGTTCAGAGAAATCAGACATATGATACAAACAAAGCATTTTTTTTTTTTGATAAAGAATTGTCAGACGAATCAAAAACATCCGCAGTAAATACTCTAAAAGAAATTTACAAGAATGATATTTATGTGTCCAACAACTTCGAAAACGAATAAAACCAATTTCTACTCTTCCTGCAGGAAAACGAGTTAATGAACACCGCGAAAGATATGTACCGAGCTGCCAAAGAAATGTCGACTTTTCCGAATGTTGAGACAATTTTAAAAATATTTTTAACGATACCAATTTCGAACTTATCAGGCGAGAGATCTTTTCTGTACTAAAAGGAGTAAAAAACTATTTAAGAAGTTAGCTGGGGAAGGAACGATTAAATGATATGACAATATTGTATATAGAACAAGATATATTGAATATTATTTAAACCACTACTAATGACTGCTAGTTGCAAATTGGTTACTGGCTAGTAAGAAGATCCATAAAATCGTTATCAAAATTATTCAGGAAAAAAATTGAAATGTTCGCGAGCAAATGGCTATTCGCTTCTGTCGAAGGGCCCCGAAATTTTTCCCGCCAGGGGCCTCAAATCGTCTTGATACGCCACTGAGTCTACCGGATACAGCACTTTGGAAATACTGCCAAGAAACAAAAAAAATGGTAATTGAAATGTTGCGAGATGCAGGCATCGAAGCGAAACTGACAAATATCACTCCGAGAATCATGAAAGATCTTTATTATGCATTATATGGACAACATGCAACCAAGAAAACATCAGTAAAGAGAAATATACTTTCTTTTTCTGGTTTTGGGTTCGAATTCAACTCTGAAGAGTGCAAAAGTCATGTTGACTTGATGTGTAAAAATTTGAGCGCTTCCAGTTTAGAACAAATTTGCGCTCTCTTCAACTCGCAGTATGCCAATAGTTCTACTATTAGTGATTTAGCAAAAACTTTCATTAAAAGTGTCATGAACATTCTAAATGACAGTGCTGCAAGCCCAAAGTCGCAAACAAAAACAAAAAGCAGTACTTCATTCTCATTGAAGAGCGTACCCAGCTCTCTTTCGAAGAAAACCTGTAATAGAAAGTCCAAACTGCTTGATATTCAGAACGAAATCGATGAATTACGGAACGAATTTTTCTGGAAACAAGAAACAATCGTAATGCACGAAAGTGAAATAAATGCAATGAAATCTAATCACGCCCCAATCGAAGAAATCATTCCCAAACAGATGGAGTTGGACAAATATCAAAAACTTCTTAAAATATGTGAAGCACGTCTCAAATCTAAAGAAGAATCGCTTCAAAAATATGAAGAGTTTTTTAAAATACAGTCCGGTTCAGGTTCTGAGGCTATGTCTTCGAATGAGGGTTCTGAGAGCGATATCTCACGAGATTCGAAACAATTGTATGTTCAAGAATGGACCAACAAACTGGGTAATCCATTTGAGCAAAAATCGACAGAATCAGAATCGAAAGCACAGATTGAAAATTTAACGAAATCAATCAAAAACATGTTATAAGCAGACAAACAATTGGAAATAATTTAATGACTTTTGATGGTTCATCATGTTTGAAATGGCCCATATTCTTTTCCCAATACAAGCTGTCAAATGCTGCATGTAATTTTTCTCCGGAAGAAAATGTATTAAGGCTCAACAATAGTTTAGTTGGAACAGCTAGAAAAACGGTTGAAATGATTTTAATAACAGCTTCCGATCCAAATGAAATCCTTGACATTTTGAACCAGAAATATGGTCGTCCAGAACATATTATGGAAGAATTGTTACGAAAATCCCATCAACTACCAACAGTAGATAATTTGGAATCGTTCACAGACTTCAGCAGTACAATAAGAAATATCGCTGCTGTCTTAGATGGTGATCTAACCAAACTAGTCGACCAAAGACAATTATTGGCCAGTTTCGTTGTTAAACTTCCTCCTCACTTACTCACACAATGGGGTAGTTATCTAACAGAGAAAAATATTGAAAGTCAACAAGAAACTATTAGAGATTTTTCCAATTGGGTACAGAAAATGTCAATGGTGGTATCAAGGATTACTTTCTTATCCAGAAGTGAGACAAATTTTGAAAAACCATGCAGTAATTCATTCTACGAGAAGAAAGAACATCATCGCAGTAGTCAAAATTACGAAAAAACACGAAAAACATGCAAGATCTGCAATTTAGACGAACATTCCATAGAAAACTGTACACAATTTCGAAACGCAGATGTCAAACAAAAATGGAAAATGGTACAAAACTGTAAAGTCTGCTATTGCTGTTTGCGCCAACACCATGGCAAATGTAAAAAATGCAAGGAATGCGGAATCAACAATTGTAACCGTTACCATCATAGTTCACTTCATAAATATGCTAATGATCATTCCAAATCTTCTGAGATCATTGCGAATATATCTGGAACTAGTCTTGGAACACTTTTGAAAATCATCCCAGTCAATGTGAAAGGACCGAATGGAATTCTAAACATTTCGGCCCTATTGGACGAAGGAAGTACCACAACCTTATTAGATACAGCCATTGCACGAAAACTAGGCGTGAATGGCCCGATTTCTCCTTTATGCTGCAAATGGACAGGAGAAATATATAGATACCAAGAGAAATCTCAAATAATTGAACTGGAAATATCGGGGAAAAACTCGACAACTTTCTACGAACTTCGCAATGTTAGATCCATTGATCATTTGGATTTACCAGGACAGGAATATGATTTGAATCAAATTATTACGAGGTTTCCGTTCGTGAAACAAGTTGAATCGGATCTTAGGGGTGTAGAGAAACCAGTTCTACTCATCGGGCAAAATAATGCGAATCTAATAGTTTCCCGACAAATCATTCAGCCTGATCCAAGTTACCCTATTTTATCGAAAACTCGACTAGGGTGGACTCTACATGGAACCACACGAACTCTTCAAAATGGAGCCTCTGAACAAATATTTTCATGCTGTGAACAAGCAGATGAAACTCTCCATGAAATGGTCAAATCTTACATGAAAATCGAAAATTTTGGAGTTTCAGTTAGAAAACTGGACAAAAAGCAAACCGCAGAGGAAGTGAGAGCTATTTCCATCATAGAAAAGTCAATTCGTTTCCGAAATGGACAATACGAAGTTGGATTGCCCTGGAAAAATGATGAATTTCAGTTTCCTGATTCAAAACCTATGGCTCTACAAAGGCTTTAATGCTTGGAAAGACGATTACTTCGAGATAAACCGCTTGCCAGCGCGTACTGCAATGAAATCAACAAATTGTTCGATAAAGGGTATGCTACTCATGTTAACAATGGAAACCTTCACAGAGCTAAACGTATTTGGTATTTACCTCATTTCGCGGTAAAAAATCCTAATAAAATTGGAAAAACCAGAGTCGTATTCGACGCAGCAGCCAGAAGCAGTGGACAATGCTTCAATGATTTTCTTTTGGCTGGACCTGATATGTTGACATCTCTCTTCGGAATTTTGATCAAATTTCGAATATATAAAATTGCATTTGCCAGTGACATCCGAGAAATGTTCAACAGAGTCAGAATTGCCGAGGAAGATTCATATTCTCAGTGCTTCCTGTGGCGTAATCTTAAACCAAACACCCCTCCAAGAGTCTACAAAATGACTGCAATGCTATTTGGTACCACATCTTCTCCATTTATGGCGCAATTTGTCAAAAATCATAATGCTAAATTGTATGCTCAAACGCACAGCAGAGCTGCGAGAGCTATCATCGAAAATCATTACGTTGACGATTACTTGCATGGATCAGATTCGACAGAAGATGCTATTCAACTGATAAAAGACGTCATTTTTGTTCATGGCAGAGGAGGATTCGAAATTAGAAATTTCATTTCCAATTCCCAGAAAGTTATCAATGAGATACCCGAGCACCTACGATCAAGCAAAACTACTTCGAAAGTTGATAAACACGTCCACGAAGATAGGGTCCTAGGGATGAACTGGAACGCTGAGAAATATATTTTCAATTTCAATATCAAATTCCATAAAATTCCTGCCGAAATACTGAGTGGCAAAAAAGTTCCGACCAAGAGAGAAGTCTTAAAATTGGCAATGTCCATTTATGATCCGCATGGACTCCTCTCAATAATCGCCATCAGAGTAAGAATGCTTCTTCAAACTATTTGGAGAGCCGGCATTGGTTGGGATGATTCCATTTCAGATAAAATGTTCACAACCTGGTTATCATGGTTGGATCATTTGAAAAAATCCATGAACCTTGAGATTCCACGCTGCTATTCGAAAGACAGAAATGATTCTGTAGATATGCAGTTACATGTTTTTTCTGATTCCAGTGAGGATGCATACGCCTCTGCAGTATATTTGAGAATTCATTTCGATAATCGAGTGCAAGTAATTCTAGTTGCATCGAAGGCAAGAGTTACTCCTTTAAAAATATTGACCATCCCTAAGCTTGAACTCACAGCTGCTCTAATGGGTACTAGACTATGTAAGGAAGTAATGAAACATCTGAACTTGAAGCTTTCTGCAAAGTACTTCTGGTGTGACTCTGGTTGAGAACTGAGAAAAAGCTCCAGACTTTTGTTGCCTCAAGAGTAGGTGAAATTTTGAAAAGTAGTGATTTTAGCGAATGGAAATGGGTGTCGACTATTGACAATGTTGCAGATGATTGCACTAGAGACTCTTCACTTCAAGAAAAATTGAATACAGATCACAGATGGTTCAAAGGGCCTAATTTTCTTTATGAACACCCAAGGAAGTGGCCTAGGATACCTGAAAATGTGTTGAATAAAGATATTATTGAAGAATGCCATGAGCATGTCATGTTGGTAACAGAGTATTTCAATGACTGTTTGCCTGAAATCAAATCCCATTATTCATGGATTAAATTGCTGAGAATCACCTCGAGGATCAGAAGGTTCTTGGATAACATCAGAAGAAACAAAGATGAGAGGAAAACTTCACAATTCATTTCTTTGGAAGAAATGGAGTGGAGTGAAAAACTTTGGTGGAAAGCCGTTCAGAGTATTTGTTTTCAAGTGGACATACATAATTTGAAAAAAGGGATGAAAAATAGTAGTGGAAGACTCCATAAAATTTAGATATTTTTGGATCCTGATGAAATCATTCGAATTTCGAGCAGAATTAAGAAAATTGGGGACATTTCCATTATACAGAAAGAACCTGTAGTCTTAGATGGAAACCATGCTTACACGCAAAAGATGATTCTACATTTCCATCGAAAAAATGGTCATCAAGGGATTCAAACTGTAATGAATGAGTTGCGAAGAAAATTTTGGGTACCAAAGTTAGGAACGATAGTAAAAAAAGGTGTATGCTTATGCCAAGATTGTAAACGACAGCAAGCTCATGGAGCTCAACCCATGCTGGGTAACCTACCAATTGAAAAGTTCATTATTTATGAAAAGCCTTTCACAGCTACAGGCATGGACTATTTTTGTCCATTTTCCATCAAAATTGGCCGAAGACTTGAATAACGTTATGGCGTTTTGTTTACGTGTCTAACAATTCGAGCCATCCACGTCGAAATATCACATTCTCTGAGCACAGATTCATGTATAATGGCTATTCGAAGATTCCTTTCGAGACGAGGAGATGTTCAAAAATTGTGGTCAGATAATGGAAGTAACCTACGTGGAGCTTCTAGGGAAATATTAGAAGCGATGGATGAACTGAATTTCAACACGATTGCCGATGAAGTTACCAACAAGGGAATCAAGTGGAAATTCATTCCACCTCTGACTTCCCATATGGGCGGTAGCTGGGAGCGCATGATTGGGTGCTTCAAGAGAACGTTAATAATGACGATAATGAAAGATAGGCATCCAACAGATGAGGTACTCCGAACTCTGTTCTGCGAAGCAGAATATATAGTTAATAGCAGGCCATTGACTCATGTGTCAACTGATCCTCAGGATAACATAAGTATATGTCCAAATGATCTTCTCATTGGAAAGTCCACAACACTACATGCACCAGGAATATTCACAGAAAAAGATTTACTTCTCAAGAAACAATGGCGAATATCCCAGTGTTTAGCAGATATGTTTTGGCGACGTTGGCTGCGAGAGTATCTTCCTACCCTCATTCAACGTAAGAAATGGTTTGAAGATGAGCCTAATCTCAAAGAAGATGAAATGGTCATTATACAGGAAGATAAATCACCTAGAGGAGCCTGGCCATTGGGAGTAATCGAAAAGGTCTATAGAGGAGATGATGGAGTTGTACGCATAGCGGATATTCGAACTGCTCATGGTCTATATAAAAGATCAGCAAGAAAACTTCATCGATTAAATATTTCTGCCTGTGCTAACGCGGAGGTTAGCACCGGGGGGGGGGGGATGTCGCTGAAAATGGAGATATACCTGTAAGAGTAAAATGGGTGCGGATTTCTGTCTATCAGTTTGACTAGAATAAAAAAGGTTATAAAGCTTCGAAATAGAGTTAACAATAGAAGTTTACATGGGAATTGTAAAGTGGAGTTCTAAAATGTTTTATTATTGACAGTGTTGTTGAATCATGTCATCATTCAATATAAAGTATAAAAACTCTCATAATATTGAAATTACACTGAGTTTCAAGTAAAAAGCACTGGTACAACACCCTAATCAAATTCCACAAAGCAAAACGAATTAACGAAGTGGCAAGTGAAAAATCAAGACTGAAGGGCGAACTAAAGTGAGCTTGGTTAGGTCAGTCAGAAAATATGAACTACGAAAAGTATCGTGGTGACGTCAGTTGACAGAATAACATTGTAGTATACACCGCGGGCATGTGACGTCACAAGACAACTGTCAATCAGCCTGCTGGACAAACAAACCCTACTTCCATAAGCAACAATGGTAATTTAATGAGATTATTATCGTAATTATGAAGAAATTACAGGTTAACCCTAATTTTGAGTATACCCTTAGTGTACCTGACATATATAAATGTATAAATTTTGCAATCTATATTCATTATTCTTGCTGCTTGCAAGGAAATTGTATGTGAAATGGCTGATAAAAGTGATTATTTCAACACCTTGTCTATGGTTATCCAGAAGAGATATTTAGAAAAACTGAAGGAAAGTAAGGGATGTGATCCTTATTTATTGAAATTTGGGGATTGTATTAATGATGTGAAATACTTTCCTAAAGTGACATGTTGTACGACATTATAAACTATTTTGTATATGAGAGTGCATGCACAGAAGACTTCAAAACTATAAAAGTTTGGATTCATACAATATGTTTATATCTAAATGGATTAGAAGGATTGGAATGAAGCTTGTGAAAAAAATACTGAAAATGTACTTTAATAAATAATAATTTTGAAAGAACAGATTTAGGATATGTTATATAAGGCTCTAAAAAATTATAAACCACAACCATCCTTTCATATGGTAATCCTGTATAAAAAAGGCATTTAGATGAGTTATGCTTCAAACTTCCCAGTGGGAATGATTAAGTCTGCAAAGTTTCCCGGAGATGATGGATTTCACGATAACAATTCTGCAACTCGAAATCAATATCTGGACATAGGTGTTCACCAGAGTTTTGTGCATGTTCCACTTCTTCAACTGGTTAATTTATATCATTCAGAGTTTGATTTTGCTCATCAATAATAGGTATTCAAGTTTTGAACAGCTGAATCATTCACACAAAGAATCATCATCAATTTTATCCATATCAACTGGAATATTTGCGATGTCATTTTTATCACGCTGCTCCCTACGATACAATCTCTGAATGCTTTGAACTGCATTGATATTTGTTTTGTAGCCAAGTAATTTCGGTACCCAGTTCATATTGTCAACATCTTTGAGTGTACTAGCCTTGCCCGAAATGAAAAAAATAAATAAAATCATGTTGCCTATGTTTCCTAGAGATTCTTTGAAAATATCTCCTACAAAATGTTCTGAACACACCGTTGCCCATTTCAACTTATAAGAAGTTAAATCTGCTCTTCTAGTTGCCTGAATCCACAATTCACATCTCTTTTCCGCAAGAGGATTAATCTTTTTTTCTATTGTCGAAAATAGAAAGGAATCGATGGAATGAAACATGTCTGCCGCTATTACTTCCACATTTCACAATCGCACAAAATTGAGCGTTTATTGAGAAAAAAGATTTTAAAATATGACATAAACACACACTCAGCATAGGTAAATCAGATTTGTATGTCCAGCAGGCTGGATTGACAACTGTCATTTACTGTCGTCTGTCAGATATGCCCGCGGTGTATAGGGAACTGGCCATCATGATGTTTAATGTCCTTGGTCTGCTGGTGCATCCTGTTCATCAATTTTCGAATGTCACTTGTGGATTTATGTTTGTGTTTCATTTTCCATGTCATTTCAATATTATATCCACCCCAAAAATATAAATGAAGATCATTTTTGATAATAGAGGTTATAAGCCAAGGCACAGAGGTAACGTAACGTACGTTACGCATAAATGGCACATATAGACTGTATTAACGTCGAGTCAAAAAGAGACTTAAAGCAAACGTTCTTACGTATTTTATAAGTTGGTCGAGTAGAGAGCGCTCTTTGATTTGTTTTGTTTTCATTAGGAAACGTGAAGTTGTCTCAAGCTTTCGAATTGTTTTTTCAATACATATTGCAAAAAATACGGAAGACATAATGTGTGAGCTTAATATTTACATACCTACTTTATACAAGAATTCAAAATTTTCTTAGAATCTGGGGTTACGCTTTCACCTACACTACGCGGTGTAACGATACGCCGGTCGTAAAGCGTATAGTACGTTTGGGATTTATTGCACCTGCGTACTTCGTTGAAACTTACGCTACGTCGTGGCTTATAACCCCAAATTATAAACCAGACAAAATGTGCAGAAAAGTTGGAATACTAACTTCAATGAAACATCTCAAGCTGAACATACAGGTACGTAACAATCAGGTCAGCATACTCTGACTAATTAAAATATGCTTTTAGAAAAACTGAAGCATTTATAGCTTTATCAGACAGCCGGTACCTTATTATATTGACTACATTTCCTGAAATCTGATATGAAATACGTCTTTGCATATTGCTATAATATGAATTTACTAAATTAAATGATTATTAAATTTACTGCTTACTAATTTTTTCTCGCGTCGGTCGTTTTGATTGATACGATATTGTGGGGAAGTTAAGACTGTCTGTGTTATAATCGGTGAGATTGGAACTTTCAGTGTAAGAGTGAAAACGTGAAATAGGAATCATGTACCCGAACACCAAACTAAAATACTCGCGGTTGATATCATGCAGTTTGGTATTGGGGTACCGAATTGATGAAAAATTTGTTATGATTCCGCATAGTGACTCGCATATGACAGAGGTGTCTGTGATTGAAAGATAGTTAAGGTGGTAGCCACGTACGCGTCATCTCGAAATTCTAAAGAAACGGAAAATAGGTAACTTGCTTTCCCAATTTGAGTGATCAATATGCACTTGCTATAATTCTATGAATGTTTTCGTTTGATATTAACAAATGTCAAGATGTTTATATGTATAAATCGGATTATTTCCGTTGAGAAAGTGTCACAATAATATCGAAATTGTTGAAGAAACATTACAAAATCGATACCTGTAAGCCCTCATAGATTTTTCCAATTACGTTATCATGAATTTTTATCAAGTATTGGCCAATTCCATCAGTTCCATTGCATATTGATATTGCCATGTGTGCTCTTCTGTTCGATATTCAGGTTTCTCTTATAAATAAATCTCGCCCGTCATTTTAATTTGGTCTACTAAAATCATGTTTCATCCTAGGCAACAATTCTACTCAATGCGATCATTTCAATGATCTAACACAATTGGTATGTTGTCATTTGAGAAGGTTGGTGTGTATCTCGGGAGTAACAGCCGTGGAGTACGGCGAATATCTTTCGCATAACGCGTATCAAATATTTTTGATATTTTCATCAGTTTTGGCAATAGAACAGGAAATTATTCTGACGCTGATGAAAACAAACTTCACCTTGAATGACCTTCAGGTAGGTTTTTCCACTGAGATATTTTGAAGAAAAATTAGCAAATCACACCAATATATCTTCTAAGCAAGTAAACATTGTGAAAGTTCGTTCAAGGTGAAGTTTGTTTTCATCAGCGTTCGAATAATCTCGCGTTCTATATATGTAAGGTGGGCTTTTTTCGTTGAACAACCCTATATACTATATTTGTTTTTCGTTGAGTGGTTGAGTGGAAGAACAACTCCGTAACAAATTTCAGTTCGTTATAGAAGTTGATCTCCGCCTTTCATTTCCAAATCATAATATGTACTTTTTGTAACCCTAGTGGGAATAATGAAGACCGTTGTTATTATATCTTTTTCTGATTCCGAATAAGATATTTTTGTACCTCTTCATTTTTACACATCCTCCTATAGTAGCACAAAATATTCGAGTAATATCATGGAATTAATTCTTCAATCAATGATCAATCGAACGATATCTGGAATATCTGAATTATTTTACGTGTGGGTATAATCCAGTTTAGTTGTACGTGCGATTGACGAAAATAACGTGACTCACCTGTATCTTGTGATAAGGAATACAGGTAATGTACAAATGCATGCTTAATTTCCATAATATTATTACTCATATCTGTACCACCTATTTAGTGGATGTTTTCACGCTGACGACGGATCTGAACTTTCACGTGCGGATTAGGCGACGCCGACCCTTAGATACACCACATCGGCGCTTCAAGGTCCCTGAAAACACCGAATAGAGAACAAAGGCGATGCCGTCGAGTTCTCTTTCTGATTGTAGTATTCTGTGGTAATACCGATGTACGACAGGGCACAGAACTGTCGAAAATGTCAAAATTTAAACGTCAAAAGCTCCAACTCCAAACCATTGACCTAATGCTCCAAACTGACATTTCTTAATATTTTTGTTAAATGGGATGTTTATTTCCAATCAAGAGATTCAATTTGTGTAATCACAAGAAATAAACATAATCTGAATGAATGGATGTGTTTGGTAATTACTTACATGCAAATTGAATGTTGGATAATATGGCAGAACCGGCCACATATCAAGAACAACAAGAAGGAGCGACTTCTACGGTGACTGTACTAGAGACTGAGGAACAGGTAAGTAAACAAACCATATTACGCAATTCAAATGTAGTTTTGGTATTTGTGGGGGTGGTTTGAGCTAGTATGTGAGAACGTAAACGTATGGCAGTACACTCCCACAAACAGCTCTGAGCACCCGCGATGATAAACGTGAAGAAACTTGTGAAGCTCTTCAGGAGCAAGCAAATTCGTATACCCTGCGTCAAATCAATTCAGACCAATTGTAACGATGATAATTCTCCTTTAAGTGGTATAAGAGTCTTGGATCTCACAAGGATTGTGGCAGGACCATATTGCACTATGATTTTAAGTGATCTGGGGGCAGAGGTTATTAAAATCGAACGACCAGGTGTTGGAGATGAAGCTAGAAAATGGGGTCCCCCATTCATCAACAACACACTTGAATCCTGTTATTTTCTGTCGTTAAATCGCAACAAAAAGGGTGTTTGTGTTGACTTGAAGTCACAAAGAGGAAAGGATATAATCTACAGATTGGCTAAGAAGTCTGACGTTTTCGTTGAGAACTATGTAGCTGGCAAGTTGGATGAATTAGGATTAGGCTATGAGGATCTGCAAAAGGTTGCACCAAGTTTAATATATTGTTCGATAACCGGTTACGGTCCTGAGGGACCTTATAGAAATAAACCTGGCTATGATGTAATTGCAGCATCTGTTGGGGGGCTCTTGCACATAACTGGACCAAAGGATGGAGAACCAGTTAAAGTTGGGGTAGCTGTTACAGATCTAGCCACTGGTGGGTTGCTTTCTTTCTCATAAGTAGATATAGGAATTATTCATCACTTCATAAAAGCATCATACAAAGAGTCATGGCAATGTGAATCTGATGAGTTCCCTGAATCAATTTGGAAAATTTCATGAAGTATTAATCGAACATCTTTTAAGATCAATGGTCTATTGAATCAACTACTTCGAACAATAATGAAAATTTTGATGATGAATCCTTTGGTATAACAAGGCAATATCAAATTGAATATTGAGTGATGCACATACAAAATGAACTATTCAAAAATTCAGTTCAATTAGAATTATGGTCTGTATTTTTTATAATAGTGCTATTTTCTTGGTTATTACCCATAATTATCCATAGTATCATACATAACTGAAAACAGTTACATTATTGGTTTGAATAGATAATAAGACATATATATGAACTCAACAAACACTTTGGGAGTTGTTTGAATAGAAACCCACGCCCAATACTTATCTCTTTTAGAAATACAAATAACTCTAAGAACTTATTCTTGAATTATATTATCTTCTCCTTCAATTTTCTCTCAGCAGAGTCCAAAATAACTATCTATCTATTTATGTAATCTAGATATTTCTGAACAAATGAAAAGGAAAATACTCTTCAGATACTTTCAAAATGGTGTGTGATGTAGGTATTATAAATTTTTTTTTTGGAAATGCAATAAAGTATTATTTTGAAAATACAACCAAATTTGATAACCATACCATAGGCCTCGAGGTAGGCCTACTTTCAATTCTTTCAACATACCTCAGGAGCAGCATAGTTATTCGCGGACCCGTTATACGTGAAAAGTAGCAGAGTTATTCCTCAATACAACGGAGAAATTCTCAAGAGAAGAATCTCTGCCTCATTGGGGGATCGAACCCATGGCCTCTCGATCCACAGAACCACAGCGCCAACTTCCTCACTTCATTTGATAATTTTTAGATTTTTTCAGTTTTCCTTCTTCCATTTGAATATTTTGATGTTTAACTTTTCTTTTTGTGAAAGCTGCAAAGCTACAAATCCGTTGAAAAAACAAAGTGTTTCAAAATTCAGTCATCAAAAATTTTACTTACATACACTAATAGCACTAAAAACATAGTAAACATACTGGAAGACAGATACTACTGATGACCACCCCAACTATATTTTATCTTATATAAATGACTTGAACACAAATGAATAGCTTTATGCTCACCACGACTCCCATCTTATGTAAAACTTGAATTGAAAAATCGAGGTTGTGGCTTAATTATTCAGAGGCCAACCAAATTGTTTTCATCAGAGCAAGTTCTAAGATTCAGCTAGGGTGTGGATGAAACTAGCCTTGCATTTTTGACACCTTGAAAACTCACCTTATAACTACAATTTACTTATTGCTACTTTGTTGCTCATCCACTGCCTAACTCGAAGTGGAACGAATATGAATGCCAGGTTGCCTTGGATAAGCTCCAACTAGATAATCAGTTTTTCATTTCCTGATAATTATTCGTGAAAATGGAATCTAAGAAAACGTAATAAACACAATATCTGGCATAAAAAAATTCTATATTTTGAACATCATACATTAAATATTTTCTTCGACTTAATTCCTTGGTATCATGGGTGTAGTATTGGAGCAATTCTCGCTGTACTGTAAACATACAGTATAAGGCACCCTTCTGACATCCAAAAGTAGATACACGCTCAGTTATGTCATTTGGAATAGATTATCCGGAGCTGGTAATTGATTCATAGTTATTTGGATGTACCAGTTATCAAAATAATTCCAAATGCAGTTTCAAATATCTACATTTTCCTGGCCAAATTTGGATCTGCAGGAAGACTTTTTTTATGTGTTCTGTATTCTTGCCTGCTGATCATATGAAAGAATTGAACCTCAACGTATTCAAATCTTCAGGTTTGCCGTTGCTCCATATACACCTTAAATTTTGGCTAATTCTGCTTAGCCTTCAATTTTTTTGTCAGTTTATGAAATTTGAGTATTGATATCTTCAAATCTGCTTCTAGATAAAAATGGAAAAAAACTTCAGAATATATACTTTTTCCACGAATTTTCATCATTGAAAAGTAATTTTCTAGCTAATCATTCATAGAAAAAAAGATTTTCTGTCACAAGTTAGTTGCAATATTATGTGGAATTATCATATTAATGTTTTTGTCTGTGCATTGGTATACTTCTTTTTAAAGTTTATTTTTATTCGGTACTTAGGTCTCTATGCCCACGGCGCCATAATGGCAGCCCTAATAAAAAGATCACGGACTGGGAAAGGTCAAAAAATCGATTGCAACCTTCTTTCGACTCAGATCGCAAGTCTGATAAACATCGGATCGAATTACTTGAACGCAGGCAAAGAGGCTTCCAGATTGGGTACGGCCCACGAAAGTATAGTGCCTTACCAAGCCTTTCCAACCAAAGGCGGCTATTTTACCATCGGCACCGGATCCGATCTGCGTTTCAAGGAGTTTTGCCGGAAAATAGGCCACCCTGACTTGGCCGACGACGAAAAATATCTAACAAATGCTTTGAGAGTGAAGCACAGAGAAGAGCTCATTTCCTTCCTGAGTACAGTTTTCGCGACGAAAACCAATAAAGAATGGACGAATATATTGGAAGACGTTTCTTTCCCTTGTGGTCCGATTAATTCCTTGAAGAATGTGTTCGAAGATCCTCACGTCAAAGCGATAGGACTCGTCGAAACAATATTCCATCCTGTAGCGGGTGATGTCAAAGTAGTTGGACCACCGGTAACGTACAGTGAAGGGGGGAATTATGTTAGGAGCGCGCCACCTACTTTGGGACAACATACTGCAGAAGTTTTATCCGATATTTTGGGTTTCACACAAGGTGAAATAAGTGATCTGGAAAAAGAAAAAGTTATTCAGTGAATAGGCGATCAACTTTCGTGATATACTGATGGTGTTCTGTAACTTGTTACATGTGGTGGGTTTTCGGCGTTTATTGTATTGCGCACGTTTAGCTGAAAGAGGATCAGTTGATAGCTGAGTCTTTGGTGGAAGCTAAATTCTCGACCGAGACATTCTTTAGGGCCTGTTTTTTAATGTACTATTGAGAAACTCCAGATCAAATTCACCAAAAACAAAAACTGAAATAAACTCCAAGTGACGAATCGCGAATGCATTTTTCTAATGAATAACTGGAAACAAGTTGAACATTACAACTCCTACAATCTGTTCTGGCAAACAAATAGTGATGTTTCTGTCTATAGTCCAAAAACTTCTGTTATATGTGTTCTTCTGTGTCATATCTTCTTTCTAGTGAGTGTTTTTCCTTTTATCGGCTGATACTGCCAGGATAAATCGAATAAGGTGTACATTATATCAATCCTTGTTCTTTAGATTTGCAGCACTACAAGTAAACAAAATCTTAAGATTAGGTATTAATTAAATAATGATGTTTTTTTGGCAACCCCAGGAGGTACCCACTTCCGCTTTTTCTTCGAGAAAGTAGCATTTTTCTCAGATCGTTGTTGTGATTGTAAAGCATTCCTTCAATATTAGCAATTGCCCGCATTCTCATATGAATATTATAAATAAGAATTAGAATGTTTTTATTTTTGCCTATCTTCTTTGGGAATATATATTTTAATAATGATATATCTTTATTCATCACAATAAAAAATGCAGATTAAATAATATTACATAGCCCGCGTGTGGCATATTATTTTGGCGCCCTTTATTAATGTACGCAATCCAGTTATAAAAAATTATTCTATAGTAAAACAGATTTTTTTAAATTTATATTATAATAATCATCATTAAATTATTAATTAATAAAAACAACATCTTTAATCCGTCACTTAAAACTAGAATTTTCATTAGGTTAAATAGGTGTTTTTTTCTTGATTTAACGGCAGCAACTTCGGTAAATTGAATGAAACACCCTGTATGTTATTACCTATGAGGTAACACGTAAAAGTACAATTATCTAGATTTTTGTATATTCAATATCCTGTATCTATTTCAAATGGTTTTCAAGAGATTTTAATTTCAAAATCACATGCGCCATTTTAGCACCAAATATTTTATATACCAACATATTTTACATTTTTGTTAATATAACATAATGATAATAATTTAAAATTTTTCAAAATAAACTCTAATCAGCCTTTAGAATAACAGAATACAGTGTGTAACAACGAAAACTTAATAGAGCCGTTGTTGAATATAAAAAGTGAGATTTTTAAAAAAGGCTCGTACACGTCGATTTCTAATTAAAGGGGAAAAACTTTCAGACTACTCAGATTTTTTGTAGTACGCACCCCCTCGGAGGGGTGCGTCCGACGACCCTTATTTAGATAGGGAAAGTAGGTCGAGGGGCACCTTGTTTTAAAAGTCTTTCGGATACCTTTACAACTCTGTTAACAGAAACTTTTTGTGACGATTAGTTTTCGAGATAATTTGAAGTTTTAAAGGTATTTGTATTGAGTTAAACGCGTTTTAAAATATATCAAATTGCCATTAATGTAGAATACACGTGTATTCTAAATGAGCCATCACCTAACAGCTGTGAAATACGTAATGAACTATTTGAAATGAAGAAATAGTGGGTGTAGAAAAAATACTCACCATTTTACCCTTGATTTACTTTTCACCTCAAACATAGTAAAAATATTGAATAATGATCGAATCGAATATTCTCTTTCTACCACTTTGAAACACGTCTAATTAATCTTCCTTTTTCTTTTGCGAATATCAAGAACTGATTAGCTGACACCTCTCTTTGTTTTAATTTAGGCTAGAACCACGTTTACGTATTTTTTTGCCAAACCCCTCCGGAGTGGCGTCCGCGTGCGTTGCACGCCCGGTTACCTTTTCTTGAAGTTTATCAATTTCTCTCATAAACTTGAGTGAAAGCCAGCCAAACTCTCGAATGGGCGGACTTATGTGATCATACTTTCGGATACCGTAGGAAAATCTGACAACTATTTTGCATACGTTGGAGTCGCTTTACTTCTAATTGCTGTGAGGCGGTTCCGTATTTACAATCGCAGTACGCTAATATTGAAAATATAAGTGTTTCACAGATACTCAACTTCAGACTTTTTGATAATGTGTCTACTCTAAGAAATAATGTTATTGTTGCCATGGATCGACGATGATTCACACACAATATTTCTTTTACTGCTGGGTCCAAATAACTTGATTTCTTTGGACTGATAAGATATGTGCAAAAGATACGTTGAATAGAGTTTTAAGGTTTCTGTTAATATTTTCATTAGCGAGTGTAAGATCTTTGAAGCTGTATGAACTATACAATCGTGTATCATTGTCGTAGGGATGTATTTTACCAAAAGTAACAAATTCATGAAAGTCATTAATATAAATCTTAAAAAAGGGCGGTCCCAAGACTGAACCTTGCGGTACACCATATTTTTTTGGAAATTGTTGTTAGTTGGTTACCATCAAAGTGGGTCGATTGGGTCCTTTCGGAGAGTTAACTATTCAAAAGTGACACTGCATTATGGGTAAAACCGAATCATTTAAGTTTCATGCCCAATATCCAAATTATCAAACGCTTTACTGTAATCAAGCATTGAGAGACATTATTTCATCAAGTGATTTGTATGTAGTCAGTACGATACTCAGAGCCGTAGTATTACTATATAGAGGGCGATCTGTTCTTCAAGGGCCATTTCAAAGTCTTTCGTAATGGCTGGAAGAATGTAATATCTGAGGGATCATTACAATTTCCCTATGGCATATCAATCAATCAATCAATTTATTAGTTAGATAAGTGTTCAATTATAATACAGTTACCTACATTGCAACATACTAACTTAGGTAACACGTCAGATGAGCTTAAGCTTAAAACATACTAGACGATAATGGAAATAACATTAAAGCTAGAGAATGGTAATGGTTCGGACTTCCATTGTCTATATTTTTAACTCTATTGAAACCTGTTGCTAGGAACGGAAAGATTAATATACAAATTAAGTGAGAAAAAAAATCAAATCAAAATCAAATTTTTGGTCAATGATGAAATGAGGGATTGATTGATAGCTAGAGAAGTTGAAGAATGTCAGAATCAAAAAAAATCAGTATTTGTGACTAAAAAATATGCAATATTTATAATAAATAAACAACACAGTAACAGACAAAACATGTTAAAATCAAATGCTATTTGAAATAATCGGTAGACAATTCATTTTTGGAAAAATTCATCAATGGAGTAGTATGCTTTCGACACAAGATGGTTTTTCAGACTAGCCTTAAAGCAATGCAAGCTAGGGGCGGATTTGATACTGTCATCAAGAGCGTTATAAAGCTTCATACCAATCGATCCCGGATGATTCTGCGACAGTGACAGTCTAGTGAAAGGTTGTTGGAGTTTGTACTTATTTCTAGTTAGATAATCATGAGTCTGTCCACAAGTAGGAATGTTAGTAATATTTCTTCTCACATAAAGAATACAGTGATATAAATATAGACAGGGTAGAGTCATTATTCCTATTTTTATAAAAAGTGGTTTGCAATGTTCTCTCAGAGGTACTGCCATCATTAACCTTACTGCTTTTTTCTGAATTGCAAATATTTCCTGTGCCTTGGATGTTGCACCCCAGTGAATGATTTCATAGCATATGAATGACTGAATCAGACTGAAATATACAAGTTTCAAGACTTCGAGAGAAACAGTGTTTTTCAGTTGACGGAGTAGAAATATGTTTACTAAGCTTGCATTTTATGTTTTCAATATGATTGCCCCAGGTGAGTTTTGAATCAATATTAATTCCTAGAAATTTTGTGTCAAAGACTTGTTGAATAGACATATTTTTCATCTTAACTAAGTAGCTGGTATCTATTGATGAATTTTTTGTAACAAAATTGATCATTTGAGTTTTGGTCATATTGAGAACTAGCCCATTCAAATCACACCATTCAGAGAGTTGTTCTGTGGCATTTTGCGCTTTGTGAAGCATAGTTGGTATATTGTCAGCGGATATAACAAGATTGGTATCATCTGCATATACAATCGATAGAGAAGCAGCAGAGCAATAAATAGGGAGGTCATTAATTAATATAATAAACAGCAGGGGACCGAGCACTGATCCTTGGGGAACGCCTGTCGTGATATATTGAATATCAGAGCAGGTATTGTTCAGACATACTTTATAGCTACGACCTCTGAGGTAAGTCACAATCCAATTCAATGCTGGTCCTCGCACACCGTACAGTTCTAATTTATATATTAGTAGATCATGGTCCACTAGATCAAAAGCCTTACTCATATCAAAAAATAATGCCAACGTGTTGTGTTTGCTCTCAAGAGCCTCAGGGCAAAGGTGTAGAATACGTCAAATCGCCAATTTTTGTAATTTTTTTTGGAAATCGCCAGAAACGGCCTACAATCGAAAAATACATGAAAATTTTGGCGCGGAAGCTTTGAAAAACGATTTTTCCGCGTGAAAAACTGAAATTATAGCCAAAAAACTAGTCATTTCTTAGTAGAAAAAAATGTCATTGTTTTGTTGCTTTAGTCACGAAATTTCGAACGAAATACAAGTACTCACACTTTTTTTGATTGAACACATCAGAATTGAGTATATGTTCCAAATATCCATTGAAAATATCAAAATGTTTACTTAGAAAAATTCACCATTGACACTGACAACAGCCCAAATAGCACACGACGTCCTGAAGACGAACCATTTATGTCCCAGTTACGTCGATACGTCCCGGGACGTATAGGAGACATTCGAAGAACGTACATTACCGGATGTACCATGTATGTACTGGTTAGACGTCCCATGTAGGTACATACTTGGTCCCGTTCCAATCGGAATGTAATAAAAACGTACATGCTTGGAAGTACTATGTACGTACTTTATTGAGTGTCCCTGATACGTTTACATTAACTCCTCTTCAGGTACGTACTTTTCGGAATGAATTAGGGACATACCAATGACGTGTTTTTTTGTGGATCCCATGTACGTACTGCTCAGACGTATCATTCACGTACATGTTTGGAAGAACTATGTTCGTACTATTTGGACCTTCCAGGTTCGTACATATTGAGTCCCTTTCAGATACGTATCTTTCGAAACGTTTGCGGGACATAGTAATGACGTACATTTTTGGAAATCGTATGTACATACTATCTGGACGTCTCGTTGACGTACTTTTTTGTACATACTGTTTGGACCTCCCAAGTACGTACGGATTGGGTTCCTTTCATTTTCTACATTTCTGTTAGTATGTACATACTGTTTGGACCTCCCGAGTACGTACGTATTGGGTCCCTTTCGGTTCAAGAGGTATTGGGATTTTGAGAGTGATCACTTAGTGTATTCAAACATATATCAATATTGGTAATGCAATATTCAAAATGAATTATTTCTAAAAAAATTTGGAAAAATTGAAACATCGACATGTGGTGAATTTAAATACCAGAAAATTACATACAGAATTTTTTGCACAGCAAGTGCCAAAACCGCCATCACATGAGACAGTGATCCTTTAGTGTTTTTTCGAATATATTTTCATTGTTACTGAACTTTCTAAAATTTTAATATTATCTCGAACAAAACTAACTTGAAGTCATCACATCTATAGCACCCAACTCCTTCTTAAAAACAAGTATCTCCGTGCCGTAGAGCGTAACAGTGGTCGACAATGATATCTCCATAGAAAAGGTCGAGAGTTCAAGCCCCGCAGCAGCCAGGTCTTTTTCCAAGTAAGTATTCGGTTAGATGGTTAGTACACTTGAATGAGTAAAATTTCCAACTTGACTATTTGGTAAAAAAGAAATGAATAATCCCGAATATGAAAAAAACTTAGATTCATTATGTGATATCAAATGATATATCATTACGTTGTTTTCGAATATTGATCTAATATCGCCGAATGTTCACATTTTTTTTGTGGCCACTATTGATATCATCTACAATATAAGGTTAATATTCCCGTAATATTGAACCAATATTGGTCAAATATGTTTGTTCTACTTGGGATAGCGCATACAGAATGGAAAATGTACGTTTCCGGAATGTCCCAAACAGTTCCCCTTTCTGTACATTTCAGGTCCTGTGTGGACTAGAAAAGTACGTACCTGGGATTACCGACTATGCGGAAACGGTAAGTCGCAGGGAGGTCTTATGTACGTCTGTCGGAGACAAAAGTACGTCCTAAATACGTACAATGCATCCTCACCGTACATATGCATTACGTCCACTGGACGTACTTGTGCTATTTGGGAGTGACTGTCATAGTGACAACATTTTACCAATAACGCACGTGATGTAAAGCAAAGTTGCCAAAATGTGAATTAGGACAATGTCGTATTCGAATTGCCATCAAAACATAAACTAACCTAGCATCATTTGAATCACGTCTGATTATTGAGATAAATCAAAATCAAACCTAACTAACCTAGCATCACTTGAATAACGTCTGATTATTGAGAAATATTGAAGAATGGGACCAAATGCAATTATGGTGCAAATAAAAAATTTTCAATAGTAAATAGGATATTTCGAATTTTTTTTGAGAATTAAATATTATACCATATCGAAAAACCAGCACCTACAAAATATTTCAGAAATCGCGGTGGTGCATCATAATATTCGTTTATAACAGTTGTCTATCATTTTCAACAACCAATATAATTTTATCTTCTCATATATATTATATATAATGAGTATATGAAAATGTATTGAAATTAAATATAATTGAACAAAATAAAACTGATTATGATTCAAAATGTGCAATCATGTGAAAGAAGAAGTCAAACCTAACTCATCACAGAACCTTTACCCAACAAAATGTTATTGAACTACTTCCACAGCATCAATAATAGTCGCTTCCATCCTCTTTCATTAAGTCTAAATCTTCAATCGCATCAGACAAATGCAAAAAAACATCTTCATAAAAAAATTCATCTTCATAAAAAAACATACTTACCATTACTTAAAACGCGTGTGGCCCGAGAGATTTTGTGGTGCAGAAAAAGAAAGGCAGAACATGTCCATTTTCGAACTGTTAAGGATCATAACTTGCAATTGTATAACATTCAAATATAAAATAGAACATTTTGGAATTGTGGCAACATCGTACCGGTTATCTCTTATCTTTATGCAGCTGTCAAATGACTGAAATTTCATGAATGTTGATGTCAACTTTTTGACTTGTAGTAATTAAATTCCAGCATAAAATGCAAACTGTATGAGCTGAAATATGTATATATACATAATATTTATTCAAGAATAGTATATGTGGATGTAATTTCATGAATGCAGTGGTAAGTACAAGGATGATATAACAGTAAATCAAAAGGTTTTTTTTCGTACCCTCCGCACATTATTTTTCATTTAAATGAGGTTTTCCTATGGTTTCCGCACCAAAATTTCATGTTTTTCATTCATCTCAAGGTACCCTGAACTTCCCCTGCGATTTTCATCAGAATCTGAGATTTGACGTGTTCTACACCTTTACCGAGCCTCAGTTACATGCCTCAATAGCACATCAATGGCAGTGCCAGTGGACTTATTTTGTCTGAATCAGTTCTGACTTGGGCTGAATAAATTGAAATTTTCAAAATATTTATATAGTCGAATATAGTAGCAGTATTCACCTACCTTTGCAAACTGGCACAGTAAGGCAATTGGTCGGTATGAACCACAATCTTGACGAGAACCCTTGCCTTTGTAAATGGGAAGAATTTTCGTTATTTTTAAGACATCAGGAAACACACCTACCTGAAAGCTGTGGTTGATTATGTGACTCAGTGGTTCTGAAATGATATCAGCAATATTCACCAGTACATGCCCTGGTATTTCATCCACACCTGCAGATCTTTTCCGACATACTTTTTTGATGGTTTCTTCAATTTCATAGTTTGTTGTTGGAGAGAGATATATGCTGTTCGCCTTTGATTTCATATGCTTAATGTTATTCATTGAGGGTTTGGTGATACCAGAACTAATACTGGAGAAATGATTGCTGAATAAGTTACAAATTTCTTGACAGCTGTCAATGCAGGTTCCATCACTATTGGTTAGACTTATAGCATCGCCAACATATTTATTTTGATATTCCTTAATTATATTCCAACATTCCTTCACTTTATTGTCTGCCACAGCTATTCTATGGTCATTTGAGGTGCGTTTAGCAAGGTTTAATTTCATTTGATAAATTTGTTTAAGCTCTAGATATTTTTGATGGAAAAATTCACTTGAATTCGATTTGTCTATAATTGCCATTTCATTCAGCATTCTACTCAATTCTTTTACTTCCTCAGGCACCCATTTAGACTTATTTTTCCTATAACTGGATGACACCTTTCGTTTGGGAAACACCACATTGAAAAGTGACATAAATTGGTTATAAAAAAACCCGAACTTCCCATTGACATCAGATATGTGATAAATTTCAGACCAATCAACTGCTGAAAGCGAGATTCTGAATGTTTCGATATTGCTCCTACTAAAGCATCTTTTCACTATATTTGCATTCTTATTAAGGAGAGACAACTGAAAGGTAGCTATCTGTAGTGTGTGATCTGACAGGGAAGTATTTTTTATCTGAGTGTTCAATGAAGGTACAGTAGAAAGAATATTATCAACACAGGTCGCAGAATCTCCAGCAACACGGGTTGGTTCATTTATTTGAGGTTTCAGGTTGAATTCAAGAAGTTCAAGAAGTTCGATCGAAGGTTACTGGGCTTCAATAGGTCAATGTTGAAGTCTCCACATACTATTACATCAAAATTGGTGAAACTGCTATACAGAAAATCAATACTTTTTTCAAATGCCTCTAGGAAATTATTGAAGTCACTATTAGGTGCCCTGTAAACTGATAGAATAACAAGTAATTTCTTTGATGTTTTGAGGCATGCAGCACATATTTCGAAGTCTTTTTCAATACTAGTTTTGACGGATACTATTTCAATATCAAGATAAATCTCGGCAAAAATACATACCCCACCTCTGATGAATTCAGATCTACAAAAGGAAGATACTAGCTTATAATTAGATAATTTAAAACTATCAAAGTCTGGTAGTCTCAACCAACTTTCGGTAACACAAAGTATATTTGGGGAAAAGTCATTTAAGATCATTTCTAGTTCTAATTTCTTACTACTTAGTCCCTGAACATTAAAGTGCATAACATCAAAGGTGAGTTCCTCACTTGCCTGCACACTTTCCTCGATAATTTCATCGGGTAGATCCAATCGAGATTTACTTGCCTCAATCTCTAATTTTCTACGCGAGTCAGGCTCTTCAGGTGAAAAAAAGGTTGAATGTAAGCCCCTTTGGGCCACTTCATTGGATCCATGGCATCATTGAAATTGTGGCTGTATACGCTAACTTTGAATGATGCATAGACTTCAGGATATTTGGACTTTAATGGCACACACTTAACTTCAGGAAAATGGGATTTCATGTAGTCAGTCAAGTTTTCAGGGGTCATTGTTGGGTCAACTCTATATACGTGAATATCCTTGAGTTTTGGAATTCCCCTGAATTGAATTCCATTAACATTGATGTCATCATTGCTACCAATGATAATTTGCCTCTTGGACCTCCTCCTGGAGACACTCTTCCATTCTTCTTTCTCTCTACTTTCCACTGATTCCTTGCATTCATTTTTGTTTTCAATGTTTGCTAGGTTGATATATTTTGTGCATATCTCAGCCGTTTCAACTTCCAGTATTGCTCTAGACATCTGTTGAGTGGAGATTCCAGGATTGCTAGAGGATCCGGCAACACTGCTACTGATTGGTTTGTTTACCGACCCATCAATTCGGGCCTGTTCAGCATACGTTTTTGTTACCGTTTTTTCCTTGGCATCACTAATGGATTTATTTGTGGCCTTTCCATGATACAATTTCGTAGAGTCTTGTTGCTTCTCTGACCCCTTTTTTATATCAAGGAATGATAATTTTTCATAAATCTTACTAAGGTCTTCTCTCAGACCCTCTTGGGATTCCATAAGTTGAAGGATGATCTTGTTTAGAGTCTCGTTAGTTTTCATTAACAGATTCACATCGTTTTTTGCTTCATCACCATTGAGGTTAGAATCACATGAAGGGCAGCATAGTTCATTAAAACCAACAACTTTAAGGCCCTTCACACGCACTGCACATGACGCGTGGTAGACTGATTCACAGTGGATGCACTTTATAACACCTTTGGTCGATCTAAGGCAGTTTTTGCATAAATTTGCTTGATCAACATTCACGTCGACTAACTCCGACGCCATCTTGAATATTCTTCATAATTGAATACATTTGTAATATATTCCAACAAATTAGGCAAAACCAAATTCCACATACGGCTCGTGATTTCATCAGAGCCTTTATAGCATTGCTAGTAATTTTATTAAAGTGGTTAATCATTTCATGCGAGTCTATATTATGGAAGATAAACTCTGGTTCACATAAAGATACAGTTTTTTAAACTCTGGTTCACATAAAGATCCAGTTTCTTCAATTTTGTTATATTAATTGAATGTTCGTTCAGATCATTCAAATTTGTCAAAAAAAACGGGGGGAAGAGCAACCTTAAAAAAATTATAAATTATTCGGAAAATAAAAAGGTAATGAAACTAAGCCTAATTATTCATTTTTATATGTCTCCTAAAGGAGTATTTCAGAATACGGTCAACTCCGGAGCGCTATTAAATGAATTAACGAAATTTTAAAAATCTATTGTGAAAATTATTCGTTAATACGCCCTCTGTGAAAAAGTTCTGATGTAATTTATTAATTGGAAAATGACCAGAAAAAAATCCGCCTAAGAGAAAATTCGTTCAGAACTGTTCAACTATTTTTGTTACTTTGTTCTTTTCAATTTTGCCATAAAAAGTAAAGAAAATCAAGTTGTAGCGAATTTAATTTTCAACAAAAAATGTCTAAATACATTTTCTGTAGGAATGATAATATAGTTTGACAGATGAAGCGCGAAAACAATTTGCACCCTTTTTTCCAAGGTTGCGGTCGCGGGACAAGGGTGGCGACTCCAGAAACTTGGATTTAAGCTCATCCTTACCCCTTGCTTTATCGTTCGATTTGTAATTTGTACTTTTTTCCCTCAAGTATTGAATTTCCAAAAGAAAACTGGAAAACATCATGCAGGTTGTCTGGTTCCTATTCGTTCATATCATAAACTGATTCCCATTCTGAAGTAAATAGTGCTGAATTACTCGAAATTTTCACGAAATATCACAGACATCTCATGGAGTAATCCTTATGGAATATATCAATTTTCACAGATTCTTTTAAATCATGTGATTTTAAAAAACATTAAAACGTACATTTTTCGTAGTTTTTTGGGTTCTCTACCTACCACAACCTGAAAAGATAAGAATCAATATTATAATCTATATCTGCCATTCTACATTTCAGATTCCAAGATGAATTCTTATTTTTTTCAGATTCTGGTAGGTTAAGGACCCGAAAAAACTACTAAGAAAGAATCCATCCATCACAAAAAATTGACATCCAAACAGTGTTAATAGACTTATATTTTATTATGAAATGCACCTCATGTATTGCGCAATTTCGCTAATTTTTTGAATATATATATTTTAATAGCTGTTATTGATTTTTTTTCTGTATGCTATTATATTACTGATTTTTGTCTAATAGTAATAGTACATCTAAGAATTTTATATCAAAATAGTTTTTTCCGAATTCAAGGTATATTTCAATACAAACTAGTAAGATTAGGATAGAATTCGAGAAAGAAGCGCAACAGCCATGGAAATATCTGAAGGCATGATGTGGGGAAAAGAAATAACATTTTTTTTCTTTTCTCTGTATCAACAATTTCAGTGAAGTCGCTAGAAACTGAATCTGCCAACATGGTACGGCAAGCATCAGCTAATCCAGTAGAAAGTGTCACTGTATTGAAAGGAATATTGTCAAGCACATTCAAAATGTAATTGAAATTTTCTGTTCTGAAATACATGATCTGTCTCTTTTCCAAACAAGAAATGCCTCTTATAGAAGATCTGTACCTACATCGCCTTTTCTTTGGAGTTCCACATGAGAGTTGATATTTACATTTGAAATATCACTTCGATGGTTTGTTGGCTTTTATAAAGGGCCTGGAAATGTGAAGCGTGTGTCGGCCGAAATTTAGTCAGACCCTGTATATCGAATTTAAAAAAGCTACGAGTATTCGATCGTTTTTGTCCAAACTTTTTCAACTTCAGCAATTATTCGTTAACAAATCACACTTCAGTCGTCTTGAGAACTGCCCACAAATATTTACTCCACACAAAATACGTCGGAGCACCTGAAATGATTTGTGTAAAAAATCTCACGAAACTCTTGAGGAGCACGAAGGCCCTCAAACACTCCATCGAAACGTTGACGACCGTCTGTAACGAAGATGATTCCCCTTTGAGCGGGATAAGGGTATTGGACCTCACGAGAATAGTCGCGGGGCCGTATTGCACGATGATTTTGAGCGATCTTGGGGCAGAGGTCATCAAAATCGAACGGCCCTTCACCGGTGACGAGGCAAGAAGATGGGCCCCTCCGTTCGTAGGCGACACGCCGGAGACTTGTTACTTCGCCGCCGTGAATCGCAACAAAAAAAGCGTTTGCGTGGACTTGAAGTCGCCCAAAGGAAGAGATATCGTCTATCGGTTGGCCATGGAATCCGACGTGTTCGTCGAAAACTACTTGCCCGGCAAGTTGGACGAACTGGGATTGGGCTACGAGGATCTGCGCAAGGTAGCGCCGGGATTGGTTTACTGTTCGATCACCGCCTACGGACCCCGAGGGCCGTACAGGAACAGACCCGGTTATGACGTCATCGCGGCCTCTCGGGGAGGATTGCTGCACATTACCGGTCCGAGGTACGGAGAGCCGTGTAAAGTTGGGGTGGCAGTTACGGATATAGCTACCGGTGGGTTGATTTTTCATCAGCACACAGGCTGATTCAAATTTTGGTGCCCAGCATTGGTACGTTTACTATTATTGGAGCTAGAAAAATGATCAGTTCGGCTACAGGAACAAAAACCAAGTAACCGATCAATCAAGTAATCGACTTTTTGACTGAAATGAAAACCTCTTCCAATTATAAAAGGATGACCATTTTTTTGTGAATTTAAATACAATGAAGGACGTAACATCTTCTGATTATATTGTTCAATCATGAGTGATTATGAGAACGCATGTCTCTATTCAGTGGCCTCCGAAATCCTTTGATTTGACCTCTCATATCTTTGTTCTATGAAATTATTTGAGGAATGAAATTGTGTGCTAAGGACATCTTGCAAAAAAGAGTTGCTAACTGTCTATGACAGAACCGTGCTCAAAAACAGACAAAAATGTATTGAAGAAAGGCATATAGAAAGCATCGACTGAGAAGGCATTAACCATTTGGTTGCATTGAATCTCATCATCATTTCGTCTGCCTATTTTTCACTTTACATAAAAATGGTCATATATATAATATTATGTTCCACCAGAGAAAATTTAAAATGGATTCATTTTGAAAATATTTCACTCAAAAAGTCAAAAAAGCGAAACGTAATCGATCGTTTTTTATTTCTTTCATATTAGTGTAAACACTCCAACTAGTTTGATCATTTTAACGATTTGATTTTTACTAAAAGAAAACTTTACTAATAGTGGACACGTACTTTGTTTTGGCCCGTGTAATAATAATTTTTATGTCTTAATGTCTAGTGCTCTCTTCTGAATGGTGGTGGTTTCAACTCGTATATTGAATTTCTGATATTGAAATTCTAGTTACCTAACTGATTTTGAATAATAGTGAGTACGTTTGAGGGCTGGCTATAAATTAAATAATCTCAAGGGACAACTTGTTCAATGCCCTTCGTGGCCTTAGCCAAAGAAGTAGTTGTTTTCTGAGAGATGTTAGTCAGTTAACCTTATGGGTAGATGGCCTGAACAATTGGTTCCTTCAGATTTAGATGATTTGATTTATAGCCAGTCTTCAGGTGTGCTCAGTGACTAGTTCTAAAATTCATTTTCCTACAAAAGGAATTGGACGATTTGTATTTGCTTCTGATTACCCTTTCTATGGCCAAATGGCATGACGGCTTTTTTTGATTATCGTAAGCTTCAGCCTTGTTCAATAAGGAAGTCCTTGTACTGAAGGAAGTCTGTCTACAAGGATGCCCGCGACAATAATTGGAAATTAATTCAGGTAGTTGTATCGCAAAAAGCATATACGGGAATTTCTTCTGTCGGATATAATTCAGCGCCCTTCGTGGTATTAGTCAGAGTAGTAGATGTTTTCCGACGGGGGATAGTAGTCAATTACCCTACTTTGTAGGTGAGTTGAGAATGGCCTGAACGAATTGTTTATTAATGAGACAATAATCAGAAGGTAGTTCCTAATTTAGAGCGTATATAATTACCGCCTATGCATTTAGGTATGCCTAGCAGTATGTAGTAGGTAAACGTAACTAATATTTTTTTGCTAACTTTGTTGGTGAAACCTCCGTCGAGAAGTATTTTCAGTTCGTTGCTGGGATAACTGAATTGCATAACAAATCATGACAAAAATGTTGAAACTATAGCTAAAATTGAAATCTGTATCGGGTGAAAAATCAGAGTTATCACATCTTAGTAGAGTATATCATTGTCTCTCCCGTACAATGAAACTTTTGCATGTACAACATGTGGCACTAAGAACATGTAACTTCATCATCGTGCTCATTTTCAAAGTTATCATACAAGATATTTCAGTGTCGTACTCCTCTAGTAATGTTATCATAACAAAAAAATAAGCATCCCCATTTAGGAAATAAAAATACATTTTGAATATTTACCGACCGAAAACTATTGATCAATTTAATATGTTTCGAAATACTCAAGTATTATTTTATGTCATTCTTTCGGGGAAACGACATTATTATTCGAAGTTTTATCGAAAATGAACAAATCTTAAAAATTATTTTTAATCGATCAAACCAGTACCTACCGTACAATATTTGGAGTTGAGAAAATTCGAGAACCATCATTCAGAGAAGATATTTTTCACGTAATATTTTGTAAAATGAATAAATTATGGGAATCTGGTGAACGCCATATCTTTCTTGATTTTGTTGAAGTGATTTTAAATAGCCATAACACTAGACTTGAATCTCACAAATATTTAGGTTATCACTAGAGCCTCTAAAACGCTTTGATGGTATAACTGATTTATAGGAATTGTTTTTGTCAGATGGAACGTCTTCCCGAGTAATCGCTTTGAAAGAACAGCAATCTCAAAGAGTCCTCCATCTTGCATCAATTAAAACTTATCACCTCAGCAAAAATATGTCAATATACATAGATCATATGGTTTTTTGAATGACAGTTTGTGAAATGAGCTAATCGAATGTATTTGGCTTCACCACAATTCCACTAAAGAATATTCGAGAGATTTAATACCAATTCATTTTCATTTCAAACACTAGGACTGTATGCCCACGGCGCCATAATGGCAGCCCTGATAAAAAGATCGAGAACTAGTAGAGGTCAAAAAATCGATTGCAACCTTCTTTCCACCCAGATCGCAAGTTTGATTAACATCGGATCGAATTACTTGAATGCAGGCAAAGAGGCTTCCAGATTGGGTACATCTCACGAAAGTATAGTACCCTACGAGGCATTTCCGACCAAAGATGGCTACCTAACCATCGGCACTGGATCCGATCAACATTTCGAGGAGTTTTGCCAGAAAATAGGTTATCCCGAGTTGTCGAAAATCGAGAGATTTTCAAAAAATGCTTTGAGAGTTGAGCACAGAGAAGAGCTGATCGCTTTTCTGAGATCTGTTTTAGCAAGGAAGACAAGTAGGGAATGGCAAGAAATCTTCGAAGGGGTGTCATTTCCCTTTGGTCCAGTAAATTCATTGAAAGAAACTTTTGAAGATCCTCACGTGAAAGAAATAGGACTCGTGGAAACAGTGGTACATCCGTCGACAGGAATTATCAAACTGGTTGGTCCGCCTGTGATGTACAGTGAGGGGGGTAATTGTGTTAGGAGTGCTCCTCCTACTTTGGGGCAACATACTGTGGAAGTGTTGACTGAAATATTGGATATTAACTTTCATGAAATTGGAAAACTCTTGAAAGAACAGGTTATATTTTGATTGCTTTGATTTCTTATAACCATTTGGAAAAGACAGTTGATGTGTTTTGATTGCTGGAAAATATGCTGATTGTTTTGATTATTTGATTGATAAGTAATATTTTATGATGGATTCATTTGACTGAATATTTCTGTTTTAGCAGTATATATTTATTAACGTTTCAAACCATAAATAATATTGCATTACGTTATGTAATATGAAGTCAGGATACCAGTCAATACCTGACATCATATTTGTAAAAATATCTAATTAAAATACAATTTGCCGAAATCGATACAACTATTGGAAGGACTTCTGAAAAATGTGCATTTTATATTTATACGTGTCTTTTTTTAATTGTTTCTCAACAGGACTTGTTTTATTATTGTCTGAATCGAATTTTATCTAAAATTAAAATTGTTATATTTTTTCAATTTAATAAAGCTTTTTAATGATGAGTCTGCGTTTTCATCCTCAAGATTTTTCTCTCGGCATTATTAGAAAACATTATATCTAATTAGGAATTTACAGAAATACCGAGACAAATATAATATGTTTAATGGAGAGAAATAACAAATTTTGATGTTGAAAAGATGAATATTCTTGGGAATATTATAGTAACACATATGTCGACTGAAGTAGAAACATAATTTTTCCCAGGATTTCTTTTCAATTCAGCTTGCAGTGTTGAAGTTATGAATTTTGGAAACACATGCTATCATAAAGAGCTATTTGAAAAATATTGTCTGTATCAATATTTATTATGGTCGTATTATATCGCAACAGGTATCGTTATCATAGCTCATGATCATTGTTACCTATAATCTTATGTTGATTCTTTCAGTGTAACTTGATATATCCTGTTTTTGTTATGCGCTAAGCTTTATTATAAAGTAAAATTCATTTCTTGAATAAAATAATTTTGTTTAGTAGCAGATTAGCATCGTGGATGGGAACAACCATATTTCTGTTGTCAAATGATTATAGATCGATTATTGCCTATTAACTTCTTTTTCCAAATCCAACCTTATCGTATGAATTGTTCATTACCAATTACTCTCTATTTTTCTTTTATCAATTGAAATTTTCTTCAAAATTCTATCTATTTAATTCGAAATTTGTGTTCTAGGAATACAATCGAATGAATCATACGTGTACCTATCAACAGAGAGTCTGATTTTTTTCGTTACTCCTTTCGTAGAAGCTTTATATTCGGAGAAGAAAAAGACATAATAGTTTTCAGTGATAATGAAGATTACGGCCTTCTTTCTGTTTTGCTGCCGGCATGATCTTGAATTCAGAGAGAAGCGTTGATCTGGAATATTATACAATATTTTTCTTCGATATAGATTTTTTAACGTTTCGAATGATAAATAATACTGTATTACGTTACGTAATTCAGGATACCAGTCAATACCTGACAGCATATTTGCAAGAATATATGAAAAATATTGAAAATTAAAATACAATTTGCCGAAATCGATACAACTGTTGGAAGCACTTCTGAAAAATTTGCATTTTATATTTATATCTCTAACGTGTTTTTTTTAATTGTTTTTCAACATGAATGGTTTTATTATTCTCTTGAATCGAATTTTATCTAAAATCAAGATTGTTCTATTTTTTTTTTCAATCTAATAAAGCTTTTCAACGATCTGTCTGCGTTTTCATCCTCAAGATTTTTTTCTCGGCAATATTAGTAAACAGCGTATTATATCTGTGTAGGAATCATTCAACAGAAATACTGAAACAAACCCAATATAATTTGTTTAATAACAAATTTTGATGTTGAAAAGATAAATCTTGGAAATATAATAGTAACCATATGTTGACTGAAGTAGAAACATGATTCTTCCCAGGGTTTCTTTTCAATTCAGCTTGCAGTTTTGAAGTTATGAATCTCGGAAACACATTGCTTCTTGAAACACTTTTGAAAAATTTGAATGTTTTTCTCGAATATGTAGCCTTCCAGGACTGAAAAATGCGATTCTGAAAGTTTGCCAGAACTATTGTATAAATAATGAGGAGGTTAACGACCAAATAAAGCTTCGACCTTGCACAAAATTATTGAGGAACGCATTTTATACGAAGGTTTCATGAACCCCTTAGGTCATGTTTAGGGCAGTTGCCACCCCTTCTATGCAGTCCCCACTCCTCACCCCCCTTCGAACATGTCCTACCCTTCAACTCAACTATGAGTAAATGATCGATTCTGACCATTTTGAAACAACCGCATCATTCTATCGGCCTTGTTTGCCGAGTTACAGCTGTTTCAAGATTGAAGAGGTAAATCATTTTTTGGAAGGGTGATGAAGGCTGACTGCACAGGACGGGTGATTCCCACAAAATGACCGACAGAGTCCGTAGGAACTTCGTACAAAGTGGCGTTCCTTGATCATTTTTTGCAAGGTTGTTGTTAACATCCTGACTACAATGGTTAGAATTGAATAGTTAAAATCATCCATCCTTTCGAATCCTACTTTCTGTCAAACTGAAAATAAAACTGTCATATTTTGAGTGAATTCTCTTTTTTTTTCAGGAGGTTCCTAGGCTAACATTGAAACTGAGAAAACCTAGGACAGATAGAAAGGTGCAGTGGAGCACAGAGACTGTTGATAATGAAAATATGAACAAAAAAAAATCAAAATGTAAGTTTTTTTTCAGAAACATTACCATGTGAGTAACATTGAATATTTTCCAAGATATATTCATTCAAAAATACATCATTGATTTTGAACAATGTACAAACTTCAAGCCTGCATACATTCCTACAAATGCTACTCGACATACACGTTTTCTATTGGGATACGCTCTCTGGATAAGTTTCAATCAAATAAAATGGTATAATTTAGTGAAAGTCTTGGTCAAAGTGGCACTGCGTTGTTATTTGGAATATGAATGAAGTGATAACTAGCACCATTCGTGATTAATATTCAAAAAGTGCAATATACAATAAAAACGATGATAATCGCTTACCAAACAAATACCTAACCTTGATTGGGAATACTTGTCAAAGTGGTGCAAATCGGTTGAAGTTTTCTCCAAAGTGGAGCTGCGATCTTTATTTGAAATCCAATACGAACAAACCATTGTTTTTATGGCCAATTTGCGTATTCCAAATCTGAATTGAAACTTATGTGCTATAGGTTGCTGCATATTCAATAAACCTCGTTCCTTTGGCGAAAGTTCTTCCGATGAATCTGATGACGAATGTGACCATTGCCACGGTCATGTAGAAAAGAAGAAAAATATGGCGGCCCCGAACACTTCAGATTGCGTGGATGGAGAGAGATCAAGCACACCCGAGAGCAAACCCAGTGGAACGGTTCCTCTCGATAACTAGATGGGCAACATGAATTGTATCTTTCCAACAGCTCAACTTTTCTTTGAACCCAAGGTGCTGTTTTATTGCTGTTGTTGGTATATGACCAAATATGTTGAACATAACTTTAGGCATAAAATCTTTCTGTGATGTTTACATTTAATTGTATTTCTGTACTTACAAAATTCAATTTAGTTCAAGAAAATATCTGAGGATGTCGTTTCTAATCCCTATAAAATATCTGAGGATGTCGTTTCTAATCCTTATTTATATGCAAGTATTGAAATGTGTAATTTATATCTATTAAAAAATAAAAAGAAAGGAAATGGAAAATGTTTTTCTCGGAAACTTACTCAAGATATAAGTTGTTATTAGAAGAATTCGTATATCGAGCGTGAAGATTAACAGATGATCCAAACAGAAGTCTGGCCCACCATGCAAAGTAAAAATCCGAACTTGAACTTATAACGTAAAAAAAATAAATCCGTGGAATATCTGGAATAGTTTTACCCTATAATTCAATCAGATATTATTTATCATTGAGGTTTCATTGAACATCAAGTTAAACCCATGAAAACGAGATGAATAGCTTGAAACTGTTGTAAATCTTGAAATTTGTATCTCGCGCTACTAAAATATGAACTTAAGCCTTCTCTGCCTCAGTGACTGGTGATGATATTGGCTTATATTAGTAGGGTTGCAGTCGAATAAAGTCGGCTAATGAGAAAACCCTTTGATATTTGTCAAGCTTTTGGTACTATTTAATACCTTCATCAGGAAAACTGAAATATGAAATATACAATGATGTCTAAGTAATGATTATGATGGATCATTTACTAACGTGAGAATGATGATGAAATCTGCAAAATATGGAAAGAAAAACATTAAGATGAAGTGACGTTATGGAATGATGGCAGTGATTTTTGATTTGTCATTCATCAATCAGGGAGGAAAACTGAATGAGAGGTGATTTCATTCAATCTTTCACATACTTCATTGAATAAGTATAAATTTGACTGAGATTTTTTAGATCAATTCGTTCATTCATAAAATGGTCATCACTTTTAATTTGGATCATCTCTGAAAATAATCTCTTCATAATATAAACTTCGCTATCCAAAATTTTCGTATCAGCAAATGTATGCAACCATTAGCACCGTACTATTTGCCGACGATACGACATTCATATATTCAAGTCAGGAAATTTCAGATCTTGCAAGGATATCCGAAGAGGTAGATGGTAGGGCAGAAAATTGGTTTTTAGCAAATGGTCTCAAACTAAATAGCGACAAGACACAAAATATCCATTTTCCCAGCAGCAACGCTACATTCAATGTTGATAGTGTCAAATAACTGTGTATAAAATTGGAGAGCACTCTCACCTGGACATATCATATTGAAGAGCTCAATATACTATATATACGTAATTAATTATTCGATTTTTCAATAATGTTTTTGTAATACATTTTTTTTATATTTTCTTCAAAATGGATTCACAGACCATCAAACTGACAGATCCATCCGCCGCCATCAAACTTTTCCTTCCATTCCCAGAGACCCAACAGACAACAACGTTCTCCAAAAAGCTTTCCTTTCCTACATTAAAGGAGTGACTGACAAAATCAGCCGAATTCTCAAAAAACAGGACATAAAAACGATATTTACAGCCAACAAAAAAATCTTCACATTCCTCCGCTCCCCCAAGGACACAATCGTCAAAGAATCATAGGGTATATATGAAATACCATGTTCTGATTGCCATAGAACATATGTAGGCCAGACCAACAGACGTGTGACAAGTAGAGTATACGAACATCAACTTGCTGTCCGAAAATCAGACCCATCTTCAGCTCTGTACAAACATCAAGAGACAGGACATAACATACACTTTGAGAACACTAAGACCATCGCCACAGAAAAAAACACTACAAGCTCGTATAATTCGCGAGGCCATCGAAATCGAGAAGCGACCTTCCTGCTTAAATAAACGTGACGACGGTCAGAGACTTTCAACTGCATGGAAACCCCTAATTTCCAGATGCCCAGTCCCCACCAAGACATCCGACGGTGCTTTAGCAGCACCCGCTGCTATAAATACCACCCAACATCCCTCGATACCTCAGTTCGATCTAAGGAGTAGGCAGATTGAGACCTTAGAAAGAACTCGTGACGAGACCTGGGGAGTATATATATATATATATATATATATATATATATATGTTATTGTTTAGTTCGGGTTGAACCTCGCCTGGAGTTTTGTTCTCGAAGTTTCGGCTCCGATTTTGGAGCCATTTTCAAGAGTAAATGTGACTTCACGCTGAGGTCTCAATCTGCCTACTCCTCAGGTGTTGTCACAGGGGGGAAGGGTTTGTGACTTGATGCCGGGGCCCCAATCTGCCTACTCCCCAGGTCTAAAGGCTTCATATCTGGCAAGTAGGCTGGCCATTGCGAAGGACCTAGATGGCCAATCCAAAAACCATGGGAAGCATTATCCAAATAATTTCTTCTCTCTCACTTGTCTGGAATGTGATGGTGCTCCATCTTGTTGGAATGATAATATCCATATCGAATTCATTGGGATTCACTTCGACGATTTCGATGATAAGAGGATCAACAGTAGTTCCCAGCATATTCAAATACAGTTCCCCTGTTATTTGACACAAAATAAAATATCTTTAACTTCAATACTTTATTCAAAAGTGAGTTAAACAAAACACACCACAAACCGATAAACACAAAATACACTGTAATGCGTAACTGAAATAAATAAAACGGCAGTGGATATAACACCAATCATTTACGAATACTATCTGAACCGTGAACCGCGGCCTGTGTTTTTCCTGATTTCGGTGCCCTTGGGCAGTTGAGCTTCTTCTATCCCTAATTTTCGCACTTTAGATCTGGATCGCCAAATTTTGATAGTGCGATCATCAGATGTTGTCACCAGCATTTCGGAGTCTTTCGGATTGAACGCTACAGAGTTAACAACATCGTCGTGGGGAAATTTAACGAGACACGCTCCGTAGTGCCTGTCCCATAAATATCCATGTTTGTCTTCTGCACCGCTGGAAAAGATGATGTTCAATCAGGGGTATACCTAGCTCAAAAAGCAAGAGTGCATGAAACAGAAAATAAATTAAAAAATGGATCATTAATTCTCGGAAAAGCATAGCAGCTTCAATAATTTTCAAATTTCGAATTAATATTATCGAAGTGATTATAATAGCATATTATGAAAACTAGTTTTTCTATACCGGCACTATAATAATACACTTATATGACCATAATCCAACGGCTTATTATTATAATCCGTTTTATAATGAGATCCATTATGATACATATTTTTCATAGCGATACAGATTTTTAATCATTTACAAATCCAATTCAATGGCGGAAGGCTACATTGAAAATTCGGTTCAGAAAAAAATCAGCATTTCCAACTCTATTGACACCAGCGAAAATGAAATAAATGTAAATATTGTCGCATATAAATCCTGTAGAGTGCCTCACGTTCACACACGCCAAGTCAGCAAGACGCCCACCCACCTCTCATTATTGAAAAGCATAATCAGTTGTATATAAAATCATGACACTGTAACTCAATAAACATCAGATATCAGGGACCTATGCCTATCAATTCACCTCCCAGTCCCCAGGCAGTGTCACAATAGTCCTTCCACTTCCGAAATAATGTAATATTTATACTTTTACAATATATATCAGGTGTACCTCTCGAAAGATGAAAATGAATTTCTTATAGAAAACTAGTTGGATTCTGTTCTCCATTTTTATGTAATTTGAGATGCTGAATCCGATTTCTCAATTGAGAATTGAAACCATCTCTGATTGAAATCGATACAAACTTGAGTGACACTGATAGAGCTCAAGAATGGTGGTCTAGATACCTGAAAGATAACTCCATGATAGTGGACAACTATGTCGCCCAGCATAAATTGACATTGAAATTTATATATTGTGGAAATTGTTAATGGCCAAATTCAATTATCCCATTGTTTTAATCAAAAGTCCATTGGACTTGAGAAACTAATATGTTCCAAAGTTTCCCAAGATAATGGTTTTTCACCTAAATTGGTATTCTCCAACAAATGGAGAGCTTTAAAAAATCTGTACATAGCTGAGGGTAGCAGTAACTTGAATAATTATAAATTACATAATTTATTAGGGTAATAAAGTGAGAGATATGTAGACCAGGTAGTATTTCTTGTGGGTAGATAGTGTTTCTTCTAAAACTCTATGTATAAATAAAAATTTTAGAATTAAATCAAATCTTTATAATTAGCTATTCGGTGAATTGAACTCAGTTAAAAAGATGTCCTATTCGCTACAAACATTTTATTTAAAACAACAAAGTTACTGGAAAAAAATAAGGTTTCTATTCTTGCTGATAATTTAATGTACACTTCACTTTTATGTTGGATGAACAGAAGACGTCTTTATTATCTGGTTCTGATAAACAATATTTAAAATGAGGGACACAAAGTATTATGCTCTGAAAAAAATGCTCACCTAGCTACATATTCATTGCAGACGTCCAAGAAAATAAAGAAACATTCGTTATTAGGTGTGAAAGCTTTGTGCGCCTTGAGCATTGTTCCAACTTGCTGCAAAGTCACCAAATCTATGACATGTATGTCAATTTCTTGTGCTATGGGCGGAGGATCCAGGGGATTGCTTATCTCATAGTTCTCAGGCCAAGACCGGCTATTCACATACAAATACCTGCCAAAAAAGAGATAATTTGATGATGAAAAATTAGTGAAAAATATCAATCTATAGCATGAAAAGCAAATTGAAAGATAGGTTAGAGCAGTCTTCCTTCAGGTTAGCGATAACGCCCTCTCGTGGGCGCTGCAGGCCTACAGGGCACAAAGAAGATTGGAGGGTGTTGAAGTAGTTTAGGTTTATCTCCTCGTTATTCGCCAAACGCGCGTGAACGGTAGACCACACGCCGTTTACCCATCAAAGTTGTCGTGGGCCTACTCAATCCTAGTAGACTCTAGGCAACGAGCTGCCGCGGCTTCAGCTGATGTGTGGAAGGCTGTCAAGCGAAAGCTGGGCCGAACCGCGACCATTCTGGGTCATGGGCGGAAGCCTGTGAGAAAATGGTATTGAGGGTGGAAGGGAGCCCGGGGCTGGCCACCCCCCCCCCTTCCATCTGGTGTTGACCTCTCAGGGGCAAGCGGTTTCGTAAGATGGGACGGCGGGATCTGGTTACTACCATTCAGGCGGTAAGCATATCCTTAGGATGGGTAACCATTCCCCCCTCTGTCATCCAACATGCCGTCATAGCCTGACCGGCCCCCCCAGACCCCACCGGTGCGGTCGTAACTATGACTCTCTTAATAAATAAATACCATATTAGGGCGATGGATCAAGATATACGGGTCGTGGTAAAGGAAATCCTTCATCTGCCGAATGCAACAACCAACGGGTTGTTGTATTGCAGTAAGAAGGATGGGGGACTAGGAATCTCGAGGTTGGAATGGCTCCTGACCTCGGCAGCCTTGAAACAGGGAATGAGGTTTTCAGGGAACTCTGACCCCGCAATGCGAGCTCTCTCCGAAGGCACTAAGCTAGAGAGCCCTCTCAAGACACGGATAATAGAGTATACGGTCGTTCAATGCCACGTCATTGACTTGTACATCTCACTGGGTAACCAATCAGAAAACATGATTGTCAGCCGGTGTCATTTTTAAACTTCAGCCCTGCTCAAATCATGTTTTCTGATTGGTTACCCAGTGACATGTACAAGTCAATGACGTGGCATTGAACGACCGTATACTCTATTATCCGTGCTCTCAAGAGACTTGCCCAAGTGGCCAGAATTAACTGGCCAACGACGGCCGATAATGCACTTGAGCAGTTTGTGAGGAAACAAAAGAAGAGAGAGCTCGCAAGATGGGCCAACCAAGGATCCCAAGTTAAGTCGGTTGGGGCCTTCACCGACTTCCGGATCAGTAACGCACGGCTCCTAGTTCAAACCCTGCTGAAGCCGGGCTGTATGATTACGGCCCTTAGAATGCGTACGAACTCTCGCGCCAACAGGGTCGCAATGAATAGGGCTGGCCCAGTACCGGACCTAAATTGCCGCCAGTGTGGTTCCCAGCTGGAGACCCTGGGCCACATACTGGGGCAATGCCGGTACCCAAAATCAAGGAGAATACGAAGAAACGATGAAATAAGGGACCTCATCAAGAATGAGGTCCAGAAGCAAGGCCCCGAGGTAGCGGTATGAGTGGAGCCGCAGATAGCGGATCCCCGAGGCGGGAATCTCAAACCGGACCTGTTAATACAACGCCAGAGAGGGTCCTTGTGGTCGACGTAACGGTCCGCCACGAGGATGGAGGAAATCTTGCCAACGGGGCGCAAGACAAGATAAACAAATATAGCCGACTGCTGCCTCAATTCCGGCAACGGTTCCCAGCAACCGAAGCCGAAGTCCTACCCATAGTGGTAGGAACGAGAGGAGCAATACCCAGGGAGACAGCCCAGTGTCTTGCCACACTGGGAATAAAATCAAAGGGATTGCTGAAAACGATCTCAATGATCGCCCTCCGTAGTTCAATCGAAATCTATCACGATTTCATGGACTACAATGCTCCTCTCCGCCAACAAGGTTGTCAACCACCATGAGGGCTCCGCACTCATGGTGAAAAACTCTTGGCCAAAGTAGCAATCATACACCTCCGTGTGTATAGTCCTAGGTATTCGTACCTATTTTAATCATTTCATTTATATAACTCATTATTTTATCTATACTGACTTGTTTTTAACATTTTATTTATATTTATTGATTTTATCTTTACACAATCCGATTCATCTAAGGATGATTCGGACCCAACACACCGGTTTTCCCTATTGAAAACCGGTGCTTTTAACTCTGTGATCGTATATTATGTTGTTTTAAAGTGTAAAGGTGTATGGTTGCGAGTCGCAGTACCTCGGTAGAGCGGCGGCGGGGCAGGAGCGGGCTTAGGCTAACTCCTCGCGGCAGCCTCCACGTGGCTTTCCCCGGAAACTGGAGACCCCCCCCCCAGGGGGGTTCGGTAGTGTTTTCCCCCAAGAGGGGACCGGCCAAGAGTGCTAGAAGGGTAGTGACCAACGGGGCATGGCAAACTAAGGTCCAGAGGCTTAGCCTCAGAAGGTCCACAGCCGCCCTGTCGAGCGCGCCAAAAGTAAGGAAAGTCTTCATGCGAAGCGTGAACAGAACATAGCCATCAAACGGACACGAAGTGCCTCTGCTACTGTACCCTAGATGGCGAAAAGCTCAGATACGAAGCGAGAACTTGCTGGAACTTCCTCGAAAGAACTAGGCTCGCCCGCCGCTGCATACTATCTTTACATCTTAACAAAGGTTTACAATCCTGCACATTTGCATTTTCGATTTGTGCGAGAATTATAATGGCCCAAAAAAATTGAAAATTCAATGTTTTCAATTATGAAATATCCATTATGAGTTATGCACTACAAATGAGTAAACCACCAAATAAAATACAACGTATTCAACTTTGTTGAATTGTGCATCAAAGTTATGACTTATCTGCTAAATTATGCATATATGCGCCTCGAGTCACTGACTACCTAGATAGTTATGCAACCAGAAGTGCATAAAATTTGCATCAATTTTTTTAAAGAATCAACATCAGTCAAAACCGGCCATCATATTTGAAAGCTACCATGACCCCCCACCCCAATAACATCAACTGACGGAATTAGCCGGTACTAGATTGAAATCCATGAAAACCTTATTAAAACACTTTATTCTGTGAAAATAACACAATAAAAGGTTTTTGTAAGCAAAACATCGGGCGCTCTTCCTGCATTCGCAAAATTCCATTCTGAAAGTTTCTTATTTTAATGCAGAGAAAAAACAGCAACTGTGCAGTTATTATTTCTAAACTATCTATCAGTTCTTGACTCCACCACCGTTGCTTCATGCAAGTTTGAGAATTTTTCCTCTCCACCAACTTTTATCATAGTTCTTTTTGAGCACTGAAGATGAGGGTTTAGAACGTTTTAGGCTTTATATCAAATGGTATTGAGAAAATATTTGTGGATACAACTCGGGGTTTTTCTATCCTAAGAGGTGAATGTCTAACCTGTGATCTGGGCTCAACCCCATTCCAACAATGTGGCCATGAAGATCTATGAGATGGTCGACTTTATCGAATTTTTCCGAAATCTGCTGAAGGTCCACAAAGTCGGGATCTTCTGACGGACTACGGGACCTCAGTTCTCTCCTTTGCCGAATCAAATCCATTCGCTCTTTCAGACTAGGTCCGGGATCCATTCTTTCAGGAAATTCGAATGGTTTTATCCTCTTGAATCCTATCTGGTGGGGAGTGTATGTTTTGTAGCCAGTTGTGAAGATGAGATATTTGTCAGTCTTTACACACCTACAAGATATTTAGATGACAATAATAATCAGCCTGAACTGTTTGTCACATAAAAAGGCAAAAAAAGTACTTTTTCCAAGAAATAAGCCTTGGAGGTATAACTTGGGACTATTATAAAGAAATCCAAGTGTGATTCAGATATAATTAAAATTCTGAAACCATGTCCGTTGGTTTCCGAGCGGGCTAAGCGGACCCTCCTCACTGCCGATTTGCTCGGGTTCGATCCTCGGTCATGGCAGAATTTTTTCTGGCGGAATGTATGCATTCGTCTATTTTTAGTTGCCTGGATACCAATCTTAGCAACAAAACTAGCCATCCCTTGCTCGCACAAGGATCTGCCTTCTAAGCGCACTGGTGTTTGAAAAATGATTTTAAAAAAGATGGATAAATTGGTGGATGATTTTAGGGCCCTGCAGTGAATAGAGAGAAAAGAGTTTTGATCGTTTTGTGAGATGAATAATTTTATGAACACAAATTGTATTGTATGGCATTGTTCAACAGACATCACTGAGAAAGGGTGATTTTTGTTCTTGTTAATTTGGTTATTCCTATTCAATTGATACTGTTCAGATTTCTCATTGTGAAATGATATGACAGGAGCGGGGATAAATAGGTTCATTCACCTGTCTCCATCTGGTTCTGAAGATGATGATGAACATCCACTGTCTGAATCGTCATTACATTTTTCAGGCGTTTCTGTTTCTCCATCACTCATATCATCTGATACACTCAACTCAGATTCCACTTTACGATAGTCAGAATTATACCAAATTGGAAATGGAAAACCTCTAATTGTTTCAAAAATATCGGCAGGAAAATCTGAAAAATGCCTATTTCATTGAATATAATATAAATATTAATATTGGTGTTTATTGGGTGAAAAAAGTATTACAATAAGCAGGTGAAGTTGAAAACTGCAGTGTGACATACTACAAGTTTGTTCTACCAATCGACCTGCTAAGCCAAGCACGGGAACTGACAAAACACAAAATCAATTACAAAATATAAAAAGACATGAGAAGAGAATATTCACCCAAAGCCAAAATATTATCACATTAGACTAATAATAATTGATTATACTAATGATAAACTCTATTTGGGAATATAAAATACAAACGCGAAAAGCAAATAAAAATGAAGATGTCAATTCGATCATACTATCTAAGACTATCCAATTCAAACAGAAGCTATTTCGCATTTGTTTCTAATACTGCTCGAGTTTTTTCAGGTATTTGACAATAAAGCCATATAGAAGCATACTTGGTTACCAGGGAAAATCTTGTAGAAACGTCACAATTCTGATCTGTCTACCTACAAACACAAAATCCAAGTTGTTCATAACAAAAAAACTGGAATATTTTCTAGTTTATTGAGTTCACTGTGGATGTTTTTTATTGTGGAATTGAAGGACTTACATCTACTCTTCACAGCAATAATTAAATGAAATTATACAGTCCAAGTAGCCTAGTTGGTGGAGCGTTAGCCCTTTGAGACAATCTACCTTATAATCGTGGGTTCGAGTCGCACCAAAACCGACTTCTTTTGTCCTTTTTTTAAATTTCAAATAACTAATTTAATTTGTACCGTTCAATATTGAATTTATTGAAGTTTGTTTCCTTTGAGTTTTTCATATATATCAAATGAATACTCTATATCTGAAATTGATTATCAATTTGATACTTGAAAAAAAGTTCTGAAATATTCATCTGGTCGAAGAAAAATCAACTGTACAACTCAAATGGATATTGGCCATATAACCCACGAACGTTCGAGTCCTCGCCTACGGCATCGTGCTCAAACTTCGTCCTCATGCTCAAACCTCCGAGGGCGATGTGGCAAATATCTGTTCGAGTTATACAGTTAATTATTTCCAAGGAGCAAGGTTAGAAGCAGTAAATCCTTCAAGCGCAGACAACTGGAAATCGAGCTTGAAATGGAAAAAAGTCTAGCAGAAATTGAAAACGACTCGTCGAATAAGAAGCAACGCTGAAGAAAGCTGAATTAGCCTGAGTGCGTCAAGCTCTAACTACGATATGAAGAAATAAAAACGCAGACGAGCAAACCAGCTTTTATTCAAAATTGGGTCGAATCTACAAATAACTACATTGAAAATCTGCAAATTCCAGAACCCGAACAAACAGGTGCACTAGAAAATATGGCGGAAGAGCTTTAATTAAATCAATCTATAGCTAGACAGTGTTTCAGCAAAGAAGTTAAAATATTTTCCGGAGAACCTGGGGAATGGATGAATTTCACAAATCATTTAAATGAAACTACCGAAATTTGTGGATTTCAAAAAGCAGAAAACATTGTCAGACTCCAGAAGAGCTTGAAAGAGCCAAAGAATCCGTCGACGTCTTACTAAGTTTTACTGAGGAAGTCGATAAAATCATCAACATATTAGAAAGAAGATTAAGCAGACTAGATATTATTATAAAAATGCAAAGAGACTTCCTGATTTTGAGGAAGATAGATTGGATAACATTTTGTACTTTTCAAACAAGATTCAAAATTAAGCTGTAACAGTGCAAAGTTTAAAATGTAACATACTTTTATCAAACCCGCCACTCTTGAACAATATAGTGAAGGAATTTAACACAAATTTAAATGGGGTAAAAGAGTTGTGGAACTGAAATTCCATGAAAAGGCTATCAATGTCATAAAATTATCTCTTTGGCTGGAAGAAATGAGTGAGGCAATAATGTATGTTGTTCCCGAACAAGAACATGAGAAAAAGAGGAAATATGTCTGCACAGCTTTTTTGCTTTGTTTGCAATTTTTTCTGAACCACACTCGTAAGTATTGTTCAAAAGGTTTTTTTTTCATTTCAATTAAATACAATACTATGATTTGAAAAAATGTGCCCCTCACTAACATTTTGCGTAATGCGCCCCCCCCCCAACATTTTTTGTAACGGCGTCCATGTGTCTATACCCAGACTTAAACTTCAAGCTGCAGTTCTGGGAATTAGAATGGGAGTTGTCATTAAAAAAAAACATAACTTCAAAATTGATGCTTTCCATTATTGGACAGATTCGAAAACAGTAATCGGTTGGAACAAGACAAATTCAGAAGTTTTCAAACCCTTTGTGGCACATTGAAAAAATTGAGATCACAAACGCAAAATCTTGTGAATAGGTAACCACGTGGCTGATAATGCTACAAGAGAAAATAATCCACAGCTATGGAAATTTAGCAGCAATTCGGTACGGAAAAGAAAGATGCCCACCCCAAAATGTCGAAGAAAAATTAGATTCTTAAGAGCTGAAGAAAAACTTTGTTGGGATCACTAAGCACATCGATTCATTCCTAAAGGAGACTCTTCGAGAGAAAAAAACGTTTTTCATCTTGGTAAAAACTTCTTCGGGCAACACCTTAGATGTTGAGATTCGCCCGTAAATCACGAAAAGGAGAGCTCAAACCTATAGAAATAAACGCTGCTGAGAATCTTTGGATCAAATGTATTGATATATTCTCTCAAACAAGGCTAAAATGTCGAATAGTCAAGCAAAGTTTTCGAACTTTTGCCGATTTTGGACTCCGAAGATATTTTGAGGCTGAAGATGAGATTTAGGCGAAGATACAAAGTATCCAATAATCCTAGACCCCAAAAACAATGGCCAAGAGTGTGTGGTGAATGAACTTCGGAGAAGATTCTGGATTCTCAACATACGAACAGCCGTCAGAAGTTCTTGGAACAGTTGTCAAGGGTGCGAGAACAAAAGTACCCAACCACGAATTCCCGAAATGGCCCCACTTCCTAGGTCTCGATTGTATGGACTATTTTGGACCGATGATGGTATTAGTAGGCCGTCGTCGACAGAAGAGATATAGGGTACTTTTCAACTGCATGAGTACCGCATGAAGAAGTGCTCCACACATTGCTCTTTGAGGCAGAACATATTGTGAGCAGTCGTCTTTGAATAGACGTCTCACTGGAGTATGCAGATGCTGAAGCATTAACACCTATTCATTTTTCAAGTTCCAGGCAAGTTTGATGAAAACGACTTGTTCACGAAAAAACAGTAGCGTATTTCTGAATAACTCACAGACCATTTTTGGTGCCGTTGGATCAAGGAGAGAACAAAATGGTTCAAACCGTCCACAAGAAAAATCAAGATTGGAGATGTCGTATTTATTGTTGACTCCTAATTTTTGAGGAACATCTGGCCCAAAGGTATAGCCCCCTGGATGTGGATGAACCACGGGAAGAGTATTGAACATGAGTTCATCATTGGAAGGGAGTGTTCCTGCGGAAGATTTGTGGAAAGTTATTAATTTTATTTTCAGTTATTTTTCTTCATGGATTCGTTTCAATGTTTAGCCCTGCATTAAAGTGATAAAAAAGTACTGACACAAAAAGTTTCTAGTTTGAAAACCCAAATAAAAGTGTTTTTCAAAGAGATCTGATTGAAAATTTCATTTCTTTGAAGATATGAACTGATGGTGCAGGATATAACTTATTTGACTTGAATGTTACCCTGCAACCGGTGTGAATTTGGTTACCGTACCGAACGGCCATTTTTTCCGGAATCGCCCAAAGGCGCTGACCAGTGGCGAACCAGTAGAAAAAAAAATCACATCTTTATGATATTGTTTTGATATCTCCTTGGGTTCGTCTATTAAAACTCCAAACAACACTAAACTACTTTGATTACAACACTTTATCACAACACAATACAATCACTTAAATTGCTCAGCTTAACTATCCAACGCTCTGTACTAAAACTCTCCACACTTCGACTTCTGCACTTAGCAATACCAAAGCTCTCTCTATCAGAAACTCTAAAACTCCAGAACTTTCTCGAATGAACCATTCGCTACGCAAGTTCTTTGTTCGGGTTCTTCAATAGATATTGCTCGAACTCTCGGCCTCGAGGTGTTAAAGACCGCCTCCACTTCTAGAGAACGTACCAATGCATCGCTACTTCTTTTGAAACTTGTCAGTCGTAAAGTTCTTTGTATCTATGGGTCGCTCAGTCCATCTGTAAATATCTGCACAGCCAGCCGCTCTCTGAAATCTCCGAGCGCTTCTGGGTAAGCCAGCTGGATTAGGCGTCTCACATCTGCTTAGAATTCTTGCACTTTCACCTGATTTTTATGTGCGAGTCTTCATTTGAGCGCGGTATAGCTGGTCTCGGTGTTGATCGCCATACCTCAACTCTAATGCAGAAATCAGGCATTTATTTTGTTGTTCGATGGGTATCGTCTATAACATACCCCCAAAGCTGGTCCTCTCAAGGCAACTATGAGTGCCGTAACTTTATCTTCTTCACCCCATCCATTATTCTCCGCTACAGCCTCAAAACCGCCTATCAAAAGTCGGCAGTTTTACGGAAATTCCTGATGTGGCACCCTGTCTTGGTTCCCGAGGAGAGCTATCTGCTTTTCGACTCTCTTTTCTAGTCCTTTCATATCCTCTTGAACTTCATCTACTTTCTCATTGAATTGATCATCGATTTTCTCGAAATCTTCCTTCCGTTCTCCTTTCAGGTCTTCTTTTAGTTCTCTTTCAGTTCTTCCATTTGTACATTAGTTTTATTTAACACATGTTCGAAGAACCTTTATTGGTGTCCTAGAACCTTCTGGAAGTCTTCTATTCTTCTCCTATTTGTTCCAATTCATTCTTTTGTTCTCTCACTTTCTTCTATTCTTCTAGAATTTTCTGGAGTGCTTCTTCTCGTTCTTTCTCTTCATCTTCTTGCTCTAATTCTCGTTCTTTCTTTTCATTTTCGAGAATTTTCTGCCGTCGCTTTTTCTCTGCTTCTTTTTTCCCCTGTCGTCGTTTTTCCTCCAATTCTTTTTCCTCATGCTGCCGTTTTTCATCTTCCTGCCGTCTTCTTTCAAAATCCGCAAATTGGTTTTGTACAAATTTCAACATGTCATCCATCGTATCGTACGATTTACTTCTCGTTTACACCATAAATTGTTTTTATTTATCAGCAAAATTCCTACTTCTGACACCACTGTTACGATATTTCCTTGGGTTTGTTTATTAAACTACTTTCATTACAATACTTCATCACAGCACAATACAATCATTTAAATTGCTCAGCTTAACTATCCAACGCTCTGTTCTACAACTCTCTGCACTCAGCAATACCAAAGCTCTTTCTACTAGAAACTGAAAAACTCTCTCACTCTCTCTCTCTCTGCAGTCTCGATGAAGTGTCTGCTTTTTTATACTCGAGCACGCAATAGAGATAGAGAATCTTCCAGAGGGGTCTCGGTGATATGTATCGAACTTTTACGAGATTTCCTAGAAAATGACGTTCTCTCTTCGACCCCTCATATTATTTTGAGTTTACGAGCGACAGGGTCGAAGCTAGGAGATTTCGTAACAATATGTAAAGAATTCAGTGAACAATAGCAATGTTTGATTATTTGATTAATTTGGTGGACTCTGTTATAGTTCGTTTGACATAGATGCCTCAATTACTTGATATCATATATGGATAAAAAATATTTGAGGGAAAGAAGCTGGAGCACCCCTTTCAATCAAGAATATAATTACATATTGGAATAAAAATTCTAACACAACCAAATATACAGGAAACGCTCTCAACAAACCTCTTTACACTTTCCCATCCAAAATTTTCATCACGCCAGGGGGCCAAGGGTGTGAATTTCAACCATTAAATTTATCATGCAATCATTCCGTTTGTATTGGGTCTGCATACATCATAAATACCCGATTTCCTTTTTTTTTTTCAAGCTATAATTTTTCTCGCTAGAGGTTTTTCGATTAAATGCATATTTTTCTAGTTATTCGCGAAAATGAATCTGAAAACGTGTTTTTTTTTCTGAAAACCGACAAATTCACTGGCGAATGAGTCGAAAAATATTGCCTTTCCGAAAAAACTTCATAAAGCAAAAGTTCATCGATTTCTGCACTTAATTTCACTAAAAAAAATTTCACCCTCACAAAGGGGTGGCATCCACCCCAAGGAAAGAAGGAACTCAGGGTAGACTTTGAAATAGATGGTAAGTTTTTTTTAGAGAAGTACTTCTTTATTTATTCAGTATAGGTACATTACATGATATAAACATATTTCAGGTTACATAAATAGTTTACAAATTTTTTTTTTTATAATTTTACATACATAGGTATAAAAAATAAAATTACATATAATTATAAAAATAAAATTACATATAATTGCTATGATAAATTTACTCATGAGATTTTGTACTAAGACTCCTAATCAGCAAAGACGCTGGTATCGGAGTATGTTTATCTATTATCTATGTGGTTGATGTGATTGTTAGGAGCGTTTTTTAGTTACTTAAAATTATATTTCATTTGTTATGTGTGCTTTAAGTTCTATATTAAATTGCCTGTAATTATTTATATTTCTTATATTGATCGGGATTGTATTAAATGCTTCCATACATTTATTCATTGGGTTATTTAAGCCTAGTCTTGTTCTGACATTTGGTAAATAGAGGTTGTTTCTACTCAGTTGTCTTGTTTCATGCGAGTGTATATTATTTACACAGTTGAGAGGGGTGTTACATTTTTGTTGGTTTGTCATAACTTTGTATATAAACTTACATTGTTCTATTTTCAAAATTCCATTTATTGGTACTATATTTGTTTCTCGATAAATTGTTTCTGTTTGTGTCCGGTACTGATAATTGAATAATATTTTTATTATTTTGTTTTGTAGTACTTGAATTTGTTTAAAATTTGTTTTGCAACATATTCCCCAATTTGTGACCAAATACCGTAGATTTGAGAGAAAATACGCATTATATATTAAGTAGCGGTTCTTTGTATCCAAATATTCTCTACATCCATAGAGTGCACCAATCATAGGTACTGTTTTGGATATCAAATGGTCAATATGTTTCTGCCAGTTAAGTTTATCATCAATGACTAGTCCCAGATATTTAATATTTTCGACTTTATAAATCTCGCCGCCGTCAATTTTAATCGTTATCTCGCCAATGTGTGAATTTTTTTGATGGAATGTCATATACTTTGTTTTTTTAACATTAATTTTGAGTTTGTTTTCTAGCAGCCAATATGCATACGTTTTCAGGTCCTCATTTATTGTTTCCTGCAATGTTTTTTTATCTATGCCACTATATACTAACACTGTATCATCGGCAAATGTGTAGTAGCGTCCACGTAGTTTTGCCAGCCGTAAGCTCAAAACATGTAGTGCATATAATAGAGGCCCTAAGACGGAACCTTGGGGTACTCCGCAGTTATTTACAAGCAGTTCACTAGATTCTGATCCAATATTAACATATTGTTTCCTATTCCATAAGTAGCTGCGTAATAGGTTATAAATTCTTCCCCTCAGCCCCATGGATTCAAGCTTCTTTAGGAGTACCTTGTGGTCCACTACATCAAACGCCTTTTGGAGATCCACAAATACAGTGATAACACAATTTTTACTATCAAGTTCTGTGGATATGTGATTGACAAGGTCTATTGAAGCACTTTGTGTATTGCTTTTGGGTTGGAATCCATATTGATATTTGTCTGGTTTCACGTATTTTTCAATAAAGCATGTTATTCTTTTTTTAATGATTTTTTCAATTATTTTTGATATGACGCTTATGACAGAGATTGGCCTATAATTTTCTGTTTTATTTTGTGGACCCGACTTATGAATTGGTACGACTCTAGATACTTTGAGGACATCCGGATACACACCACTATCGAAGAGATTATTAATTAGTAACACAAGAATTGGTATGATTATATTTTTTGCCGAAGTTATATTATTAATGTTTATTCCATCGCTACCTGCTGCTGTGTTTATATTGATTTCAGTAATTACCTCTAATACTTCCCTCTCATCTGTGTGATCTAGATACATACTTTTGTCACAGAATACCTCTTCAAAATTCAAATCAATTTTTTTACTGTTCCGTTCCAACTCAATTGTGTTGACGATTTTTTGCCCAATAGTTGCAAAATATTCATTAAACTCATTCACAATTTTTTCAGGTTTTGTAATTATCTCTCCATTTATTTCCAACATTATATCCTTTTCTCTTTTGCCTTCAGTTTTTTTAATTAATGAATTAATGAACTTCCATTGTTTTTTGGGGCATGTCCCTGCATCATTCCACTTTTTTTCAAAAAAATCTTTTTTCAGTTGTCTTCTCTTCGAGTTTACTTTATTTTTGATGGATTTAAATTTACTTTGTACATATGTATTGTTCGGATTTTTTATCTTTAATTTATATAGTCTATCCCGTTCTGTAACCATATCAATAAATTCACTTGTCAACCATTCGTTATTTTCTTGTGCTTTAACGTTAACGATTTTAGTAGAATCATTGATTGCTTTTTGTATTGTGCTTATAAGTTTTTCAAATGAATTCACTGTTATATTTCTTGATAGCCTATTTAAATTTTGTACATAACTAGCTTCATTGAATTTCTTTATCGTAAAGTTTACTTTTGGACGAAAAATCTTGGGTTTTTCTAGGATAGTGATTTCTAATAGATTATGGTCTGAGTATGAACATGGTTTGATATTTAAACTACAGTCTATTTTATTAACTAGTACGTGGTCGATGATTGTCTTTGATGTTTGTGAAATTCTTGTTGCACTATCTTCACATATCTTGTTTGCAATTTTGTATCCATACAAAATAATGGTGTTTTGATATTGTTGGATTTTTTGAGAAGAATCTTTGAGCAAATCTAAGTTGAAGTCACCGACAATAATACATTTTGATTTTTCATTGCCCCTGCGTGCGATCTGCTCTTTCTTCCCCCCCCCACCCCTTAATATTTCTTCAAAATCTGTTAGAAATTGAGTAAGGTCACAACTAGGTGGTTTATACACTGAATACAATTTCAATTTGAGTTCATATAGGTTTATTCCAATTAGGTTGTAAGGCATCTCACCCTCTATATTTTTCACTTCTTGATATTTAAGTTCCTCCTTAACGTATATGGAAGTACCTCCTCCTCTGCTACTTCTGCATGAATGGGCCGCTGCATATCCTGGTATCGTGTAGGTGTTTATTTCATTTTTATCAAGCCAAGTTTCTGTTAGCACTAGTATATCACACTTATTCATTTTAATATAGTATTGCACTTCATCCAACTTATTTCTTATACTTTGTATGTTCATATAACCAATGTAATATTCAGACCCAGTATTGCTTTTATTTAGTTTTTTAATTTGCTGATATCTTGAATTAATTCACTTTTGCTCTTCTCATCCTTCCTCAAGAATATTTTGCCACTGCTATTTATCCATAGAAATTTATAGTTATGTTCAGATTTGTACACCCTGGCAGCTTTGTGCAGTTCTTGATTCTTTTTTGTTAATTCGTGATTGAAATAAATCGGTTTTTCTACACCTTCATATCCTATATTACCACTGTTAATCCTTTTTTTCCTTCCAAGCATAAATCTTTCCTTATCACATTCATTTTCGCAGATTATTTTAATCATGGGTTTTTTTTCGTTCTGTCCAATTTTGAAACATTTTACACTTCCAGTTGTTTTTATGTCTAGGGCCTCCTTAATGTTTTCGAGTATTTGGTAAACATCTGTTTTTTCCACTGACGGAAAACCACTAATTATCACATTATTTTTTATGGTGTTTTGTTCGTTTTTGTTTATTTCTTCATTTAGTTGTTTTTTGATGGAGTTTATTTCGCCGATCAGTTCATTGTTTACATCCAGTTGTTTCTTATATTTATCTAGTAACTCCGAGTATTTGTAATCCATTTCATTTAGCTTTTTCATAATATCATTGAGGGTATAGTTTTTCTCTCCATGATCTGTAGTTTTTTCGATGTTGGCTTCTGGCGTTACAACCTTAAGCTCACTTTTTTTCTCGCACATATCACATTTGAATCTTTCACCACTTGGATTATTCAGTTCTGCAGCAAAATGATTTAGTGTCAATGTAGACATGTTAATGCATTTGGTATGAAACCATTTTATGCATTTTATACACTGAATGGCGTAATTATTTCGGCATTGTTTACCACAGCTCCCACACACATCCGCCATCTTGAAACAACTTATCGTATCTGAGAACCTAAATCCAAATTTTTATGAAAATCGGTGCTGTATGGGATAAATAGACAGTTTACACTTTTTATACCGTCAGTGACTGGATTAATACCACGCATCTCAAATTATTCCTGGAAATTTTTTTTTGAGCACGAATATTTGAAAAAATCATCAATTTTCAAAATATTCGTGCCCTCTAAAAAATTCACAGAAAAAAAATACTGCTTCTGAAAAATTGGGGCAATAAGAAGATAATAAAATATTTTCATTTTCTGAAGCCTTGGATAAAAGCCAAAAATAAAGTATTTCCTCACATACCCCTTCGAATATTGCATCTTATAACCCTATAATCTGTATGACTGGGTGGATTTCCATGCCCTGAGGATGAACTACCTGGTTTAGAGCAATTATCACTATCCTCAGTTCCAGCGCAAACATCTATTTTTTCTGAACCAGGTAAGCAATTAGCTATCATGATTGCTCTTATAGAGCTCGCGTTAATGTTGTAAAACCGGTACATAGAGTGAGTTATAGGAATCAGTTCGCAATCTGTCTCTTGAGAGGCCTTATTCAACCATAAGTAAGAACTGCTGACTAGATGTGCCAACCAATGCATGTCACCAGAAAGCAAGTGTTGGTCGCTGTACCAAGTGCCAAAGATGTCATAAGGTTTGTTCACTACTCTGCATTGGAGTTCAAAACCATCTGGAATAAGGTTGTGTGAAAAATACAATTTTTTTTTTTATTTGATATCTGAAATTCTGAATACAAACACTCACCCATGTCAAATACTGCAATTTCACCAGAGGTGCTATGTACAGTTCCAAAGTGCACACCTGATACAAGAAGCAAAGTGTCCGATTCATTGAACTGGGAATACTGGGTGTACTTCCATTTGAAAAATTTCATATTTTTGATGAATTTGATTTTTGCAGGGTATTTTGCTGTCCATACCTGTAAAATAGTGGGAAGTGAAGGGAGTAATATATATTAGGCCCAAAATAATATACCATTGAATTGAAATGCACATCACATATTGAAGTAATGATACTCATACAGAAGTGTTTATATTTCATTTGGTAAATATTTATCAAACACACAGCATCTAGTACACTAGCTTTTTGAGTCTCTCTCTTCATTTGTAAGTTATGGCATTTCAAATTTCAGAAAAAGTGCATATTTCATCTCCTTTTTCATACACTTACTCCGGTCAACATTCGAAGCTACATAAATTCCCATCAAGCAGAAAATCAGTAAGGTTGTTAAAAATGTGATTAAAAATAAAATTTGAAAGTTCCCCATCTTTCCCCTGTATGGAAAATTTTGTATTCAAGGTCAAAGGTCAAAAAAATAAGTTTTTCACGATTTTCAGCGAAACGGTAAGTTTTATCATGAAAATATCTCAGACAAAAATTGTAGATCATAAAATAATCTACAGAACATGTATCGATACTCTTTTTCCTACTAGCCCCCGTTTTTGAGAAATAACGATTCAAAAAGTTGTACAAGTTGCAATCGTCATCATATGCACACGTTTCCACGCCACCTATGAGGTAGTGTACCTAGCGCGTTTTTTTACTGGCTTCTTGTTCTTCGCATTGTCTTTGATTGGAAGAATAGAAGACTTTCGAGTATAATTTTTACGACAATTTTCATGTATTATCACCTATTTCTGATTTTTGAGAAATACCGAAAATTCATCTGCTCTTTCGAAACTTGCATTAATTAATGACTCCATATTGCGTTCAACAGTAACAATTCTACTTTCACTTAAACGTTTAGCACAAATAAAACAATATTCAGACATTTTTGTTATAAAAGTCAAAACGATATACACGATATAGGTTAGTATAAACACGTGATTTCACTATTTGAGAATGTCGCTCAAGACTAACGGTATTTCATTTATTATAGCAGGTATAAGACCCTAGCCACGCACACAATAGAACAAAAGACAGATGTTGTCTCGAAGTTACACTGGCGTATGAAGTGAGGGACTGGGTTTCATTTGACCTGATATTCTTATAGTTATAACTTATGTATATTTTATATTTGAGTATAAATTACAATCACCGATAGAAAAATATTTCAACATATATAACAACTCTAGATAAGAGATGTATATACGTGGCGCACTCATGCATATTATGACGAAAACAACTTGAACAACTTTTAAAATACGTTATATCTCAAAAACAATTTTTGTCCGAGATATTTTTATGATAAAACTTATGGGAATTTATGTACCTTCGCTCTCATTTTTAGGTCTAGATTGACCGGATTAACTATTACAATTGAAAATAAAACATATTTATTTTTCAGGTGCCCCTTACACATAGATCCACCTTCAAAAATTTTTTCCAAATTATAATCATTTTTCATTATCAAACTCGGAAGAAATCTCCATGACAATATAGTGGTTGAAAAAAACAAACTAACTTGCTGAAAATATGAATGTTGGTTCACATAATTTAGTTTTGAATCAAATTTTGTGAAAAGAGGCCTAGCAAATGAATGCATATTTTTCAGTTCTTGATGGTGCAGGTAAAGTGAAAAGACAGGAATACTCCTTTTATGACCTTTGAAGTGTCATAACTTTCAAACAAAAATATAATTCTGATTCATGTTCTATGAAAGTGGACAAACATTTTTCAAAAAATATATGCTGGGCGATAAATCAATATTTTTGGTGGATACTCACTATGACATATCCATCTTTAGAGCAAGTAGCGAAGTATTTTCCATTGTGAGAAAAACTGACATGTAAGACCTGATCTCTATGTTCCATCAGAATCTCTGTTTGGACAACTGGTATATTATAAATCATCCTCTTGAATTCTTCATACCATGTTGCCCCTGAAATGAAGAAAAAATTAGTATAACTTTCAAAATGTTGTCTGAAATTTCATCTTTAAAAGATCTACAGAGGCTACGTTCGAGATGAAGCCTGATCAGGAGCTACGTTTGAGATGCAGCCTGATCGAGCGAGCAAGGCATTCAGGGCATTAGCCCGGCTTTTGATGCCATTGGAAACAATGGAACAGAACTTGTCCTGAGTTTCAAAATAAATGTGATAATGTTATTGAGAACGCGCCAGGCCAGGATCGTTTGTGGCGTCAACAAGAACGCAGTTAGAGATACTCAATCTCTAGCTGGAAGGCAAGTAGTTATTGTTATCAATATGAAGAGAATGAAATCATCAAAATATTGATAACAGTGCATTAATATAAAGTTGCTACTATCCTTTGATTTGGGTGAACCGATTATCATATAGGTAATTTATACACAAATATAATCAGTCAAGGTATAACGGTAGAACAACACTACAGGTCGACTACAATAATGAGGATTAATGGCCCTTATTATCAAGAATTAATAGCTATAATCATTTTTTTACCTGTTGCCACTGGTATTGAACTATCCACTAAAAAGTTTTTGAAAAATAATTTTTTCCATAACAAATCGTCTAAGCTAGCTTCTCGCCAGCTTTTGCACACTTGGCCTACAGTTATTAGATCTTTATAAGATAGCCATTTGAAGATTTCGAAGATAGCTGGTTGTGGTAAAAAAATCCAAAAACTTTTTTCTGATTCGTCCATGTTTTCATTTTTTTCGTGCTTTACTTGTGAATTTCCATAGCAATTTTGAACAAAACCGTTCAAAATAAATATCGAATAATTGACAAAAAAACGAAAGTGTCAATGTCAACAAAATCATGTGCAAAATGATAATGATATTCAAGCAAAAATATCAGTGATATCACAGAACACCCTATCTACAGGTGTTCTGTGGTGATATATATCATATATGCGTACATCATTATGTTAAAGTTAAAACTTAAAACTTAAAACAGGTAAAAATATCGCCAACGTTCCAGATTGAGAAAGTCAAAATGCAAAAATCAAAGCCACACACAGTGTTCCCAATGACAAATCTACAGAATACCCACACTTTTCAACCAAAAAACCCGATTTTACTCGCGAAAATATTCACATTTTACCCCCTTTTCATGATGAGGATTTCAGTACACCTTTTTCTCCACACAAGCACTCGTTTTTTTTTAGGAAATGACAGAATGACGTGTAACATTGATAAAAAGATACTACAAAAAAGTTTATTTCGCAAATAGGGGGCCGTTCATAAAATACGTCACACTAAAATCAGCTTTTTTTGACCCCCTCCCCCCCATTGTCACGCTGTGTCACACTTTGTGTGACCCCCCCTAGAAATATTTCGTCACAAAAACTAAGACCCCCCCCCGCTGAGTATGATAAATTCTAAATGATAGTACACAAATTCTGAAAATTTAAAAATATTTATTTATGGATGGCCACAAATAATATACATATTTTACATAATCAGAAGATTCAATGCTCAATAACACAATGAAACAGTAAAAAATCGCTTTATTTTGTTTCATTTGTATAGTGAAATACAGAGTGTAACAAGATTAATTCGCATTCTTAATTCAAAATTCATTCGCAAAGATTTTAAAGAAATCTTCAGTAGATTTCTACCAAAATCTACTGAAGATTTCTTTCATATCAAAATTTTTCAATTTTCGTCAGAAATCTACTAAAAAAAGTAGATTTCTACCAAAAGTGGTCACGCTTCACGCTGGCTTCTAGCGCTCATGTCAAAAAATAATAAACGGCGAACGTAAGATGCCTAGAAGTCCTGGTGACTCAACTGATTAGATTTTGTTTAGATTTTTGTGGCGAAAAAAACAATCGACGCTTTTGAAGGTTTTCCCTATTTTTTCGGTAGAGGGCGTTATGTTCCCATTTTTCAAATTTGATAACAAGTGTCAAGTTAATTGTCATATTGTCATGTCAGTTTGAAATTTTGATGTTTACGATGTTTTTATCGTGTTTATTTGTTGATTTCAATGTTTTTGAATATCGAAACGTTGTTACTGGTATCTCATTGTCCACCCATTATCCATTAGGTTGCGATCTCTTCTCGCTAGCCAATCAAATAAAAGTGGAAAACCCGACTGCACATTATTTTCACTTAGTGCAAATTTAGCTTCAGGCAAGACTGACAAGAGCGTGTTAGCGACATCTGTACATATTGTACGGAAACCTTCAAAAGCTCAATTATCCACCAAAAATCAAGCAATCCAGATTTCGCCACTTTTATCCCAAACTTCTACAGGTATAAGTAAACACACCAGGGTTTCCAGGCATCTTAGGCGAACGTAAGATGCCTAAAACCCTGGTGATTCCAGTGATTAGATTTTGTTTAGATTTTTGTGGCGAAAAAAACAATCGACGCTTTTGAAGGTTTCCCCTATTTTTTCGGTAGATGGCGTTATGTTCTCATTTTTCAAATTTGATGACAAGTGTCAAGTTGATTGTCATATTGTCATGTCACTTTGAAATTTTGATATGTACGATGTTTTTATCGTGTTTATTTGTTGATTTCATTGCTTTCAAATATCGAAACGTTGTTACTGGTATCTCATTGTCCAACCATTATCCTTTAGGTTGCGATCTCTTCTCACTAACCAATCAAATGAAAGTGGTGAAACCCGACTGCACATTTTCACTTAGTGCGAATTTAGCTTCAGACGAGACTGACAAGAGCGTGTTGGCGACATCTGTTCGTATTGTACGGAAACCTCCAAAAGCTCAATTATAGACCTGAAATCAAGCAATCCAGATTTCGCCACTTTTATCCCAAACTTTCACAGGTATAAGTAAACACACCAGGGTTTTTAGGCATCTTAGGCGAACGTAACGTTGCCGTATACCCCCCGTCCCCCCTTGTCACATCCTGTCACACTCAGCTAGACCCCTTCCCCCCCCTTGTATGCGAACGTATTTTATGAACGGCCCCTAGCTAAGAAATTATGACATTCTAGACAATATTTCTTAAAAAGTCAAGATTTCCTTATTGTAAGGAAATGATATTTCCTTATAGACTGGGCGGTAAGTGACAGATTTTTTGGACCAATTTTTGACAGTCTGCCTTCGGAATACTTGAATCTGGGCCGGGATTATGAAAATCCGATACGAACCGAAACCGCCATGTTTTCGAGTAATCGGTATTCGAATCGTATCAAAGTTTCCGAAGTTCGGATGTGCCATTATATGTTCGTCTGCAGCGTTGCCGATTGGTGGTAATTGCCCAAATTACGGGTGTTTTGGAGTTGTGTGGGTATTTTTGCTGGTATTTGGATTTTGCGGGTGAAATGAGGGCAATTTCAAGGTCTCGACAGAATGTAAAAAAACGCTTTCATGAAAGGTTATAAGGACACAGCAACACTGTACTTTGCCTTTGGAAGAGGAATGGAATTACATTGGAAATTGGGATTTCAAGATAAGCGATACGCCCTCTGGTGCTGGTGAAAAGTTATTAGTTGAAGAATTGGTTAAAATTGCGCCGCGATAATTTGAAATCTTGGAATATGATTAAAATTATTACTAATGTTTATAATTCATAGTTAACGTTCACATAAAAAAACTCTAAAAACTGTAGTAGTCGCTCACAAAATTGTACGGATTATCATTTTTAAACAATGCCAAAGTCCTAACATTAAAAAGCAATAGTTGTCTAAGTGGTGCTTTTTAGTTGAAGTATAATAGGGATATACTATTAATCGTTGTTTACTATTTATGTTTTTGTAAGGATCTTCAAATGAGTTGGAAAAATTAAAATAAAGACCAATAAAAAAATTGAAGTATTTTATTTCTCGAAAAGTATCGCAAACTAACTAAAACTAAATATCAATATTTGAAATGACAAAAAAATTCAATTCTGAAATATCTGTCAACAACAGTTTGTCTTGCTAACATGCCTTCATGCACCATATTGTATATATCTATGTTAGCAGGTGGCTGATCATCCATTGGTGTAACTTCAGCTGGTACAGGAATATTATTTTCTATACATATATTATGTAATATAGAACATGTTTTAATGATTTTTGTGACAAAATGTGGATCGTATCTTGCTGTTCTTTCTTTCAAGATACTTCTGAAACGCATCTTCAGGACTCCTATTGATCTTTCAACAATATTTCTCGCTCTTATGTGAGCATTATTGTACCTGGATTCAGGACTTCCGTTGGGAGGGTTTCGAAACAGTGTCATCAAGATTCTGCTCTGAGGATATCCTGAGTCACCTATGAGCCGAGCCCGTTCTCCATATTCCAAATTGTTTTCCATAAATGTTTTTATTTGGGAATTACTCCATATAAGAGAGTCATGGGTGGCTCCGCCATAGTTTGCAAATAAATTTATTATCTTCATGTCGGCATTGACAATAATTTGACAGTTGACCGAATGAAAACCTGGAAAAACAAAACATATTGTTAGCTAGTGGGTAAACTTATTGCTTATTAATATATTCTTTGTAGGCATAGTGAGTTATGGAATAGATATTTGGGCATATACTATGCTTTTGCACACAACAGACTTTTCCTTCAAAAATTTGATTTGAAGAAATAAATTATGAACATCAAGCAAAATGAGTAAAGTTTTCAATTAATTATTTCTATCTTCATCCCAAAATATATCACATAGAAAGTAAATATGCAAAAACCCTGATAATTACCCTTTCTGTTGAAAAAATTATGTTCGTCCTCTACAGAAGGTTTCAAAATTGCTACGTGTCCCATCAATAGCCCCTATTGTTCCTGGAAATCCAAACTTTTCAAACAATTGAACTTTATAAGTATTCCTTGTCTATCTGTTGGAAATTTAATAAATCTCCCAACCAACTGTTCAGATATAACATCGGTAATTTCATGAATACAAAAATGTACTGATGCTTGACTCATGCCAAAATTATATTCTTCTCCAAGTCCTCGCTGATATGCCCCAGTAGCATAAAAACGCAAAGCAACAAGTAACTTTTGCATTATTGTGATTCCTCTTACATTACGGTGCTCTGTCAAATGAGGCTGTATTAATTGTACGAGTTCTTGCACTGAATCTTTATTCAATCGAAATAATTCGAAAAATTTTGCATCAGCAAATAAAAAAGGGTTGTGAGTCTCTCAAAACTCTCCTCATATCAATCAAATCTCGGTTCTGGCGACGTCTTTCATTATTTCGACGAACATCTCTTACAATGGGAAGCATTTTAGTTGCTTGACCTGGATAACCTTCTTTTCTCTGGAATAAAAAGTACAAATTATTTTTTAACACACTTTCCATAACCCTGTTACGACTTACACTTTTCCAAATTCTGTGATTGACAAAACGTTGCGGGCTATTACGAAAATACTAATCACAGACAAAAGACTATGGTTGTGTAGTTTCCTCAAGTAGGTATAATTATCTCCCATGGTAAGATATTTAGTACAGGTAATAGGGAGCCAGCTACTCGTGTCCATAATGCATAATTAGCGCTGCAGCGAACAACCTAAGAACACAAAATACTTACAAAAATGGCGAACGGAAGTGCCGCCATTTTGAAAACCGTTTGGGCCTTATCTCCGTAACCGTGCACTTTAGGTCCACAATTATAGAGACCTTTTTTATAGATAATTAATTTCCTTTTTATCCAATAATTTTTTCGTAGCACTTACCGTTCACGACTCATATTATTATTACTTTTTGTTCATTCATTTTTACCGATATCTCTTTAAATAATTGTTCAAACAATAAATTGTTTATGATAAAACTTTTAAATAGATTAATTTTCTACAACTTTTATTCAATACTTTTTTCTCTAAAGTTAATATTTTCGAGGTTACAACGCGTTAATTTCAATCGTCTTGTATCTGGGAGATCAACTAGAGTGCATTTCATGCAAATGCAGACATGGCTGTGGCAGAGCCTGTGGGGCCGAAAAGCAGGATTGGACTAAATCTGTGAGAACTGCACAGAGGAAACGTGCACTAATCAGCTGAAAGTAATCGTCAACAACACAATTAGTACAGGTAATAGGGAACCAGCTACTCGTGTCCATAATGCATAATTAGACAGGAGTTATTTTATTTCATAGATAGTCGCAGTCTGACGTACTTAACCTAAGAACACAAAATACTTACAAAAATGGCGAACGGAAGTGCCGCCATTTTGTGAAAAACCGTTTGGGCCTGTATCTCCGTAACCGTGCACTTTAGGTCCACAATTATAGAGACCTTTTTTATAGATAATTGAATTTCTTATCTTTTTTATCCAATAATTTTTTTCGTAGCACTTACCGTTCACGACTCATATTATTATTACTTTTTGTTCATTCACTTTTTTACCGATATCTCTTTAAATAATTGTTCAAACAATAAATTGTTTATGATAAAACTTTTAAATAGATTAATTTTCTACAACTTTTATTCAATACTTTTTTCTCTAAAGTTAATATTTTCGAGGTTACAACGCGTTAATTTCAATCGTCTTGTATCTGGGAGATCAACTAGAGTGCATTTCATGCAAATGCAGACCTGGCTGTGGCAGAGCCTATGAGGGCCGAAAAGCAGGATTGGACTGTACGGTAATCTGTGAGAACTGCACAGAGGAAACGTGCACTAATCAGCTGAAAGTAATCGTCAACAACACATTGTGCTACATCGATGAAGATATTGGTGATGATTCTGACTACAAATTAATCGAGGCGTTACAATCTTTGTATGCCACTGACGAAGAGGAGAATGTAACCAACATCGAATATTCACCACCCTCGAAACGCCAAAGAGTCAGAGAAGACATATGATTCATTTTGGTGTTCATGTGTAAAAATAAATTTCACATATATTCTTCAATAAATATTCCATTTTTTTATTTGCGTGTTTAATTATGGCAGTAGTTTTTAAATTAATTATAGTAATATTGTATTGTATGAAAGAAAATACAAAGAAAAAATTTTAATAGGTATTCGCTATTTCTTGCAGGTAAGAACTTGAATTATCAATTATTCATTGAATCAAAAAAATTCTAAAATACATATTTTTTTTATTATGTATCGGATTCGCATCATTTTACGCTATGCATACTTCGTTCTTAATAACCTTGTACTCGGTAGTACAACATTGAACGCGTTGTAACTTCAAAAATATTAACTTCTATAGGCAAATTAAATCAACCGAAGACCAATATCTCATACAGAAAGATTTAGATAATGTATACCATTGGTGCTTTCTCAACAGGTTATTTTTGAACACGAACAAGTGCTACTCTATCTCATTCTTCAAAGGTAATAAACTGTCTAACACCTCGTACCATATAAATAACGACTCTTTGAAATACTCAAAAACTATAAAAGACTTAGGAGTAATGTTTGATGAATAAATGAGATTCGTGGATCATATAAATAATATTACCGTTAAATCATCAAAAGTGCTAGGTATGGTCCTTCGTAATTGCACTGGCTTTTCGATCGAATCATTAAAAAGGGTATATTCATCTTTAGTTGTATCACAGCTAGAGTACGCTTCAATTATCTGGTCTCCATGTCATCAAATTCATTGCTTATCAATAGAGAGAGTGCAGAATAAATTTCTGAGATATTGTGCTTTCAAATTGGGTATGCAATGGTATAACCATGATTACTCGATTATCCTTCAAGAACTAAATCTCAATAAACTGCAAACAAGACGGGCACACGCTGACTTATGCTATCTGTTCAAACTAGTCAATGGTCAAATTTCTTGTCCGGATCTTCTCGAGTCCATAAACTTGCATGTACCAACGAAAAATCTCAGACACAATTATTTGTTCAAATTACGCTTTCATTCAACTAATTATGGCAAGCATTCACCTATCGATAGGACGCTAAAGTTAGTGAATGACAAGAATATAGACATTCTGGGAATATCTTACAACAAATTCAAAAAATCTTTGTACAATCTAAACTTTCAATAGAGGGTCGGATGAGGATTGTTATAGAAGAGGTTTTTATAGCTTCAAATCTTACTTTAGTCACTGAGTCTAGTGCTGACATAATTTTGATTTTTTAATTGTGTTGTGTGTGTTGATGTGTATTTATTTAATTTGTCGATATATATATAGTATGTTATTTTTACTGTAATGGGGTTTATCCCGTAAATAAATAAATAAATAAATAAATAAAATAAAATAAAACTTTAGAGAAAAAAGTTTCGAATAAAAGTTGTAGGAAATTAATCGATTTGAAAGTTTTACTATAAACAATTAATTGTTTGAACAATTATTTGTTATTGTCAAAGAAGTGCTTATTAGGGCCAGTATTATAAAACTATTTTGACAGATAACTAGAAGTTAACTTGTGGAGTGACGTCACATGTTACAGTACTTCAAAAGGTATGAGTTAACTTTGTTGGTAGGAATGGGTATCAGTTAAAGTTAACTTGATTTTATAATACCGGGCCTAAGAAAGCTATCGGATCGTCGTACGATCGGATTTCGGCTCTAGCTGAATTCCGCCTTAGGCTGAATTCAGACAGATCCGAAATTTGATCGTACGACGATCAGATAGCTTTCTGATTGGTCTAAATTTAAATTCAGACCAATCAGAGAAAGCTATCTGATCGTCGATTTGAATGTACTGGATACCAAGTATCACATGAGTATATAGTTATATATTTAGTTTTTCGAAATAAAGTTTCATTTTTAAAAAGGGATCTCGAAAGCTTACAAACTTAATTAGCGAGAAGTTTTTATATTATTTTTATTTAGAGATGTAATTTTTTGCCAACAGTGATTAAATTACATCAATAACCTAGTCATTCTAACAAGACATGGGATTAGTGGAAGTTGGCCATGAATTATGAACTAAAAGCTGATCCTATTTCCTCTGTGCAAAACATGCAATACAATGTGTGCCTGCAGCCAAGTTATCTTCACTGCCCAAAAAGAGATCCCTTTGGGTTGTTGGATAAATAATCCTTTGTCAAGCTGCGACAGATCTGATTGGTCTCTGCCTAGCAACAACGTAAACATTCAGCGAGCGTGTGGTTCAAGAATTAACCCCCTGATCGCTGCCTTGAGTCTCCCTTCATATAAAAATTTTTTTAGGGTTATAACCAATAGTTCTGAATAAAAAAAGCAATAATGAAACTTCCATTCTTCAGCATGTTCCTGTACAGTTGTTGGGAGATTAGGGAATAGTCAAATTTTGTTAAAATGGATTTAAATTAAGTATCGCTCAGTTAATTAGTAGTTGCCATATATTGACATAATAATATAAGATTATTGCTGAAATAGTACAAATATTTTTATAGTGAGAAAATAGTGTTTTTATCAACCAAGATAGTTTCATTTCAAGTTTTCAAAAAAATTAGAGAACGCTTCTCTCAACAGTCTCAACTAATACTTTTACAACATTAAAAAAGATGAATTGTAGGTACTGGAGGCTATTACAGTTTTGTCATCTCACAGTTCTCACACTTTATAAAAAGTCTGAGTCAATTGAAATTATATAAAAACCCAATACAAATTACTTGTCTTGGACTATCACCAAGCAACATATACCTATTTAGGTATGTATGTATGTTCATTCTATTTGCTTGGAAAATATTTAAATAAATCCTCAAACTTGAAATTTACAGTTCACTTCATTTATCAAAATTTTTTTCTGGAAAATTTAAATTACACTGTTCATCTAAGTGTTATTCATACCAATGAGCGAATAATAATTCAACTGTAAACCATTGTTAGTAGAAATATACTACTCCCTTATACCAGAAGTCTGTTCTATCTGGAGAGATTTGTATAAGTAAATATATTTTTAAATTATTTTCCATTACACCGGTGTTAAGATCATTTCCATTAAAATGTATGTGTTGCACCCCTACTGTATGAACTAATGGTTTCCCAAAATATAAAAAAAAGAGAAGCATGCACACTATTAGAAATAGAGATGTGAAACTGTTCTAGTCGAAAAGTTATAAATTCCTGTTAATCCTTATCGACGGAATTATTTATTTTTCGAAATTTATGTTTTTCATATGAATTTCAGTTGATTATGAGTTGAATAATAGCAATTTTTAGTCAAAAAAAGTTCACGTTTTCATTTTGGAGTTTGGACGGTGGTTTCGGTATGAAACCACTAGGAAATAAATATTCTTTAGAAAAAATTATAATTTATTGAAATAAATTACATTTCCTTGCTAAATCTGAAATTGTATTTAATTTCTAGCAACTATAGGTACATAATTCTGTCTGAAAACTTGAAAAACAGTTTATTTGTCGTTCGAATATGAACCAACTTCTGAATCTGTTGCAGATGGTGTGAACCTCCAAGACAAAACGCCATCTGCTGGATGACCAAAGACTCAAACTCCTACTACACCATGTAGAGGTGACTTCTTACAGCGGGCATATCGTACGGCAAAGTCGTATCAAATGACCCTCCGCGAACGAGAAAAAGGAAGTGAAGCCTAGTTGATGAAAACAATGTAAAACACAATTCTGTAGGGTGTTGAAGAAGGGTGCGTTACGTTCTACCCACATCTCGTAACACCCACAGAGCTCCCTTGAAGAACTCCAATTCATAAAAGCATAAGGTATGGTATGTCATTTGACGCCATTAAGGTCACGTGATCAAAATGTCAAACTCGCGGTAACCTAGTCCAGTAAATATGAGTGATCTTTGTATTCTTTGTCAGTAAAATAGGGAGCATCTCGTTCTACCCACATTTCGTAACACCCACAGTGCATAACACCCAAAGTGCGTAACACCCAAATGTCATAACACCCAAATTTCGTTATGCCCACACTCACCGAACATACCCGAATGATGCGCTGTTGCCAAATTCATCCTTCTTTTAGGTTAGGTTAGTTAGGTTAAGTTAGATTGGGTTAACAGGAAATTGCAGAATATCTGGTAAATTATGCAACAGTGCATCATTAGGGTATGTTCGGAGAGTGTGGGCATAACGAAATTTGGGTGTTATGACATTTGGGTGTTACGCACTTTGGGTGTTATGCACTGTGGGTGTTACGCAGCGCACCTGTAAAATATATTTTTTCCTCTTGTGACTATACGTAATCGTAGTCACTAAAAACAGTTTTGGCAACATTGGTATATTGGTTATAATGAGAATGAGAATGGAGATATCCGACTTATTACGACCTTGAAAAAAAAGAGAGGAAAGTTCTTAATAATTCCATCTTTGTTGTCAGGAATGTCAGGTGAGCCAACACTGATAGTTGGGTTGGATAAGCTAAAAGCCCCCAAAAAAAGTGTGGGAAATATTTGATTGTTTATGACTTTTGTACGAATAGCAGAAATTTTTTCATTAGCGTGTTGAATAAAGGAAATATATATATTTTGTTTGATCTTTCGATATTTTTCATACAGTTAACCACGTAAGTATCTTGTAAAGTGTGTGTAATGATTATAAAACAATTTAGATCTTTGTAGAAAATGCCAAGGTGTTTCTATAGAGACTGCAAAAATTCTACGTGGAGAAAATCCAAAGTAACATTTCTACCTTTTCCAAAGCCTTCGAGGAACCTACCCAAATGTTTGAGATGGCTAGAACTTTGTGGGAACCCAAATTTAACATTGGATAGTTTGAATAAAAATACTTACATATGTTCCAAACATTTTTTGAATGATGGTGATGAATATCCTGTGCCCCACAACTACGAATGTGTATATGTTTCTTCAGATGTGAATTTGGGTGCCACTATCGAAATTGAGAATAATGCAAATGGGGAAAGTTCAAGTAATCTCATGCGAAGTGATGATATAAAAAAGTTTGAGATATGTGATGAAAATGATTGTAGTAGGGAGTGTAGAAAAAACTATGAGGTGTTTTATGCTATAAGCAGTGAACATAACTATGCCGATATTGTGAAAGACAAAAGTACACAGACTGTGATATCTAACAATTATTTCAGTTATGAAAGGCTAGAAACAACACCCCATTTTAAATTTTTAACTGGTTTGTCGAAACAACAATTTGAGGCATATTATGAGTTTCTAGATCCCAGTATCATGAATAATCTCAAATATTATCAGGGTCAGAGGAAGTCTCCAGTTAGGATGTGTAAAATCAAAGAGAAATTGAGTGTTAGAGATCAACTAGTTATCTCATTAATAAGACTGAGAAGAGGACTGACTCTTAAAGAATTGTCAATTTTCTGTGATATCAGTGAAAAGTATGTCTCTTCTATATGTTTCACCTTCATTCAATTTCAATATTTACAATGTATTGGTGTGCGAGGAGATATTATTGAGAAATCTCGTCGAAGTACAAATATACCACATTGCTTCAAAGTATTTCCTGAAAAAATCACAATGGTAATAGATGCTACTGAAATCAAGTTGGAGATGTCATCAAATTTTCAGCGGCAAGGTAACACCCACTCCAGTTACAAACACTTCAACTCTGTTAAGTTTTTGGTTGGGATGGGTGTTACGGGTGGTTTGATTTACAATAGTGAGGGGTTTGAAGGAAGCATTTCGGATCAAGCTCTATTTGAAAAATCCGATCTGATGCGTTTTTTAATACAGGGAGATGTGATTATGGCTGATCGAGGTTTCTTGATACAAGAAATATGTGACAGGGAACATTACAAGTTATACATACCACCATTTTTGGCTGGAAGGAGTAAATTGACAGCTGAAGAAGAGATTCGAACAAAAAAGATTGCTAAGGCTCGTATTCATGTAGAAAGAATAATTGGGCAGATAAAAAACTGGAAAATATTATCTAAAGTTGTGAAGATGAATATGATTGATAGTATTTCAAACATATTTTCTGTGATCTGCTTTCTTGTGAACTTTCAAAGCATGTTGATTTCAACAGAGAACTAGTCTGTCTTCATTTATATAATGATGAATCAACAAATTGTGATAACTGGAACATTTCATAAGGCTTTGTATGTCCTTGAGAATTCATATTATTTTTATACATTTTATATTCTTCTTTTGAAAATTTATTTTGTTTTTTTTGTTTTGATTATTATATTAGTTCGTTATTCAAAATGTTTCCTTAATTTTACTTGTCAAGTGAAAAAAGTTCCTAAAAAACTACAGTATTATGTGACATTTCATCAATCAATATAACTATAAAAAGAAGAACTGATACAAAAAAAGTAAAACTTCATTGATTTAACTCAAGATGAAAAATTTATTTCTTCACATTTCAAGTTCCTTGGAGTTTTCATAAGAAACATTTCAGGCACATAACAATTATAATAGAAGTTTTTCAACTTTGATTCAATATTGTTAATAGTGACTTGGTCGATTTCATTCATATGAACCTTGAAAACTAACATATTTTTATCAGACCAAACTACAAAATCACACTGATCAACTTCAAATACAATCATTGAAGATACCACCTGATATAGATATGGGTGATTATCTTTAATGCCGAAAACACCATTTACTTTCCTCAAGAAAAAATTATTCCTCTGAGCGGGAGTTAAAATCTTCTGGAAGTCATGGGGATCATGACCCTCTAGGAGCTTGGGGCATTTGATTTCAATAATTCTAACTATCTGCCCATTTTTCATGACAATACCATCTACGGTACTAGCTAGAAACGGATATTTTTTGTTAACGACTAGTCCAATTTGCTGCACTTCTTCACCTTCTTCTATTACTCTGAGAATATAACTTGTTCTTGCAACTGATTCCATCTCAGAGCCATACCTCATTGCATTTGTCTGGATATCTTTAGATAGTCCCCATAAATGTTTCTTGAAAAAGTTCATTTTTGCTGAATCACTGGTCAAACTGGTTATTCTTTTAGTTAAAGACGAGGTTAAAAAATATCTTCTCATTTTCTTCCACTTTTTGCTGCCTTGATCAGTTCCTTTGATAAGCACCAAGCTATTCAATGACAACTGAGTATTGAAAAATGTCTTCATATTTTCCCTAAATTGCAAAACTTTAGTCTTCAATATATTTATATCTTCCTCATCTAAAACAAAATCTTCATATTCTATTGTGAGGAAGGATTGAAAAATGCATTGCTCTTCATTTTTTTGGAGATCAGCCACAAAATTATTCAGGTTCATTTCTCTTGTATAACCTGTTGGTCTAGGATCGAAACTGGATCTGAAAGAGGGAATTTTGACATTTTTGTATTCTTTAACTGCCACACTTCCAGGATCTTTATCTTTAGCTCCAAGCCCCCATTCTCTCAACTTGCTTGTAGGTGCCAGGGCTGAATGTCCTTCTGCGATACAATGTTTTTCCAAAAATAACAGTACAGCACTAACATGACTGCAACGTCCCAAAGCTGATGCTTTGCACTCACATTGACCTGATATCACAGCTCCTGACAAGTTATTGAGTTCAATGTTAACAGAATATTTTTCATTTTTTTGAAATGAACTATAACAATTAGCTTTGAGCATGTAACTGTTTCCGACCAACTTATCCATCACATCATGAATGTAGTCACTATCAACATACTGTTTACCACGTCGGAAAGGTTTTTCAGTTGTGCTCTCGTAAGTAACCTCACAATCCTCATCTTCAATAAGAGTTCCAACGATGTAAGAATAAATGTGTCCTCTATTGAAAAACTTGGGTATATTTACTGATGGAAACTTATTCCACTTCCCAACAGTCTGTGTTGAAGGCTTGGTTGAAGGTTCTGCAGATGTTGATCCAGAAGAACTAGAGGCCTGATCAGCATGTTTCTTTTTTTCGTACCACAATCCTCCATCAACTCCCAAAAATATACTGTTTTCTCTACCAGCATCTATACAGTTTTTTATCCTAGAATATAGAAAGTTTACATACATTTATTTTAATGGGTATGGAAAAAATATTACCTTTCGATTAACTTCGACTTTTTGCCCGTTTTTTTGAGACCCCGACATTCTAACCACCTTTTCAACTCTTGTACACCGTGATCATGCAAACTGACGCCTCTTCTCAAAGTTGCACCGGGAACGTCTTCAGGTAGTAGCGTTATGTTTTGGTCATCCATCATACCTAAACACACTTGAGACACTTTTAAAATATTAAAAAAATTCTAATAAATTGCACAATACGTATAATAAAATCAGCACTGAACGATTAATCAAGATAAACAGTAAAAAGTAAAAGTGAACAGTGAACGTCTTTCGGTCTTTGACTTTTGACATATATGGTCGAACGTCGAACTGTTACTGATATTTTTGGATTTATAACCATAGTTATATACATTGTTAATGTTGGCTACACTGTAGAAAGGAATGGAATAATCAAGAACTTTCCTCTCTTTTTTTTCAAGGTCGTAATAAGTCGGATATCTCCATTAAAAACAATGTCATCTGTCCGAATCTGTCGAAATATTAATTGATCATCTTTATTTGTTGGTTATATTATTAAATCATTCTTTTCTTCTATTCAAAGGGTAATTGCACCTAATTTTATGTTTTAATGTATTGTTTTTTGAATTAATTCAGAACGTGAAACCCAATAATTTGAGTATCGGCTCTAGTTTTATGTGATTACACATTATTGTCTTTGTTTACAGCTAGGTACCTGGCACAACTAGGAACGATATTCGACCAAACAAATCAATTAAATTCACATACCTTATGCATTCAGAATCGTTCTGAAATCAGTTTCAGTATGGTCGATGACAAAGTAGAAATGAATAACGACAGTGAAAGCTACACAAGTTTAAATACAAGTGATCCAAAAAATGTACAAGAGCTGACTCAATATGTAAGTTACCTTGTTATCAACTGAATATCATCTAATTGAAAATATTCTCAGGTGCAGACTTTGCTCCAGACAATCCAAGATAAGTTCCAGAATATGTCTGATCAGATATTAACCAGAATTGATGAAATGGGTAATAGAATAGATGATTTGGAAAAGAATATTGGGGATCTAATGACACAGGCAGGGGTTGAAGGAACCGATAAATAATTTCCCATTTGAGTGGAAAGTGGAGAAAAGAATATCACAGTAGCTCATGTTTTGTTTTGGTGTTACCTTGTATACAGCCACGTTGATTTTCTCATTGAATTAACATAATAAAATGATACTATTATTTAATGAGATTCCTTGTTTTCATGAGTACCACTTCTTTATCAATTCTTGATCATAATCTCATCGAAAACTAAATACTACAGTTTCCTGTATGATTGTTCTCTACCAATATATTTACAGAACTGCCACATGTTTCGCTATAAGTAGCTTCTTAAGGCAGGATAATTTGTCCTACATTTGATAATATATGATAACTGTTACCTGTAAAATGTATCGTAATCAGGTATAAATAAATATAGATGAATGAAAAGCTCTGCTCCTTCATAAGGTCATTCAATTCAAATGCAAACTACAGTTTAGGTGTTTTGGACCATGGTCCTCATCAGCTCTTTTGCTAAAAAGGTTATTATCCTCATGAAACTGATACTCGGTAATTATTGACAAAACCCACATTGAGTGCAAATAATATGTTTGGTGCTGAAGTTATTGATCTCTACAAAAGGCCAATCCCTTTTAGCTTGAATTTTAGTTAAATAATAATTAGTAGTTAACAGACGAAGTCCATATGGTACCGGTGGTTTTTGCACTACCTCATATTGTAAAGTACAGCTAAACCTCAGATTTAGTATCAGGTCTCTTTTCTTGAAAATGTTAACGTTGTTAGCAAAACGCATGCAAATATCAGTTTGGCGTTTGGGTAATCGATTCAAAGCAGTTGGAGAGTTGCACTGTGACAAGTTTCACGCGACTCCATTTTCAATATAGTAAACTGGGCAACTACTTTCGACTGGTCTTGAACCTTCTCTGATTGAGAACGTGAACAGGCCTACCATGGTACCTACATGTGATACATCGTGTGAAAGTTCTTGAATGATGGACACAGGTTTCTCTTTACCTGATACAGGCCCTTATCCACCTCCCAATATTTTTAAAAATTATACAATATCTAAAATATCCATCAAGGCGGTAATTTTCATTTCAAATTATCTTTGGTAAGTACACTCCCTATAATTTAAATTACGCAATTGAAGTAATAAATTTTTAAAGAGGTTCACCCTGTTAATGAAAAAATGCGGTATTCTTGATGCGATCTTTCAAATGTATTACAATTGGATATATATTGTCAGGTTTTTGGAATTAGCCCCTTTCTTTGGTGGTTCTTGTATCTATTACATACAAAAGGAAATCACACCTCACTTTGAACAACTGATGGATTTTCTGAAGATAAAGTGAACTTTACTGGTGTATAAATCTACGGTTCAAACTATACCTACTGAAAAAGATATGCTGAACAAGTACGTTTCTGACTATTACTCAATGTATATGCTATTAGCAGTACTAGCTATAGATTTTTAAATTATTCCCAAGAATAGTAGTGATTGAGGTGTACGTTGAGCATTTTTTTATTTCAATATTCTTCAATATATATGCTAAAGATGCAGAAGATATTCTAAAAAAGATAAACCTAGACGCATATATACGTCTATACATAACATATTCAAGAATCAAGTACATTGATGTTATCTTGGTATCCTATATAATGTTTTTTCAACCGATGAATTTCAATTCAATGAATAACAATTTTGAGAAAGCAAATTAACACACAAAATTAATATCTTCGATTTCAAATTTTATTTTTGAATTTCTTCACAAGAGTTGGTGAATTTTTTTCTTCATTGGAAGTATCATCTTCAGTATCGGTTTCTTCCTCCTCTTCGCTTTCAGAGAAGCTTTGCTTCATAGAATCCAAAGTATCTTCACTTTTGGACAATTTTTCCCTTGAATTAGGTATACCAGGGGTTCTTTTGTTGTGCGTTGAAGAAAATATAACCCCCAGCGAACCCAAGGAACTTGAAGATCTGAATATGGAGCTTTTTCTCACTGCTTTGTGATGGATGGTGTCAGGAATACGTAGAGATTTCTTGAATTCCTATTGAAAATTTCCAAATGTTACCAACAATTGAATGGGGAATTTTAAATAGAAATTACCGATCCCAATTTTCCTCTCATTTTCTGAAAGTCCTGAGTATCAAACAAAAATTCATTTCAGATTCAAAGATCCGTAATTCAAATAGTTAATAACATGTTAACGGTGCTAGGCCGTTATGAGAGCGAATACAGTCGAATAATAAGTATTGTTATGAGGATTATTTCTCATCGTTGTTCATTTTTTGGTTGAAAGAAGTTATCAAGTCACGTCCATAATTTGCGAGGCGTGCCTCGCTATTTCTGGAGTAAATGTTAGGTACCCACTTTATATCCTGATGATTACATTCACTTCTCAATCAGTAAAGAGTGTTATAAATAATATTCGTGAAATATATTGTATATAATATATCGTGACTTTTTCTAGACAACAATTATTGTAACACCAAACTGAAATTACGTGTACTCGATGCGCGTCTTGCTAACAAGGTTAGCATCTTGACACTGAGTTCAATGTGAGTCCTTCATTTCCAAGAGTCCCGACACCACACAAGCTCTGGAGTGTTTGCAGGATCGTCTGAAATCGACTAGCTATGTTCAGGAATGCATTCAACTCACCAAGATCTGTATGGATTAATTTTTTTTTCAGTATAGTTAATAGTTCTCATTATGCACAGCATGATGGAACAGCCATGGGTTACCGCAACCCATTGTCTCCATCCATAGTGGACCTGTTGGCGGATGATATAAAAGAGCTCAGTTACCTATACTTCCCTAGGATCTGAATCAGATATGTGGATGTCCCAATTTTCACTGTGCTGGATACAATAAGGATAGCCAATATTGAGAATGTCCTTTCAGCACTAAAGATCAGGTGTAGAATTTCTGTACGAATTAGAAAAAAAAAGTTTCGAACAAACGGAATGGTATAGAATTTGACATTTCCAGGAAAGACACGAACTCGTTCAGGTACTCCTAACGACTCGATTCATTGTCAACAACTGCAAAATTTCTTGTCCATAGGCTTAGAAAATTCGAAGATTAGTACGACAACATGAAGAGCGAGTGATTAAGCATGTAGCTGAAGTGATCGGTTACAAGCCAAAGATCGTGTGTAGATAAATTAAATTATAAAATTTGAAATTAGGGATTCGCTTCCGTTACCATAGGACTTTTTGAAAGATGCGAGTTGTGAAAAGTTTATAGTAATCCCATTTGAACCTCATTACACTAAATGACTACAATAAATTTTCGAAAAGTATATGTATGAAAATTACAATCCCTTATTGGCAACCAAAAAAATAAATCAGAAAGTACAGGAAAGTCAGGAATTTATGAAATCAGTTGTCAAAATTGGCACAAGAAATATTATTATACATTGGTCAGTGCTTATTTACTATCTTAGACTGTAGGATATAAATAGTAATGACCCTAGTCTTCAGATTCAGCATCGATTTGTTCTGAAGATGGTAACTTCGTTAGCGAGACACGTATATAGAGTTCAAGCAATATCAGTTTGCTGTTAGGATAATTTAATCTTCAGAAAGATCTTGACTTTCACACCAAATGAACCAATCTCATTGTTTATTTTCAAATTGAATACAGTAGTTATACAAAACCAGTAAAATGTTTTTACAAACCTCCAAGTCTGAGTCTTCGTTGATAGAATCCACATTGTTATACGCTTTAGTTAAAATCTCCAAACATTTTGCATGATATCCGATCTCGACAGTAACGAAATCCAACAATATCGATTTGATGTCGTGAAGCTTTTGTTTTTCGAAGGAGTTAGTTTTGTCTTCCAAGTTGTGGATCGACTTTGATACCTCTGCTGTCGCTTTAACCAAATCAGTTTCTGCTTGAATCTGAGGAATGTTGGCGAAAATTACCTAAAGCTTGATTTTGTAGTTCTCGCAATAAGCATATATGTTGTGAAGATGTTTATAAATTGCAACCTAATACTTAATGTGTTTTTATGTCCAGAATAACACGAAACAGAAACACATGTAATGCTCAGAGAACATCGTACATAATTTTAAATTTTCAAGCTCCATGAAAACCTCCCTCGACAATTAAATCCACAGCTTGAACGATTCGTTCAGGTCTAAAGTACCGTGGTTCTTACAAAAATGAAAATAGGTATATATACCTCCAAATTTGAAAATAAGAAAAATTAAATTTTGTTCGTTGAAAAGGTGGAAAGTAGATTAATATATTTATATACTGAAATTTGCGAGTAGGTAGGTAGGAACTCATGTTTTTGAACGTTCATTATCCATTGGGTATTCTCAAAAATTAGATATAGCAGTAATAATAATGAACAAAAATGACATAAAGCGTTTTCTGCCACTTTGGCATTCAAAACGTATTTGTTTGTTTCTTTCTCTCACTAACGGTCAACCCATTTATAGTAAGAGAGACAAAAATGGATGTCCACCTGATGTCTTAATTGTGTGCTATGTGGGAATCTCAGAGCAGAAGATTTCTTTCTCAATTTATTGCATAAGTTGCCATCAATATGGGTATTCCACTGTAGTTTAGGAACGAACATGACACCTAGCATGTTTACTGCATCCGAAGACTTTCAAACAGATTCATTTCTTGAAGTTATCCTTGCAAGGAGCACATTAGCATTTTGAAGTTTGTTGTTAACTTTCAGGTTATTCTTACCCATGTCATATCCTTATATATATATATATATATATATGTATATACCTATATATATATATAAAAGAACTTCGAAACCACTATGTGATTTCTGTTGGTGAGGTTGCAGTCAACAGAACAGAAATCACATAGTGGTTTCGAAGTTCTTTTTTCAACTGGTCAGTCACGACCAACCCAAGGTTTATATATATATATATATATATATATATATATATATATATATAATATATATATATATATATATTTGATCGGCTATAGGCTTCCGCGGTCAGAAATGTGCTGGCTGGAACTTCCGGTTGATCCGCGTCTGGAAAGATTTACTTGTCTACGTTTCGGCTCCCATTTCGGAGCCATTTTCAAGACTGAGTGACCTTGCGTCTAGGTCTGAGTTGTCTCACTAACTGGCTATCATCACTGGAGCCAGCTTGACAGACAGATATGCTAACCACTACACTACTGAGACCATACACAAATATTTATCAACATTGCACAGAACTCAATATTTTCAATGATATATATTATCTATACCACTAGATGGGGAGCTCTTCAGACATGATATTACAATTCTCCCGAAACAAAATGCTCTCTAGTCTGTACTACTACAACATTTTTCAAAGATACTTCTTTCCAAAAATTGACCATATCCACGTTTCGAAAACTGTTCCAATTTGTCAATACCTGAATTGTTCTGGCGGACCACCGCCCGCGTGTATTATGTCGTACCATTTTATTATTGTGTTTTTATTGCTTAGTTTAACAACATTACATCATTTTCTTGATGCTCATGCGGGCATAAAGTCCACTTTATGCACTTTTCAAGTTTTACTATGTTTTCCTAGCAACCATATAGTATTATTACTGTTTTTTCCGCAACTATTTATATTTTTCAGTATGACATAAAAGTTGGTGTGTATCACTTGAATAACTAGATGTATATTCCCTCGGGCGACACCATCGAGCCAGAGGCCCTCGGCTTTGTAAGATAGTCGCCCTCAGAGCATAAATATCTACTTTATACCTTTGGTAACACGAAAGGGAAGCCCTATTATGTGCAAAGAAATCCCAATGAATCAAGGGACAGGAGTTACGAATTACCATTCACTTTGAATTTTTGAAGTTTGTAAGCGTCAGGAAAAACCTCTCTCGGCAAGAAGTTCCGAAGCTCAGCTGTTCTATTGAAAAAAGATCCCTGAGCAAGAGAGGTTCGACAGGTCTCCAAAGTTCACAACAAAGGGGTAGGAATTCTGTACACGAGTCATCCGTGTAGATATTGCCAAAGGTTGAACGACTGATAACTATTCAGAAGAGCACCGACCGTACCGTAAAAATATAAAAAAATCATGAAAAAGAATTGACGATGTCGGAGGTGGGTCTTTTTGAAAATATACGCGGTACAGCTTATCCAATCCAACCTGTCACTGTAAATCGTCATGATGTCCGTGAAATGGATTAGCTGAAAGTCTTTACCGATAGTGATGATAAAAGTTTATAGATACCATGATACCGCTTATAGGCCTTAACCTATTCTCCACTAGTAAGAATTAATCACTTGAATGTTATTTCATTTTATCTTAGCATGCCTTTGAAGAACAATTGGGTAGTGAAAAATCGATTTATTTGGATTTGGATATGTCTAAGATGTCTGATATGTCGCTTACAACCTTTTATAATTTTGATTTCCTAGGTTCTGAAAGCATTGGGTATTCAAAACATTTTTTCAATGGGAAAACCTTCAATAATTCGAATGATTATGGTACCAATCTGTAGGACTGAGCAATATACAGTGCTTTTCTTTAATGTCTCCCCCCCTCTTTTATTTCTTGAACTAACTCAACTTTTAACTTTTCAACTCAAAAAATTGAAACTTGGGATAATGAAATTGATGCGTGAATACCATATTTTGGAGTAAAATTGCCATCATTTTGAAACTCCAGACATATCCAATCAATTATTCTCGGTTTGTATGGTAGTGGCTTGCTTATTCGATTTACTTTTCCTTACTGCAAATTTGCATGTGGGTTCGATCCCGAGTCATAGCGGACATTTTTCTGGCGGGATATTAGTGATGGTAAATGTTACCTATAGAGATACCAATCATAATGAGGTCTAATGATCAAACACATTGCACCGACTTGGTGATGGTGGCATATAAGTTTCTCAGGTTTACCTATAATTGAAGTAGCAAATGCCCAACCGAAAAATTAGTAAGACGCCCCAGAGCGATACGACACACAACAGTGTTAGCCCTTCCCAGAAAGCATTTGAAGTTTTCGAAAAAAAATGAGATGTTCATTTATTCATGAATCACTGATTTGACACCTGTGAATTAATTGTACTATTGATGAGTGAATATTATAATCATCTATATGGTGCAAATGCAATTGAAATTTTGACAGATGACTGCAGGAAGTGATTTTTGATTATAGGCATCTATTGGGATACTGAGATTTTGTTTTCAGTGCATTCTAAAATCCCTTAACTGGCAACCAAAATAAAGAAGTGATTTTGTTTCTTAATTCAATTCCATGTCTATTTATTCAACTATGTATTAGAAGCTGAACCGAAATTATGAAAAATTACACTTCCACTATGAGCATTACCTTGACAGTGATTGATAATTTCAGTTAAATGTTCTATATTTAAAGTTTTTCAAAAAAATCTGCTCATAATTATTGTTGTCTGACTACATTCTAGCAACAGCGGAATTCGAACATCTCTCAACTATGTAAGAGTGCATATATTTGTTGGATTGAAATGGTGCAAGGAATATCTAAGTAGACACTCACAATTTGTTGCCTATTTCTAGGATTCCTTTCCCTCAGTCTGTCCAGTTGCCTCCTCCTCGAAACCTCCTTATCTCTCGCAATGTAAATATCTTTCACCTCTTCTTTCGCATGCTTACAAATATCTTCATATTTTGCAAATTCACCTACTACCTTTTCATCAATAGTTTGAACCCTCATATCTGCATAATCACCAATTGCTGAGAAATCATCTGCGAAATTCTCCAAGCTCACAGCTAAGGACTTGTTAATATTTTCGGTCTCCGCATAATTCAGAATGAGCTTTGCTATTTCATCCCCCTTATCCCGTAATCGGGCTGCCTTGCGGGAATATTGGGCAAAAGCAGTACAGAATTCGCCAATGTTCTTTTCAACAGATTGAATTCGACCCTGAATGAATTTGGCCTCTGTTTCACTGAAAAAATGGGGACAAATAAATGGCGAAAAATCAAACAATAAACTGAAATGAAAATCTATATTGTAAAATATTTATTTAATAAAGAATATTTTTCAGAAGTCTAGTACAGTGTGCATATGCAAATATATTGTTCGTTTTCTCCTTTTTGGGCAAACAAGTCTTTTTATTTCGAAAATTTGTACAGCATTCTTGTTCAAACGCAGATTAGATAAAAACAATAATTTGAGAATTAACATACAGTATTAAAGTGATAGCAAACCTTTTCTCTAGTGATAAGATATAAAATATTATTTACCAATTGCTTCTTGAACGAAATTGATTCAACATGGTGGTATTAGAGAATTATTGACACTTCACATGACAACCGAGTAGTGGATACAAACAAACTTGAATGAATTGTTGCCAACAGAAAAAAATAATCAATACACTGAAACACATTTTTATTATAAAAATACAGAATACAATAATAATCAATAATTCTTTATAAAAATACTCATGAACTTGAAAGATCCATAATGAGAAATGATGTGCCTTAATGTTATTCAACAACAGCAAAAGAACTACCAGTACAAGCAAAAGCATACTTGACTCTTTTGTTAGCTAGTATTTGAGTGGGTACTTTAACGTCTTTTTTGTCACCTGTTCCACAACTGCCATGCTCATTCCAACCCCAAGAGTACAACTTTCCATCACTAGTCACAGCTAAGTTGTGCTCGGAACCAAGGCTCAATTGAACAACATCATTCAAAGTGGGAATTTTTGCAGGTTTGTATGGCACTTCCCTCTCAGCTCCAAGCTGGCCATAGGTATTGCGGCCCCAAGTAAATACATCTCCGTTCTTCGTGAGACCAGCGCTATGGGTCCAACCAGCATGAACAGACTTCAGACCCTCGTTACTGAACACTTCCAATGGTACAAAACTATTGGCTACATTGGGGTCAACCCCAAGTTGGCCATACTTATTTTCACCCCAACTAAGTACAATGCCATTGTCCCTAAGAACTACCGTATGGTGCTGTCCACTGGCTGCACTAATCACATTTTCAAGATCAGGAACTTTGGATATACTTAAGTAGTTGTTGTCATCGAAATTATCACCTAATCCTAATTGGCCTTTGGCTCCAGTGCCAGCAACCAGAAGTCCTCCATCCTTGGTGATTATTGCAGAATGTCTTAAACCACAACTTACATGCTTGAATCCTGATGCCAATTTTTGAGAAACTTGCAGTCTTGATGGTATTCCAGTACAAGTTATGCTTTTTGATAGGCCAAGTTGAGTATTTTGGTTATTTCCCCATACAAACTGCTTCCCACATTCTGATACAGCTGCACTGAAATCCCAACCACATGAAATTTGGACTATGTGGAACTCCTTTAATATCGCTATTTGGGTTAGCTTCAAGGTATCGTCTGAAAGACCCAATTGACCCTTGGAATTCCAACCACAGCAATAAACAAAGCCTTTGTTATCTAAAATCAAAGTATGCCCAGCTCCTCCTGCTATAGATACAATATCCTTGACGTTGAGATCACAACCCCTTAGAGAAACTTCCTTTGGTTTCGGTTCGGCATCGGATTTATGCCCTAATCCTAATTGACCATAACTGTTAGCACCCTGGTAAAAATGGCACCAAGTTAATCAACTTCAGTTTTTTATACAAACAGTCATGACTTACCCAACAATATAGACTCATGTTGAAACGAAAACTTGAAGGAAAGAGTCGTTTTTACTTTATTAATGGTGGATTCTTTGAAACACGCGTCCTGCTGTCTCTCAATAAGTGAGGTTGTGTTTTCGACGTAAAAAAATTAAAAATGTCTTCTATTCTGACGATACAGGAAAAGAGAGAGAAGTCAGCGATAGATAAAAAAACCGCAGAAACCGATAACGTAGATGGAAAAGACGAATTTTGACCCTTCGTTAAAAAACTGTCTTTCTATACCTAACGAAAATGTTTTGAATATCCTGATCCTTCTCATCTGAATGTCATTGCCATTAAGTAAAAAATCCTGCGAACAGTGCGAACCCTGCTAATAGAAGTAGAAGATGAAGCAAAGCAAGGTGCTAGCGCTAGCAAGCAAATAAAAAATCCACAATCCATGGTTGCCAATAGCTTCTAGCCAAATTACCTATACAATCAGAGGAATAACTCGACAGCATTGCCTTCGTTCTTCGTTATGTATTCGGGTGTTTTGGCCTTGAAGCGACATTGTCATCATTCCATCAATAGCTCTGATTTCATGATCAAATTCCATTATAGGTAATCATGTATGAGTAGAAGCAGTATTACACGATTGATTGGACAATAAATTCATGAATTTCTTCAAGGCCACGCAGTTCTATTTTACGTTTAGCATTAAATTGATGAATGCGTCTTTAGCAATTTATTGATGACGATAGGCATTGTTCTATTTATTGTCGATAAACCATATCGATAAACTCATGTATTTTCAGGGATTTTTGTTTTATATTGCCTATACCAACTTTATATACAGGAATGAATTGATGAAGGGTGTAGAGTGCCATCCTCTCTCAATGAATTCATCAATTCATTCGTGAATTAATTCATGAATTCATTGTGCGATGTATTGATAGATGTAATACTGCTTACATAATAACCTTCATTTGAATCAGGCATCCCAGATAAAGTGATGTCGGGGGGGCAAATACCAGTTTCAGCATGGAAATCACTTTCTTTTCAAAAAAACAAACGAAAGTTTCCGGGGAGCAGATGCCACCGTATTGGTTCATTTCGTCATTTGACAAGATGTTGAATGACTTGAATGTATCTGGAATGCATTTTCATGATAACCTTCATTTGAATCAGGCATCCCAGATAAAGTGATGTCGGGGGGGCAAATACCAGTTTTAGCATGGAAATCACTTTCTTTTCAAAAAAACAAACGAAAGTTTCTGGGGAGCAGATTCCACCCAACGTTCATATATAGGAAAGTTACGAAATGTCACGAGTTTATAGGCGAAGGGGTACCTGAGGCTAGGGGCAGGGTTTGGGGAAATCGAAGTTGGCAATTCTGGGGTGAATTGGGTAAATTAAAAATCTCTATAGGTGGCATAAACCCTTAGAACCAAAGATAAACAGAAAAAGTGCAAAGAAATTGTCACAGAACACACAAACATATATGTTTCATGTGGCTGATTCCTGATTGTCTAGAATAATGAATATATATTTTAGAAAATGTGCTGAAGAGATTTCACAGGGAGGTGCATCAGAAACATGTGTTTTTGAACTTCCAAAGCTGAAAGAGGATTTAAAAAGAATTCAACAGGAATTCCAGGAATAAAAGGAGATGATGGAGAAACTCAAAGAATGCAACACATTCCTAGGTAATGAACTGACTAAAGAAAGAATGAAAAATAAAAATTTGGAAAAAATAATTGTAAATCTCTCTACCAGAATTTTGCCAAGTCAATTGAAAGAGAGAATTTTAGAATCTTTGTCAGAAACGCTATCCAGTGCTCAGCTTGATGTTATTCTGAAATTGAAAAAGAATGTGAAGTGGTCTAATGATGACATCTCCACGCTAAGATATTTCAGCAAACAGGCGTATCTATATTTACAAAAAGAAAATTATCCTCTTCAAAATGTGAGAACATTGCAACCACACTGTAGTAAAATTAATATGACTTCAGGTTTGCTGAAGGATGTACTCAGATTTATGTCACTTGGTGCAGTAAATATGACTAACAAGGAAAGGGACAAAGTATTATTATATGATGTAATGAAAGTTTCAACAATATATGAATATGATAAAAAACAAGATGAACTTGTAGGATCTTACAGTTATGTTCAAATTGTAATGGCAAGAAGTTCATTTGGAAATTGAAAGCAACCGGTATATAATGGCTTCGACAGTAATATGAATGAAGATTTACTGATGTAAATCATTATTGCTTTACACGGTGCATCATTCGATGTTGTAGCAATAGTTGGAGACTGTGGATCATCAAACCAAAAAACCCATAGAGATTTGGGTATTGACATAAATAATGTATTTTTTCGACACCCTGCCTCGGAGAAGAAAAATTCTGTTTCCCTGATGCTCCTCATTTACTTACTTAAACTGATAAGAAACTGGCTGTTGCGTACAGGTTTGTGTTTTGTACGTTGCACCTTATGAATTAATTAAGATTTTGCTTAATTTTCCAGGTTTTCGGCTTCCAAATGGAATTTCAGTAACAAGACACCTATTGCAGTAGAATTTTGTTCTTTATTCAAAATAACAGAAATACATTTGAATTGTATGGACAACGCTGACAAACAAAATGTATCAATTCTTTAGATTAATACTTTTGTACAGTTTTGGAAATACATCATATTGACTTGTATTGTGGTAATGGGGTTTGTTAACAATAAAAAGAATGATAATTTTTGTATTTTAGTGGTAGTCAGTTTTTAGTTTATAATTAATAAATAATAATGCATATGATGCAAGTTTAAATTCAGACCTGATTATTTTTGTGAGTTTGAATCCACACAAAATAAGGTGTTCCCATAGGTTCCCCATGTATATATATATATATATATATATATATATATATATATATATATATATATATATATATATATATATATATATATATATATATATATATATATATATATATATATATATATTTGTTTCATATATAGTTATGTCGATTATAAAACATGACAGAATTCTGATTCAATATGCCAGAACAATTTTCCAAAGGAAAACGTTCATTGTAAAATTGATCTTAGATCTTTTTGACCATGACACAAGCACTAACCGCTACACTAACTTCAAATTAAATTGAATGTTTTTTTTTGAGAAGATATATGACTAGAAAATAACACTGCTCGTTCTAACTTTCATATAATGTAAACTATATTTAATCATATTGAACTTGTTATAATAGGCTAAACAGCTTTAATTGAATGATAATACACAAAAATGAATTGAAATATGTGAAAAAATTTAAATGAGAAATATATCCAAAAAAGTCATAAAGTGAATGAATCTTTATCTTTTCATTTGCTTTCGTTTTCAATTTTCATATATATCAAGATCAGATCGAGTTGAGTTATCTGTCAAACCAAACACAAATACTTTTTCTCAACTGACATTCAATTGAACACCATAAAGTTAGATTTTCAATATACTCGAATATTCATAGATCCTATTAGGGAAGTATCATTTTGCCATATATTGTTATATCTACCAATCAGATACCAGAAACTGAAATCCACTTGCATATTAGTATATCGTGGAATTTCACCTTAACCTCATTGACGCCCCCGCAATATGGAGGGATCGATATGATGACATTTCGTAACCTTCCTCCTATATACCAACGTTGATGCCACCGTATTGGTTCATTTCGTCATTTGACAAGATGTTGAATGTATCTGGAATGCTTTTTCATGGGCTGCAAGTGCAGCAAAATGAAATTGCGCATGCGCAGAATCAGATTTTGCTGCTCTAGTAGTAAGAATTTTGCTGCTCATGAAAATATGAAAATGGTATTACAGCTTCATTTCCTGTCCCTTGTCACGATTTTTGTCAAGTTTTAATTATATTATTATTATTATTCGAGTTGCAGATAATTCTGAGGGTTTTTCAAAATGAAATTATAATGCAAAAATGTGTGAAATTTCTAAGATATCTTTTAGGGTGTTCCATGTTTGAGTGATTATATTCAAGATGGCAGCGGTTTATTGCTATATCAGGCCTAGTTTCGTTCATTTCGGTCTATTAGTGACATATTGGAGCCTGTGACCATATTTTAGGGGTCAACAAATACGAACAAGAGCATAAGAAGTCTACCGGAAGTGCCAAACACAAGATGGCGGTCTCGGTAGTGTAGTGGTTAGCATATCTGCCTATCAAGCGGAAAGCCGGGGTTCGAATCCTCGCCGGGCCACCGTGCTGGGTAATCGCAAGTTAAAAGGTAAGGCCTCGTTGATCCATTGCTCGCACAAGTTTCGACTTCTGAGGGTTGACGTTCGTCAGCTGGTTAACGAAAACGAACAATTTTAGAACAACAATATATATGGCGGAAAAAATGTATATTTTCATAAGTATTCTCCAAATGCATAATTTTGATCGATTTCAAGTTGTAGTCCCACATTTTCGAGCATCGAAATCTCGTTTAAAAAAAAAATTGCGGAACAGGATCGAAATCCAAGATGGCGGCTATCTCACGTTCACTGAGTTCACTCACTCCATGTGAAGAGTAGGTCTCTTTTATTATTTATGATGATTCTTGGTAGTGATAGGAAAGAAAGATCATAGGATAAGGGCATTAAGTAAAGGGATGAAAATATTCATAACAATGTCACTCTTTCGAAATACTCAAAATTAAAGGCATTCTTCTTTGCCGCACTTGCACACTGCTCTATGCATCCCACTTGCAACTTGCAACACCCACATGACCTCGTCGTAAGCACCCTTGTACTTGTATAGGTAACCAATTCTGAGATCTCTATCGGAAATTGATAAAAATAAAATTATAAACTGGAGGTTTAGCTCACGTAAATTAACAATCGACTTTGATAAAACAAAATTCATACCATTTGCTTGTTACAGAAACAAACTTCCTGATTTTGATACCTTCTTGTTCATGGAACATAAGTAATGACTTCATGAAAATTCAAAGTGTTTCAGACATCAAATATCTGGGCATAACGATCGATCAGCATCTCAGATGGGACAGACATATTAACAAAACAGTTAATAACTAAGAAATCTGCTTTTCATATTCAGATTGAAATCTCAATAATTGAGAATCCTATACTTTGCCCTTGTTGTATCAATAATTCAATATGGAATTATGGGTGGAAAAGTGCACTAGATATGCCCATGAAAAAATTTGAAGGTTTTACAAAAATATTTTTCGAAAAAATCTACAAAAAAAAGATAAGTTTAATATCTGAAAAGTAGTTCATCGAAATAAAAATATTCGATATAAGACAACTTTATTTCTATAATATCATGATATACATTTGAAAAAATGAATGTAGACTTTTGAAAAAAATGGATCATACTTCGATCAATCAAACCAGAAAAAACACAACTACATTCAAAAACCAGTGCACCAAAAAAAAAAATAGGCCAGAGAGGAATCATATGTTTACCTATGCAAGAAAGTAATCAACTTTGCTCCAGAAGATCTGAGAAAAGAACTAATCGTTGTAATCTCTTCAAGTATTATAAAAAAGATAATGAAATTAAAGATCAACAGTATTCATAAAGTATGACGGTACACCTGATTTGGAAATCGCCCGGTGATACACAACTAAGTGTAAAGCTGAATTCAGACAGATCCGAAATCCGATGGTACGATGATCTGACAGCTTTCTGATTGGTCTAAATTCGAATATAGACCAATCAGAAAGCTGTCGGATCGTCGTACCATCGGATTTCGGATCTGACTGAATCCAGCCGAAGGACAACCGGTGCAATGGCAGTAATAGTGTAACCACAGAACACCCTATCTGTAAAGAAGCGCATCTGAAGCATTCCGAATCGCAAGCTTGGCTTGTATAAGAGAGTTGAAGTGCTGCCATGAACGTTAACGTAAACGTACAAATTGACAGCTACGCATTCGTAGTTTTGCCCTGTTTACGTTTACGTCGAGAACTTGTTTACGTTACGGGCCTACGCATAGAATAAGATCTATGGGCCTACGTCATCTTGCAGGCGCTTACGGACACGTTAAAGATCAACGTACGTAATCCGAAGAATATACGAATCACACCGATGAGTTGCGAATGACCGAATTTTGAAACTTCATTTGGCGAGGGAGGTACATAGCCATTATCCCTATCAAAATCCGAAGAGATGGACTCTAATTTAGATCAACATGATCCAAATTACAGGAAGAAGTGTCAGCATTAGAACTCTCAAAGAGATGATTTAAAATTTGGCGGAGGAACATTCAGCTTACTATGAATTATTAGTGATTGAGAATGCAGTTTCTTGAATATTCTAAATTCAAGTATCTACTGTTCCAATCAGTAGAAATCAACTTTCATCATCTCGAGAGTGAAATTCGATATGAATAGTAAAATATTTATTTGTATTTGATTATGATTTCCAGACACTATACAAAAACCCAATTACATTTTTGGCTAAGAGCCGATAGTAGATTGATAATGATATGGAAAATCCACATAATTTGAGTAGAATTGGATTACCTGAATTTTTTATCTCATTGGAGTTCTATTTCATTACTACTCTAAATCGCTATTCAATCTATAGCGATGTTTGAATAGTACTTTATGCTTGGAAGATACCATCTTCCAAACTGAAGTGTTTTCATTTAAATAAAATTATATGAAATTAATTTTATTCATGACAAATCAATATTCTGTTCAATAAAAAATAAAAACATCCCAATCCTAATAAAGGTAATAATCTCAGACTTTTTGTTTCGAATAACATTTTTGTTCAGGAGTCAAATCTCTGAATCCGCGAAAAATCCTCACAAACGTCCTATTATACACAATATATATACACAAATAGAGTAGGTAATTAGTGGTAATAACTCACAAAACGGCAGCACCGTTTAACGGCCAAATAACGTCATGTATGGTATAGCGACTTCAACTCAATTTCATGAAAACCCGTAAACATTATATTTCATAACGTTAACGCCTACGTGGAGGTCAGTGAACTCAGTAGGCCCGTAAACAAGTTCTCGACGTAAACGTAAACAAGGCAAAACTACGCATGCTTAGCTGTCAATTTGTACGTTTACGTTAACGTTTATGGCAGTACTTCAACTCTCTTACACTGGTGGAGGTCTACGTATTGCAATCACTTCAACTCTCTAATGTCATTTCTAGGCGGTAAATTCAAACTGTCGGTTGATATACAATTTAAGTGATACACCTTTGAAAACTTTTAAGTCTTATCATTTCTGCTTCTGAAGTGAAATTTGGGCAGTTTCAATTCCATTTGATATGGCCTTTCTCTTATCTTCTTGTTTATCAGGATGAGGATATTCTATTCCCTCAAATATGCGAATAGAGAATTTTGGAATAGAATCCCTATAGGTTCAGAAATGAAAAAACAAAATAATTGTTATATTAGATCATCTGTGATCAATACAGTGCTTAACTTATGTAAAAATAAATTAGTATAAATATAAAGAACTTCTTGCACCAATACTATTTTTGATCTATATCAACTCCAGTGGCGGATCCAGGATCAGGTCAAGGGGGGGGTCTATGACTCAAAATTTATATATATATATATATATATATATATATATATATATATATATATATATATATATATATATATATAACAGAAAATTATGAGCTACCGTACAGCAACAACTAGTCAAGATCCAAAAAGAAGGTGAAAGAGATTGACATGAGCAAAATTTGAAGGTGTAGCCAGGAGGTGAAGTAGGTTCGAAACTTTCCTTTTTTTAAATCGAATCGAGTTGATTTAACCTAATCAACAGCATATTCTACTCATTCATAGTATATTCAAATCGTTACCGGCATACACAATACTCATCACAAATGTAACAAGTCTAATTTTTCAAATACTGCGCCAAAAAGGTTCCAATGGCAGCACTGTCAGAAATTTCTCGAACTTTTCCTCGATAAGCCTAACAAGTGTCAATTGTCTTTAAAGTGTCTTCGAGAAAAACCGCAATTTGATAGTTGAAAAAAAAAGGATTTTATTTTGAACCTACAACATGGAGAGGACTCTATTTTCATATTTCACTCGGCTTGATCCAGCGTCTGAACCGACTGAACCAGAAAAAAAAGGAAAGAACAATCGGTGAGTCCAAAAATTTCAAGTGAAATTTGTTCGTTTGTTTGGGTAACATTCAATCCAGATCTTGTTTGTACTATTTTTAATTCTTGAGAATTATTTTCTAGGAATTGGAGGATTATTGAATTGAATGAATTGATAAAATTGGTTGTTTAAAAATGAAAATTTACTAATGTTTAAATGTAGCCTGCTCTTTAGTTTTCAATGTAATGTAATAATAATCATTGAAGTTCTTCAAGTTTGAAGCAAAAAAATGTATTCTATTTTATTTTTTTGTCTTGCCAATGTGACATTTTTTCGTTCCCTAACAAAATTTGGAAATTAGGAGCCGATAAAAATTGAAAAAAAACCTCTTATTTTTTCCCAATGGGGGGGGTCCTGACCCGAAAACCCCCCCCGTGGATCCGCCACTGATCAACTCAATATCAAAATTGAACTTAAATGGACATATCAAACTCTTTGCAGATGATATAACAATTGTTTATTTCGCAAAAGAAATATCTGAAATCCAATATGCATTTGAACATGATTAAAAAACAATATCTTTCTGGCTTAATAATAATAAATTAATGCTCAATATTTCAAAATCCTCAATAATGTTCATATCAGGAAAAACAATTTCAACAAATTCTCTTCTACCTATAAAAATTAATGATTCAGTTATAAAACATACATCAACTACTAAATTTCTTGGATTAGAGGTTGAGTGGAAGAGCAGAATCCTGTCTCCACAGGAATTCTGAACTCGGCCTTTTGATAAGCAAAGCTAGCTTTAGTTAAAAAAAAAATAAAAAAAAAATAAAAAAACAAACAAGTGTAGATAGAAATGTAAATAGAATATAGGAACCCTTTGCTATCAATAAACGCATTTATTATTATTATTATATATTGATGAAACCCTATCTTGGTCGAATCACATAAACCATTTGAGAAAACAAATTTCTCCATTGATTGGAATTCTTTATAGAATACGGCACTATATTCCCCTCAAATATTTGAAAGTGATATATTTCAGTCTAATATATTCTAAATTGCAGTATTTGATTTCCATTTGGGGAACAGCAAAGATTTCTACAATGAAACCACTACAGACTTTACAAAATAAAGCAATAAAATGTATGTATAAATTACCATTCACAGAACCGTCTGTTAATCTTTACAAACCAAAGCAATTATTGAATCTTCAATTTTTATACAAACTCAAAATTTGTTAAGTTTGGTAAAAAAACATTCATCTTTAGTTTTCAATCAAAATTCAAATATTCATGATCATCAAACAAGATATATGAATAACCTAAATTCCTTGCGATGCAAATCTAACTTTGGCAAATCTTCAATATATTACCAAGGAATAGATATAAATAACAAAATACCACAAAATTTGTGAAATATCATGTTGAAGAGTAAATTCAAAAATGAATTGAAAAGTCACTTAGTACTGAAACAATAATTACAATACTATCCACATCCACAACTATTTCAGATTTGGCTAAATTGATCACAACTTTTTTTATGAGGTCTTACATGTATAGATTTGCTTATCTTATTTTTTTTCATTTCGATTTGTATTGTATGATTTTTTCCTTTGTAATGTAGATAGAAAGTTTTCTTTATTTATATCCCTTTATAAGCAGTAATGCTTCTCGGGATTAATAAAAAAATGAATTGAATAAAATATCTATTCCAAACATTTTCATTTCGAACAATTTCTGTTGCGTTGCTCTGTGGTCGTTTGAGAATATATATATATATATATATATATATATATATATATATATATATATATATATATATATATATATATATATATATATTTGTTAAAATAAAGTTGTTTAAAAAAAAAATCTGGTGTTTTTGTGCTGATGAATTTTATTAATATCGGATAAAGTATGATCAGAGGAGTTGAAAACGTTCGTTCCTGCAAAATTCTGTTGATTTAAAAAACTATTCGAATATGTATTTGAACATTAAATAGGTAGGCTCACCTCAGTGGTATTTTCCACTCTTTCTAAAATAAGAAGTTAATGGGTATTTTTCATGTCTTCTACACGTACTTTCAATAAACGTGCAAAAAGAGTTAGCTTATTTACTCAAATAATTTTGGTGAATATCGAGTTCTTCGTTTGTATGTGTTGAGAATAATGATTGTAGATTGCTGATCAACAAAGAAGCCTTCAGACCAATTTGGTAAGAGAACTTTATGTTCTGAATTATTTAGGCTTGAGACAATTTGAATTCACCGCCTAGAAATGACATTATGCAAGCCAAGCTTTAATATCAAGGTTACGAAAAATTGACCCCAAAAGATCAAAGTGCCGCCTTCAGGTTGCGCTTCTGTGGAGAGAGGGTGTTCTGGGGAGTACGGTGCAAATGGGTCCATACATTGCATCATAATATACCATATCATAACGCTACATGGTAGAAATCGTAATGCGTCATAATGGTATAGTATCAGAATCGTACTTTATAGAAATCGTATTTTATAGAAACGTATACTATCATTACGTACATTATCAGAACGTACTTCGTCATAACGTATTTTATCATAACGTATTCGATAGAAACCACAGAACTCATAATTATAACTAGAATGCGTTTCAAATATGGCGGATGGACAAATCATGTATAACCTGCAACACTGTAAATGTCCTCTTCACAGTAGCGGTGCAAAATAAAACGTACGTAACTTGGGGATGGGTAATGGGTTGGTTTTATAAAACTGGAAATTTAAGTTTCAAATGGAACATCAGAACAGTAAAAATATCGTTTTATCCATAGACGTTTTATAATAAAAAAAACCTTGAATAGAAGATACGAAATGAGATCTTGATTCACACCAAAAAGTTATTCCTATATCCTACTACTTAAATGAAAATTACATTGAAATCATGTTTTTTTTAATATGGAAGGACGCCAGATCGGGTCTAGACCACTTTCGCCAAATCTAATGGTATAAGCTTCAGTAGGAATTGAATCGAATTGAAAAATGAACATGTTCAGTGCGGATTTTGATTTTGTAATGCTGTGGCTGAGGCCACTCCAAATGTAGATCACTTCCTAATCTACGAAACCACTCTCTAAAAGCTGAAATCTGAGAACGTTTTCTTTATTCTAGAGAAACTTTCAACAGGTTTTTCAAGAACTCATTTATGGAAAGTAACGTTTTCTTTTTTCTCCCCCTTTCTCCAGGAATGACCACAATCCTTGAAAAAACACTTCATCTTATCGAATGGGTAATGTACACAATATTACCAATATAACCTATAACTCTTATCTATGCACAATATAATCGATGAATAATAAATATCCAATATTTATCTATCGTCACAGCGTCCAATATCCAAATCAGAAAGAAATAAAACTCACAACGCCACTCTATTTACAAACAAATTAGTGATCTCAACAGACATACGTCCTAGATTTCTCTCATTTCCTCTTGAAATTACAAGGAATGACGTATGTGTTTACTTGGTGCAAGTTGTCCCCTTTGCGAATGCCCATGATTTGTCAAGTTTACGTTAGTCGACGATACATGAAACGCATTCTAGTTATAATTATGAGTTCTGTGATAGAAACGTGACAAAATCATATTCATAATATATCATAACGGGACACCATCAGAATCGTACAGGATAGAAATCATACACCATAGAATTCGTAAAATATCATAACGGATTCTATCAGAATCGTAATCTATCATAATTTGGATGCGCGCGCATTCAAAATTTAATATATGGGTTGACGTTAGAATCTTAATAATTTTGGCAACGTGCAATGAAAATAGTCTAACTCGAAGGGGCTAAGCCGTCCTCGATTCATTTTGGAATCACTCAAGCGGTTATTGCTTTCTCTGTTTCATTCACACCAGAAAGAAATACCGCACCGCTGTCAAAAACTTGATACTTTTTATGCCATCATCCATGAACCAAATCTCTATAAAGATATAAAAAAGTAATGCTAAAATGATAACAAATTTAAAATTAATAAAAAATATCGGTGGGACGTAATTTTTCAAGAAACACATGATTCGTAAGTATCTACACGAGGTTAACAAATCAAAATTCATTTGAGTTGAACGTGTCAAAGGATTCTTCAAAAATAAATTCAAGTATGTTGATTGTGTTAATCAATTAGCACCATAGCATGTAATATTCAGCATGAGTTTCTATGATTCCTTTTACTTTTCAATACAAGAGTTTTAAATAATTCAAAATATATTTTTTGCAGGTTAATGACAATGATAATCAACGAGAATCCACGTCTGAAATCGGATGGTGTTCCTTTCCTGAATCCTGAAGATACAATTCCAATATTGAATTGGCGAGCACCAAGTGAAACAATGACAAAAAGGGGTGACATTTTACAAATGTTGTTCATAACGAAGACTTTCGAGAACAAGGTTTTAACGAACGTTTCCTACTTATTCACCAAACTCAAAGACCTGTTCATACAGCTGCAGTTTCGAAAGAATGTATCATCGTTCCCACCAAATAATTTCCTGGAGTCTTTGAAGTCCACTACATACTCTTTAGGACAACAAGAGGATTGCTCCAAATTCTTGTTGAATACTCTTCGTGAGCAAGAAAATAGCAAAATCAATACTCTTGACCGCTCTGGATTGAATGATTCCGTACAGTCCATCTTGTACTTGTGTTTCTAGAACTTTTGTTGGAAAAATCCTCACTTTTTTACGTTGTAGTACATGTACAAGAGGTGGCAAAAACGTTTGTGACTTGCTGGAACTTCAATTGGCGTTTCCCAATAAGACTGATAACCAATCCTTGCAAAGCTTACTGTTGAATCATCTCAAGAAAGAACTTTTAACAGGTGATCATCAACTGTATTGCCAAATATGTGCCAAACTGGCTTATCATTATAAGACAACAAGTATAGCTGAGGCACCAGTCAATCTAATAATAGCACTGATGCCCTTCAAACATGATTCAACCTCTGGAGGAAGCACCAAACTTTTACGAAGATTCAAAATAGATGAACACTTTAATCTAGCAGACCACTATTATAATCTTCATGCAGTCATTGTTTGATGTGGTTCTGGCATTGAATCTGGCCATTATTATTCATTGGTCAAAAACGAAACGGACGGTTTAACGATAGTTGTGTCACTAAATATTCAGGCGATATCTTGGATTTATTGAAGCCTCAGGAGACACCCTACATATTATTCTATGAAAGAGAGGACATTGGCAGATCAAGATTTTCAGGTGATGTGGTGCTGCAGGTTTTTCTGGGTTTTCCTGCAGCTGAAAAAGAAAATGTGCCACTAGAATCAATCAAGTCGCCCCGGATCGCCAATTAATTTTTGTTGTTGCTTCATAATTTGTATTACTTTTTTTTCTCAATAAAAACACTTTCATAAAAAATGTACTCGAAGTGTCTGTACAAATGTTCAGTAGGTTTTTGACTGATATTTGCTTACTAATGATAATAAACGGCACATGAAGTAAGAAAAACTCAAGATTTCAATGCTTCATGACAGATTTTGTTTCAAGGAGTATTGCATTGAACTTATTCACTTATTCACTAATAGGATCTTGCACCAATCATATGGAAAAATGGCTTTTGGCAGAATTATTTGAGTTGTAGATCTATAAAATAGCTCAATGACTTGACTTTTCTAAAACTCTGAGTCGCCAAAAAAAAACGGATTCAATGTGCTCTTCCACACTCTATAGGTATAGTATTCCATTTTTTGAAATTGTTTCAAAAAATGTGTGCTTTTGAAATATAAGCACTTTTCTATATAGTATACCAGATATTCATATTATCAAATATCCGAGCCAGACAAATTGACATTTTCTATGGTGACTTTTTTTTGTACTCATAATATTTCAGACATTTTCACATTAAATGAACATACTTTTAGCTCACAGATCTCTTGGATTTCTGTGATTTAGATATTGGTATTCCAATTGAGATCCTTTTTTTCAAATGTTATTTTTTCTGGCAACATTTTTTTTGTTAATGGTCAAGTTATGAAGTTACACTGGACTAGGCCTCTTTGTGAATATTTGTTTTTTTATCAATATAATATTTTCCAGAATGATTAACAGAATGTGATTTATCAAATTCTGCACTCTGTAGTGAATGAATGAATTTATTTCAATATAGGAAGACATCCTAATATTCACAATACTATAATCCTTACATTGAGACAATATTTAAGGCACTTACAATAATAATAAAGTCTAGTACATCTAGTATATCTACTAACGATTACCAATACTATCATTTGGCGTTCAATTTCATGTAGGCAGTTAATTTAGATTTGAACTGATGAAGTATCAAAAATATCTAACCCACATGTATGTTGTGTATCTGAATGTTCATTCAAGTTCTTTAATGTATATGCCATTCCTACATAGACTTTTTTGAAACTGTTCCATAAACATTCTGTAATTATTGAGGTGAATAAAACCCATCTTATCAGAAACACTAATTCATATACGCTATAAGACACATGCCAATCTGAGTAGTGTAGGGATCTTTTATAATATAAATATTGGGCGAATGCGCCTTACCGAAGCAGGAACCTATGACCACCCAAAGTAGAGAGATAGAGATTACATAAATATATTTCTACTAATGAATTATGTTGGTAATAGGTAACTACTTTTTACTATAAATCTTGTACAATTATGATTAGTATATTTCCATTCAGCTTCAGTAAAAAATGAGACGACTGAAATAACTTAGTTGTACTGTTTGTTTAAAGACTTCAAACAAAACTTCTAAGTCTCAGAACACCAAACAGATAACACTGGTCAACATTGTTTTTGTCACGTAAACCTTGTGGAATTTTTTGTTGGTGTCATAAATATATAATAATTTTTTCAATCACATCCAGTTTTTTGTGATAGCCATATATTCATTTCTGACCTTAATATACTTATATTTGTTTAAATAAAGTCATGTAGGCGGCTGTATAACTATTGCATCAACTAACATACATTTTATTTTCGTTAGGTACATATGCTATTAAGCCACCAAAGGGTTCTAATAACCCCGACCGTTTTTGTTGTGTATATGTGTGGAGAATTAACTTTTACATCTCAGCGTCGAAATGTCCCCCCATTAATTGAACAGTGCTATTTAGACAATTTGGATTTCCTGTGCAGCATCAAGATAAATCCTGGTCCCACATAATAATGTGTGTTTTGTTCCAATCTGCTTGCATTCAACCGGTTCGGATTGAAACATCTTTCGCTGCAACAACCGCAAAGCCGGCGCTCGCATTTCAAAACGAATCGCATCTTCCTGTAGCAATGTGAAACCATATTGTACATATATTACATCATTACATCTAATACCACAAGTTTTTTGCAGCGATTTAATGCACACCCCACACTTGTCAGCCCTTATATCTTCTTATTGAAAACAGTCTTACGATCTGGTCAAATGCACCGCCACAGGGAGCAACGACCATCAAAACAAACAAGAAGAAGTCTTACGATATTTCCATTGCCAGAATCTACAGTTGTCTTTTGGTGACAATTGATGATTATTATCAAATATTACGATTTTCAATTATTAGCCAAGTATGCAATTTTCTGTTTCCGTAAATTCCAGTTGGTATATTTCTCGTTTAGATTGTTTTTACTGAGTATACACTCCATTGTTAACTTTTTATAGTCCAGATGTATTTAGGTGTTACTACATGTTTTTGTTGAAATACGGAGTCTTTCTCTATATTACTTGGACCTGAAAAAAATACTTATAGAAACCAAACTAAAACTTGTAACAGGATACATATGGAATCTTAGGTCATCATAATAGTTCATATACCTAATTTCGCGACTCTGGAGTGAAAGTAAACAATTGTTCATCAGGAGCAAAGAATCGTCAAGGTGATAATTCTGGCAATATCTGTTTTTCCTCGCACAGATTTATGTAGAGAACTAGGTAATCACCAGCCATTCAATCTTTTCAACACTTGATTTAACATCGCTGTCTTATTTTAGTGCATAAACTTTTTCAACAATTATATAGATTGAATAATAACAATGAATAAAACAGACACATAACAGTGCAGTGCCCGCTTGACTGGCAACAGTGTCATGTCAATATTGGAATCAGGGTAGGCAACATTTTTTTGAATATTGAAGAATACAAAATATAAAAATTAGCTAGAATATGTGAAAAATAATGTTATTATTCAATTTTTCAAATATATTTAAGATCACAGATCTCTCATGGATTCCTAAATGACAGCGGATATCCCATTACCATATATTTTTATTAATATTGTAAGCAAGCTCATGTACTATTAGATTATGATAGAGTACGCTCTGATACTTTACGATTATGACGCAATACATTTTGATTTTTTACGATTATGATAGAATACGTTTCTGATTTTGTACCATTATGATGAGTTACGAATTCTATGAAGTACGGTTATGATATAGTCTATATACAAAGGTTATGATATTTTGATGTTCTGATATTGTAGCGATATGATAAGGTACGATATGACGAAATACGTTCTGAATATGTCCATTATGATAAATTACGTTATGAAAGTGTAGCGTTCTGTTACTGTACGTTTCTATTTTGTACTATATGATAAATTACGATTTCTATTATGTAGCGTTATGATAGCGTAAATTTCTTCGTTTTACGATTTCTATTTTGATTTTGTACATTCACATTCAGGGCTATTCACTAAGTAGAGTTGTTATGGATAGCGACTAAAAATTGTAGTTATGTTCAAGGCCAGTTGCTAAGCGCGAAATTGGTATTCACTTTTCAAGTTAAGTTGCTACTGTAATGACCAGCACGGGGACTCTGATAAATAGAAACGTATATTAGAATCGAAATGTGACGTCAAATTCGACATCTCGGTCCTATACTTACACTGCCACCCTTTGGTGGCTTAATAGCGTATGTACCTAACGAAAATAAAATGTATGTTAGTTGATGCAATAGTTATACAGCCGCCTACATGACTTTATTAAACAAATATAAGTATATTAAGGTCAGAAATGAATATATGGCTATCACAAAAAACTGGATGTGATTGAAAAAATTATTATATATTTATGACACCAACAAAAAATTCCACAAGGTTTATGTGACAAAAACAATGTTGACCCAGTGTTATCTGTTTGGTGTTCTGAGACTTAGAAGTTTTGTTTGAAGTCTTTAAACAAACAGTACAACTAAGTTATTTCAGTCGTCTCATTTTTTACTGAAGCTGAATGGAAATATACTAATCATAATTGTACAAGATTTATAGTAAAAAGTAGTTACCTATTACCAACATAATTCATTAGTAGAAATATATTTATGTAATCTCTATCTCTCTACTTTGGGTGGTCATAGGTTCCTGCTTCGGTAAGGCGCATTCGCCCAATATTTATATTATAAAAGATCCCTACACTACTCAGATTGGGATGTGTCTTATAGCGTATATAAATTAGTGTTTCTGATAAGATGGGTTTTATTCACCTCAATAATTACAGAATGTTTATGGAACAGTTTCAAAAAAGTCTATGTAGGAATGGCATATACATTAAAGAACTTGAATGAACATTCAGATACACAACATACATGTGGGTTAGATATTTTTGATACTACAGAGTGCAGAATTTGATAAATCACATTCTGTTAATCATTCTGGAAAATATTATATTGATAAAAAAACAAATATTCACAAAGAGGCCTAGTCCAGTGTAACTTCATAACTTGACCATTAACAAAAAAAAATGTTGCCAGAAAAAAATAACATTTGAAAAAAAGGATCTCAATTGGAATACCAATATCTAAATCACAGAAATCCAAGAGATCTGTGAGCTAAAAGTATGTTCATTTAATGTGAAAATGTCTGAAATATTATGAGTACAAAAAAAAGTCACCATAGAAAATGTCAATTTGTCTGGCTCGGATATTTGATAATATGAATATCTGGTATACTATATAGAAAAGTGCTTATATTTCAAAAGCACACATTTTTTGAAACAATTTCAAAAAATGGAATACTATACCTATAGAGTGTGGAAGAGCACATTGAGTAGGGGTTCACAGGCAACTGGTTTAGTAGATATCTTCTTAAGGAAAAACAGCTTACCACCGTCATTATGGCAAGTTATTATCAGAGTTGCTACGACGGTTAGCAACTGCGATAACCAACCACTTTACTTAGGCTCGATGCAGACGGGCGAATTTCATCGGCAAGTTCGCAGCGATCTCGCCGCGATTTTTTCTCGCTCGCGGTATCGAATCAAAGAAACAAATGGTGCGGTTCACACGTAGACCAGTTCGCAGCGAGTTCGCTGCGTGCACGCTGACCAGCCGCCGACACTCGCCAGGGACTGCTACTCCGCGGCGATCTCGCGGCGAGGGTCGCTCGCCCGGCGAGCTAGCAGTAGTACCTGTGAAGACATTGAATAGTTCACACGTGTCGCCAGTCGCTTGCGCTCCTGTCTGAAATCAGTGGTGTTAACAAAAATTTATATTATAGTTGGTCGATAGTTGTTCATAAATACTGTATAGTCAATAGTTTAATAGTTCCTATAGTAGAAGTATGATGGATTCTAGCGGTTTTGAGGCAGATATTTTTATTGAGGCTATGTTTTTATAGTATCTTCTAATTTATTACATAGTTCGTTGAACGACCGAATACTCATTCTGAAGTAATTAAAGAATTTTATCAGGTCTTCTTGTAAGTCACTAAACAATGTAACGAAAGCCCCTTCCAGAAGTCTAGCACTCACTGAAGGATGAACCCATAATTTTCTTTTCGAGTTCTTGTACAAGTTATGGTACGTTAAGTACGCCACTGCAACACGCCTTGATGCATCCATGCTTGAAGTAGACAACCCACAACCCACTGACGATTCGTAGTTGCGATCTCTTTCAAAAAAGCTCGCCCATGCCCATGTGCATTGTGGGATTGCGATTTCGCGCCTAGAACGCCGCGTGCTCGCAGCGAGAACGCCGCGAATCTACTTGCCCATGTGCATCGAGCCTTAGTGAATAGCCCTGATTATGACGAAATAGGTGACCCCGGTCCCGGTGCAAATAACAGTCAGACGTCAGACTGTCGGACTACACAAGTCCAAGTCACAAGTCACAAACTTCAAAAATTTGTGCCTTGCCTTAACCCTTAACCACACACCACACTTAACCTCTGAATTTTGGAAATCTTCTATCTTATGATTCTTATGTAATAAAAAGCTTTAAAGGCATTAACCCACTATATTATCGAAAGTACCAATGTTGCATTATTTGTTCACGGCTCATCAGTCAACAGGTCAATAGGTGATGGCTTATTTCAATATTGTCGTATGACCCCTGATATCGCTATATGATAATGTTAATTTCTAAAGAAATCTTTTCTAATCGATCATTTTCTTTGGTCTGAAAATTGTATTCATACACATCAGTGAAATGTTGAGGAACTCACTCAGGTTTACCTGCAAACTCAATAAGAGGAAGATTCACAGTACAAAGCAGTTGAGTGAGGAATTTGAAAACCCAATTTTCAGAACTTTCAGGATATTGGGTGATGATTTGAAATTGAAAAATCGTCCTAAAAATCGCATCAAATATGCAGATACTTCATTTCCCAGACATGCAGATGTAGTAATTATAGGAGGGGGTGCAATTGGAAGTTCAATAGCATATTGGTTGAAAGAACACTCTAATTATGATGGAGTTAAAGTAGTTGTTGTGGAGAAAGATCCAACGGTAACGATATATTATTTCATTTATTACTCTGGTCTAATATAGTTGATTTGTAGTACAAAAAATGTTCCACTACTTTGTCTTTGGGGGGTTTGAGGCAACAGTTCTCTCTATCAGAAAATATCCAGATGTCTCTTTATGGGGCTGAGTTTTTGAGGACCTTGAAGAAGAGATTTGGTCCTGGTGCTGATGTAAACTTTCATCCTCATGGTTATTTGATGTTAGCAAGTGATGAAGGCGCTCCTTTGCTCATAGAAAATAGCAAATTACAAAAAGAATTGGGAGCTATGAACATTTTACTAAGTAGAGAAAAGTTGAAAGAAAAGTAGGTATAAGTATTTATTTTGATTTCAAAAACAGAAGTGCAGGAATCTGAAACTGAAAGCATTATACTTATAAGGTGACGTCATTGAATGCTACAAATATTTTTGGGGGTATCTAATTGTTTCACTTTTGAACTTCTTTTCCACTAAGTATTCTCTGTTGCCTTTGATTTTACTTTCTTACAATAGCAATGGCAATAATTCATTCTTATCACTAATGTTTTTGACTCTACTTATATTTTTTAGTCCAAATGTCTTTTTGAATTATATGAAATTTATTGCCGTGCCTCCCATTCATATACTATTTGAAAATATGCAATACAAGGTTCATATTTCAATTCATTCTGATCTTAACCTCAGCTTTACCTGCTGCTGTCTTTATACAAAAACATCTTTTTACAGATTTCCTTACTTGGACGTTTCAGATGTTCCTATTGGATGCTTAGGTTTGGAAAATGAAGGCTGGTTTGATCCTTGGTCTCTTTTGACATTGTTGAAAGATGGAGCCAAACAATTAGGAGCCCAATATGTTACAGGTGAAGTTGTAGATTTTTTGTTCGAAGAACAAAAAAGTATAATCGTTGAAGGAGTAGGAGAAGGAATATATGAGGGTACAAACGCTGTAGTTGTGAGTTGCCAATAATTCCATTGAATATTAGATACAAGCACAGATCAAGGACACTTATCGGTGAAAATTCAGATGTAACAGCATCTTTTTTCAAATGAGAATCTAGTGGTCCCTCAGATCTGTTGTTCAGTAGATTTATAGAGAGGAGAATTTGTTTTCACCATTAATATTAGGGGAAGCTTCATAATTTGGGAAAAGCAAAGGGTATTTAAATTGTATAGCCTGTGACTCGGAAGTTTGAAACTGATTTAATTACAGGTAAAAAACGATAGAGTTCACTACTACCACAAATGCATTTCAAATTGACCATTCAGTACTCTAAGTACTGTTTATAGAGATTATAGTTAGTCAAAGCCTGTATAAAAAGAATTTGAAACGTTTTTGTTACGCCATCTACAGTATAATGTCGATTTTTCCGTTTACTCCACAAGGCACGACAAAGTTTCCTACTCTGAAGGAAAAAAAAAAGTACAGCGTTCTATCTGTCAATTTGACAGAAATGTTGAAAGAAAGATAATGAAGCTTCAGAATAAAGTTGACAATAAAAGTTTATGAAGGAAACGAAAGTAATTGCATTGAAATAATCTTCAAAACATGAATGATCTACATCTACGAGATTGACGAAAAATTCAACTTCTGTTTCTGATTTGATTGCCATCTTTTGGAATTAAGTATGAGTAATCAAGAACATGTGTGGTTCACGCTGCGATGTCCGTAAGAAAAATGAAAGAAAAGACATGACTTGGAAACGAAATCACTAGTGCCATCTACCTGTAGTATCCATCCCTTTGAATGATATTTTTATGACTACTAACTATATCTCTATAAACAATGCTATAGGATATCAAATCGTGTGATATTTATTTGGAAAATTTTATGTCTGTCAATATGAACTTCATTTGTGAAGCTTTAATATAATTTTGTGTTATGCCTGTCGCGAGAGCTAGTTATGTTCCGTTACAAGTTTTCAAATTTTCATTCTATTTCTTCATTGTTGAACTAGTAATTGTTTTCAGGAAACCTCCGGCATAAATTTTTTTTCATATCAATATGTTGAAGAAATTCAACTTCTACCTACTAGTAATAATGAGAGACAGGCTAATAAAACTGAAAAACGGAAAGAGAAAAAGAAGATGAACAGTTATTTGTATGAAATTATATAATATGTTGAATCATAAAATTAGATGTGGCTTCCCGCCTCTATAGTGATCTCGATTTCATACATCATGAGATATTTGTAATTTCTCCAGAAGAGTTGTCCCATTTTCAGGTCAAATTGCCAAATGAAGAGAGTTGTAGGACAATTAATTTTGCGCTGTGCATCATAGCAGGTGGATGTGAATCAGCAGATATAGCACGGTTAGCAAAAATTGGTGTAGGCTCTGGAATGCTATCAATTCCTCTTCCAATAGAAAAAAGGTAGGTAGGTATAATTTTTATTAGGTTTCTTCAAAAAAAGTGTAAGCTGTGTATTTATCTCATACAGCAGCAATTTTCATTAAAATTTGGATTCAGATTCTACTTACCGTCTATTTCAAAGTCTATCCTGTGCCAGAGGTTGCTTTTCCATACGGGTGGATGCCACACCTTCTTGGTGGTGAAAATTTTTCTTTGAAAATATGTGCGGAAATCGATAAATTGACTTTTACTTTTCGACTTATTCGCTTGTGAAATTGTCTGTTTTCAGGCAGAAAACAAGTTTTCAGATTCTTTTTCGCGGATAACTGGAAAAATGTGCATATAATCTAAAAACCTGTAGAGAGAGGCTTATAAAAAAAACAAAGATAATCGTGTATTTACGATGTATGCCGACCCAATACAAACGTAATTATTACTTGTTGAAAGTTGATTGGTAATTTCAAACGCCAAAATGGAAAGTTTCTACGTACAATAACCAAAAACCAATGCCTATTTCGGGAAAAACTCATAGAACCTTTCTTAAAGTCCTTTAAAAAAAACTATTTTTTTATAAAAGTTCCTAAGATCAAAACTAAGCGAGGTATGAAGAGAAAAAAAAACGTCGATTCCTATTTTTTCGTTGGAAAAAATAGGGAAAATCTCACCCTCTCTTCCACCCCATTTGAAAAAAATCGTTGCCACTTCAAAATTTACCTAATTTATGTTCTTATAACACGTTCTGTGTTTGTCCGGTTGAAGTACTCGTTTTTGAAAACAAAATGAGCTTGAAGTAATTTAGCGAAAAATCGCTTTTCTTAAAAATAACTCGCTTTTCTTAAAAATAACTCGCTTTTTTTTCAAGCAAGTCCTTCAAAAAAGCATTTTGATTTTTTTGAAGAGCTATAAGCTCATCTGAATAATGTTTTTTCAGACCTTATTTTTAGAAAGGTTCATGCTCAAAAAAGGTACTTTGCGCAAACACACGCAAGCTTTAACTGGCCATTTTTTACTCAATTTTTATTCTACAAAAAAAACACTAAAATTTTCAGAAAAAAAATTAAAATGTTGCAAGTACCCTAAAAAATTTTTCGTGTCATTATTAGTTTTTGAGTTCGAAGAAAAGGCGATTTTACGTAAAATTACGAAAATGATTTTTTCTCTTCAAGCTCAATTTTTTTCAAAAATGAGTATTGTCACACTAATTTCCGTTTATGGACGTCAGGGCCGGCGCTAGGAAGTTCTGTAACATTATTTTCAACTGGTCAAACAAACCCTCAGAACGTATTATAAGGACATAAACAAAGTGAATTGTAAGGTGACAACTTTATTTCCAAATGGGGTGTTCATTTTCGAGAATTTTCTGGAGCCCTTCTTCTCGTTCCTTCTTTTCATTTTCTCGTTCTAATTGTCGTTCTTTCTTTTCATTTTCGAGAATTTTCCTGAGCGATTCTTCTCGTTCTTGTTTTTCCTCCTGCCGTCGCTTTTCCGCCAATTCTTTTTCCTCCAACCGTCGCTTTTCATCTTCCTGTCGTCGCTTTTCCTCTAATTCTTTCTCCTCCAGCCGACGCTTTTCATCTTCCTGTCGTCGTCTTTCCTAATCCGCAAATTGGTTTTGCATGAATTTCAACATATCCTCCATCGTATCGTAAGATGTACTTCTCGTATTAACCATAAATTGTTTTTATTTACCAGCAAAAATTCCACTTCCGACACCACTGTTACGATTTATCCCTCGGAAAATCTCAATTCTGACACCACTGTTACGATATATCCTTGGGTTCGTTAATTAAAAACACCAAACAACACTAAACTACTTTTATTATAACTCTCTATCACAATACGATACAACACAATCACTTAAATCACTCCGATAACTTTCCAATGCTCGCTCGCTACTAAAACTCTCTGAACTAACAATTTCTGCTGCTGGCGTGAACGGCTTCCGCTTATATATACGAGCTCATACAGTGGAGAACCATCTAGACAAATCTTCACAGTCGAATCTTCTGGATGAGCCGCGATCACGCGAGTATAATCGTTCCTGGAAACTCGCGCTAATTCGCATCGATAGGCGGCAGGGCCGGCGCTAGCACATTTCGTTACAATATTCTAAAATTTATAACAAGCAACCTCAACACTTATCAAATTCAAGTTTTGAATGTGTCTAGACCAATTGTATGAAAGTTACTTGTCTCTACAACTACCATAACTTCTGATGTGAAAGCGAGTCATTCATAAATTATGCATTGTTTTGATTCCAAGAAGTTTCACCGATGCGGCTAGCAAGTAGAACAGATTCAGAAAAGGAGATCTCGATATTCGCGACCTTCTCCTAAAATTGTGTAGAGCTCACACTGCAATAACCTCAAAAAACCACACGGTGAATCGGTTCCTACTGAAACATTTGAAAGGATACTGGACGAACATGTCTGTTGGCTCACTTCCTATATGCATACCAGCTGAATATCCCCCAGTATGCTTATCAAAGTGGCAAATCGACGGATTTTAGGGATTGCGCTGGTCATATTTCTCGATATCGAAGGAACAGTTGACAATGCACTACCCGAATCTATTGGATCAGCTTTGGTCTAAATTCAAATTTAGACCAATCAGAAAGCTATCTGATCGTCGTACGATCGATTTCGGATCTGTCTGAATCCAGCCACTGCTTGGCCACACCGACCTACTGCTCGATAGTTGGCAACATCATTTCAGCTCCTTCATTATCAAATACTGGTACAATTCGGTTGTTTTATTTGTGGAAGAACGCCATTAAGAAGAGATTCGTTCACAAAAGGTTGGCCTAAGGTTGGGTATCTATAAAATTCTACGAACCCTTCCATTTATATCATCATTCCCTGATGATGCCCTGCAAGTGTTTTTTTATTTTATAGTTATTTTTGTTAGACAACTGGACATTTTCGTCTGAATAATTCAGCCTCTCAAATTGGCATCGATAGTTTCACCCTATTGGAGTTTTCTGCTCGATCAAAACACCTTGAGGCATCGGGGTTTGAATCTGATAAAACAATATTTGAAATTACAGTTGATATGATCTCGCTTCTTTCTCGATTAATTATATATTCCGAATGTGTGCAGTCTCCGTAATCTCAGGGATAATTGAAATTCGTCGTCATTTAAAATTTGCATAAAAAAGGAAATATAAAAATATCTTGTTTTATTTTGAGAACAATACATATTATGAAAACTTGAAACAAGCTTCATGTTGATTTTTTTCAGAAAACGTTATGTGTATTCCTTCAATTGTAAAGAAAATCCACCGGGAATAAACACTCCTATGGTGATTGATCATACAGGCACATACTTCAGAAGAGATGGCCTAGGTGGATCATTTCTTGCCGGACTTTCTCCAGAACCGGAAGACGAGCCTCCAACCGACAATTTGGATGTGGATTATTCCTATTTCGACCAAAAAGTCTGGCCAATTCTTGCAAAAAGAGTTCCTGCATTCAACGCTATAAAGGTAGAGAGAATACAGTTCAACAAATGAACGTAGAAAAAGTCGTGCTTTGATTACTTGATTCAGATTATTTGGAGTCATTCCATATGAAGAGTATCTTATACGTTGTATTTGAAAATGTTCTGGGATATGTGGAGTTGTGCAAGGAGTACTCTTTTGAATGTTGACTGACAATGAATATATTCCCTCCTGCAAACCTCCACGGATCTCGAGAATTGAGAGTTATCTTTGTCCAGCTCTTTGAACTCATCGGTAGGAACATGTTTTATGAGTAATTCAAAGTATGTTTCGGAGATAGTCTGAAAAAAACAATAGCGAATTCCATTAACATTTTTATGATAAAAACTTGACTGTCTCTTGGAATAATGAAAATAAGTACTTTTGTTAATGTCCTTAAGGTGACTGGAGCGTGGGGTGGATTTTATGAATACAACACATTTGACATGAATGGAATCATTGGACCACATCCCTACTACTCAAATATTTATATAGCATCAGGATTCAGTGGACACGGTAATGAATCATTTTTTATATGTTTTCGAACTTGATGAATATGTGAAAATCTCTGAAATGTAGTATGTCACAGTTGATTTTGTTTATTTCTGGGATTTTCTGAAAATTACGTGATAGTAATAATAAATCCTACTTTGAATTGTTGTTACCTTCATAAACTTTCATAATACATTTTTAGGTATACAACAAGCCCCTGCAGTTGGAAGAGCAGTTTCTGAACTGATTTTGGAAGGAGGGTTTCAAACGATTGATCTCACAAGGTTAGGGTTTGACAGGTTGATTGTCGATAAACCAATGTACGAGGTTGGAATAATCTAATCTCGTTTTTTGATCTAAAACTGGAATTAATGTATATATTTTTGGTTACATCAATGATATATTTTACGATTTGGTTAATAAGTTTTTTATTTACGAATCTGAAACAACTTAATTATTTTTAATGATTTCATAATTGTGTGACTTTTTCACGATTGGATGGCCATATTTAGTCGAGAATGCTTTGTCATCAGCAATCAATAATTGATCAAAGCGAGATGTCAGGTAGGCTTTCAAAATGAAACCACTGATAACCAGAATTCCAAAAATAAATATGATTCTTGGAGTTTTATTAATTGTTCCTTATTACTTTCCCAACACATAGGTGGCAGCGGAAATTCTTTTCAGTAATTCTGGAATTGATGATGGCACAATAAAGTAGAATGATTTATTCTTCGTTCTTGGAAAGTGGAAAATTCAAACAAATCATCTGTTTTGGTAATCTGTAAAGATCTAACGTTGCATATGGATAGGGTTTGGTGAAAAAAAGTGTTTTTAAAGGATAATTTGATATTTTCTTTGATACTGCGAACAGGATTGAATTTAATTTTGGTTTTTACCTTCGAATGTTTACCCAATGTACTCAAAATATTGCTCTGCAGGTTAGGTTAGGTATGGTAGGTAGCATAAACATATAAATACCCAGATAGCACAAGTACGTCCAGTGGACGTACTGCATATGTACGGTGAGGATGTATTGTACGTATTTGGGACGTACTTTAGTCTCCGACAGACGTACATAAGACCTCCCTGGAACTTACCGTTTCCGCATAGTCGGTAATCCCAGGTACGTACTTTTCTAGTCCACACAGGACCTGTAATGTACAGAAAGGGGAACTGTTTGGGACATTCCGAAAACGTACCTTCTTGTTAATGATATATCGACGAAAAAAATAAATTCAATTGATGTCACTTCGTAATTCTCAGTTTTCATATTCGGAATTATTCATTTCTTCTTTACCAATTAGTCAACTTGAAAATTTCACTCATATGCACATGAACTAACAGAATACTAACCTGAAAAAAACTCTGGCTGCTGCGGGGCTTGAACCCGGACCTTCACTTTGGATTTTTTCATTGTTCACCACTAAAACGCTCTACGGTATGGAGAGACTTGGTTTTTAAGAAGAGATGTGTGGTATAGATGTGCATTCGACATTGGGAGCGTAGATTAAAATATTGAATTATCAACTTAGGTGTCATATTGGCATAATACTGCAATATAGATATGCAAATTCTGATAATGCTTGAATATTGTTTTCAAAGTAAAATGAAAATATTCAACTCGTCATTTTCGAATCACAACTGAAAGGGGTATCGGGATTTTGAGAGTGATGACTTTAAAATATTCAAACATATACCAATATTGGTAATGCAATATTCATGATGAATTATTCCTGAAAAAGTTTGGAAAAATTGAAATATCGACGTGGTGAATTTCAATACCAGAAAATACTGCCAGAACTTTTTGCACAGTAAGTGTGATATTCCACATCGCCATCGCATATAAGACAGTGATCCTTCAGTGTTTTTTCAAATATATTTTCATTGTTACTGAACTTCCTAATAAAATTTTAATGTTGTCTCGAACATAGGTAACTAACTTGAAGTCACCATATGATGTGCTACTTGGGATAGCGCGTTGGGCCTACCTGACAGGGACGGTAATGTACGTATGTGGGACGTTTCTAGTTCGTACTTTTTCGGCCCACACTAGACTTGAGGGGATCTAGCTAGAATGTACAAAGTAGGTTTCTTGGCGTACGTCAAGGAGACGTCCAAATACATACTATTCTCAAAAATGTACGTCATCACTATGATCCTCAAAAGTTACAAAAAATGAGTTTTTCAAAGGGACCCAATATGTACGCACCTGGAAGGTCCAAACAGTACGTGCATAGTCCTTCCAAACATGTACGTCAATGATAGTTATAAACAGTACGTACAAGGAATTATCAAAAAAGCACGTCATTGGTATGTCCCTAACTCGTTCCGAAATGTACGTACCTGAAAAGGAGTTATCATGAACGTACCCGGGACACTTACTATAGTACGTACATACTACTTCTAAGCATGTACGTTTTTATTTTACATTCCAATTGGAACGGGACCAAGTATGTACCTACACGGGACGTCTAAATAGTACATACATGGAACATCTGGAAATGTATGTTCTTCGAATGTCTCCCATACGGCCCGGGACGTATCGACGTAACTGGGACATAAATGGTTCGTCTTCAGGAGGTCGTGTGCTATTTGGGTAATGGTTTCAAAAAAAAAATGGAAAACACACATATTTTTATTATTCAGGTGCCCGGTACACATTTCATCTTTTCTGAAACTGGAAACAATGTTACAGGTGTACCCCAACGCAGTATTTCGGGGCCTACCCTTTTCATTCTATATGTGAATTGCCTTTCAAAAATCATTCATCCAAATTGCTCTATACAATTTGCTGATGAAACTTATTTTATTGTCAGAGCAAATGAAGCGGTTTCCAACACCATTCTCTTTTCAATTCAAGATACTTAATGCATTGGTTAGGACCGAGGATTGAACAATCAAACAGAAAAATTCCACTACATTTTTAGGAGTTTTTATTGATCCAACTCATAACTGATAAAACACGTACTGTGAAAACAAACAAAAAGCAGACTATTCAAAAAATCAAAGAAAAAATGTTCAAGGAGAAAATAAAAAACATTGATTGGAATAAAATATATTCGATTGATGACATTAATGCATGTACTGAGACATTTGTTGGGATGATTCGGAGCACTTTGGAAGAATGCACCTACTCAATACATATTAGGGGTAAAAAAAAACATCGCCAAAACTGGATATCTAACTCACTTGTTGCATCAGTAAAAAAAAACAGTATGTACTTAAAAATGAAGAGGGATCCTAACACAACGAATCACAATTTCAATGAAGAAAAAAATATTAACTCAATCTTCTTAACACATACAAACTATTTAGAGGTAGCGAAAACTATAAAAGAACTAAAAAATAATAAATCACCAGGTATAGACAATCTGAAAGCTGAAACACTGAAATTAGTTGCTGAACACATCGCCGAACCAATTACACATATCTTCATAATAGAGTTATAGAATCTGGCTCCTTTCCAACGTGCTTCAAATCCTCTGCTATTGTTACTCCCATCTATAAAAAAGGTAATCGAGACGAAGTAATAAACTATCGACCAGTCTCTCTGATAACAAACTTTGGTAAAGTTTTTGAAAAACTACTCAAAACTAGAATGTGTAGCTCTCTTGAGAAGTTGAAATTATTGCCCAATTCACAATTCGGGTTTCGATCTGGAAAATGTACACAAGACGCCTTGATTGAGTTAACCAGACACATATATAGGGCACTTGATAAAAGTAAACCCTGCATTGGAGTATTTTTAGATCTGTCAAAAGCGTTCGACACGGTCAATCACGGCATTTTATTGAAGACCTTAGATAATATTGGAATAAGAGGAAATGCACTCGCCTTATTGACATCATATTTGACACAGAGAAGACAATTCGTCAAAATAAATGGAACCATCAGTAACGCCGAAGAAATAAAATGTGGAGTGCCGCAAGGAACGCAGTCCTTGGACCAATACTTTTCTCCATATATGTGAATGGATTGTTCTCTGTCGGGAGTGCTGGCAGGGTCATCAGCTTTGCTGATGATACTGCCATCTTCTATACGGGAAACAATTGGGCTGATGTGAAAAAAAATGCAGAATGCGATCTGGCGTCAATGAAAAATTGGTTTGACTGCAAAAAACTGTGTTTGAACATAGAAAAAACTTGTTTTATACCATTTGGAAGTTACCAGTCCTCCCTCCCTGAATTCGATAAATTATCAATCACTGAAGAAATGAGGATAAAATCTGTAAAACACATGAAATATCTTGGCGTTATGATCGACTCTCACCTAAGATGGGATCATCATATCAATTACGTGGTGAAAAAGTTGAGATGTGTTTTATATAAATTCCGCCGATTTCAAAATATATTAGACCTGAAACAAAATAAAATAATTTATTTTAGTTTAGTACAAAGTCATGTGAATTATTGCATAGCAGCCTGGGGAGGAGTTTCGAAAATACACCTGAAGCCTCTTGAAGTAATTCAGCGAAGATTTTTGAAAATCATGCTGAACAAGGGATTCAGATATGACACCAACGAATTATATAAAGAAATCAAGATTTTGGATGTCACAATTACATTACAAGGCCTTATTGATAAGCCAATTCAAACGGAGAACTGACCTCAATTCATTCAATCATACGTACAGCACGCGTAATAAAATACGATTTATTCCCCCACATATGACAAAAACAATAGGTCAAAAATGCTACGAGTATCTTGGACCTAGAATGTTCAATAACCTACCCCTCCACGTACAGGACTGTTCCTCTTTATCTAAATTCAAGAAATTAGTAAATAAACACATTTCTGACACACCTCGTTTAACAATACACAACATCCTCGATGACAACTGAAAATGTATCAATATCAACTTTCATCTTCAACCTTAAGTACTATATTAGTATATAAGCGATATCTGTTTTCTGCTCTAGCCTAAACGTTAATTGTGTTTTAACGCATTTATATGTATGTATATGTTTGTATGACTCACTCTAGTGAATACGTTTTATATATTTTAAACTTAAAAATTTTTATGTATTTTATCACGTACAAGGATTCTTTCCTTCTGTGAATTATCATTTATTCGTCAACCATGTGAAACATGTGATTTGTGATATTATTCGACATTTTGATGAATAAATATATTGTATTGTATCCCCAGCTTAATCACCAAGTTCATTTCATATTGAATAAATTAGCGAAACATCGTTTTGTTGTTCGAAATCTTCCTGTTTTTCCTCTATTGATATTCTAAATTTATTAGTATGCATGTTTACTCCTCCCTCAACTACTGCATTATATATGTTTTGGCAACTGTACTGTAGAATCACTGACCCATTAGTTTTTCAGAAAAAGATCAGTATAATTTGTTTGAAAAAACCTCTAGATAATTGTAAACCATCATTTTTGTTCAATGGCATAGTAATGGTTTCCAGGAATTGGGAAGCCTTTGTGAATCGTCTCGTTTGTTGAAGCATTGAGGACGTTTTTCAATTTCTATTGCTTCGCGAATTATTTTGGAAGGGAGTGTTTTTGCTGTGACAATGGTCTTCGTGTTGTTGAAGTCAACTCTGTGTCTGGTTTCGTAGTGATGTTTGAAGAGAGTCAAGGTCGATGTCCGAATTGCATACTCCTAGTTCTTGCTCATAGGACCGGTTGGATACTCGTCGGGTCGTCTGTCCTATGTATGTTCTCGGGCAGTCGTGACAAGGAATTTCATATATTCCTTGTTGGATATAACATCTTTAGGTGAGCGCAGAAAAGAGGATATTTGATTAGTTTGCTGTAAAAACAGTCTTGATGTCGTGTTTTTTCAGAATTCAGCTCACTTTATCAGTGACTTTTCGAATGAACGAAAGTTTTCGAGCGTTCAGCTGGATCTTCCGGTGATTTTTCCCTCTAAATTCTTTGTGAAATTGAATTATGAATCAAACTTTTAGGAAATTAATTGTTCAACAGTTCGTGGATTGGTATATCTGTACCTTCAGGAAGAACCATGCCGCCGGACATGCGAACGCGACATGGTTCCTAAAGGTATAACACGTGCTGGTTAGAAATTTAAATTTGAAAATAATTTTAATCAATAGGAAATAGTGTTCGTACGAACAACGTATTAGTGTTGTTTTTATCAGATATCTTTTGATATCAAATGAAGTTTCACCTCCAGTCATCCATGTGTTACAATTTCGACTTTTACGACACATAACCTCTATTCACACTCAAGTTAAAAAATACGTTTAGCTTCGATCAGTTGTATCACTTGTGTTCTTTCCATTGTAGCATCCCTGATGATGATAATAAAGATTATCGAAAGCTTGGAATCAGTGCAATAAGACTTCTCTTATTGGGCTGCTGCATACCCCAAATATTAAGCCCCCTAGACAAGAGTTCTATTTCAGCCCTCGTTTCCTAACTAGTCAGCAAACAAGACTACCTATATCTCTCTCTCTAGATTTCAAAACTACAAAAACCACTGCCACGGCCAAATCCCTCCAGACCAGAATTACCCGCGAAGCCAGCGAAATTGAAAACCGTCCCAATTGCCTTAACAAACGCGACGATTCGCAAACACTTCTCAATATCTGGAAACCACTTCTGTCCCGTCATACCTCTGATAGACGATAAGATTGGAACATTTGGTGTAAAAGTTGAAACTTTCCCTGGAGATCAATTGATCAATTTTCTTCTCCTGAAAATGCTCACCTTGTTAGCAAAACGCGCTTTGAGTCCAAAAATCAGTTTGGTGTTAGGCTAATTGATATCTAGAAGTTTCAATCCGTCGTCATACCTCCTCAATTCCCACTTATCCGACTGAGACTTAATCTGTCGACGGTCCGACCCCTGACCCTTCTATGAATATCACACAAGTACTCAAGTACAATAACCTTCAGTCCTCGATCGCTATAGTCACAGGTACTAATAGAAGACTTAGACCTAGGCGCCAAATCACTTCATCTTCGAAATGGCTCCGTAATGAGAGCCTAAACGTCGGTAAAATTGAAATTCAAACATTTTTGTTCCCCAAAATTGAATGAATAGTGTATATAAGCATCTTTTAAATGATGCAATAATGGCACACCTGGGTTTTCTCCATTTTTCTCGAATTCAAAATTAAAGGCAAAATCTTTGAAGGTCTTTATGGGGAGAACTGAGGCCCAAATATTCTTATTTCAATGATCATACTGTCTTCTATATATGTGAATTTATTCAGTACCCACTTTTTGAGCCCTAGATTACAAGAAAAAAAATTAAATGCGAAAGAAAGGACGATCTAAACCTACCTACAGCTCATCCAATCCATCCTTGCACAAACTCAGATACTTTTCCAGTTGCAGACTGGAAGTGTAGACCATGACGAAATAAATAACACCTATATAAATAAATTTCAACACAGTGAACAATATAATAGGTGTTTTTTTATCTTGGTATATTTCACAGAGATTGCTGGGCATATGCGTTCTCCGTTCAGTGCCAATATGGATTAGACAAGCTGTAACAGCACGCTTTCTTATCTGTGTGTGTATCAGTACTCGGTTAAAAAAACAGTTATTGGCTTTATTTAATGTGAGAGCTCTCTAAGAGAAAATCTTTCTTCTTGTATAATACCTCAACTTTTCAGAATAAGTCATCGAATATGGGTATCGTTTGTTCTTTGAAATTTTTCGTAAAAATCAATGTCAAAAAAGTTGCAGACAATTTTGCCCTTTTCTCAAGTGCCACCGCGGAAAATGAAATGAACGTTACCAGTGTATATCAGCCTACTAATGGGCTCATTCAGCATTTTTTTTTTATTTCATAATTCAAAAGTACTGGACCCAAATGATCTAATTACCAAAAATTTTTTTTTTATTCACATGTTTACAACCTTAGATTAATATTTAAAATCCGTGCGCGTATAAACGGGGCGTGGCTTATTGTGACGTCACTATACGTACGGCCGATGGGCGCCAGATAAGAGGTATTCGTTTATTAGTAAACTCACGTCAGTTCAGTTTTCGTTGAGTGTGACTGTATCGTGAAGTAACTGTCATTTGATTTATAATGAGCGATAAAAGGAGTTTTCGCAAAAGTTGTGTGGTACCAGAGTTTAGGAATACATCTACTAATGCACCGGATAAGCAGGACAGTCATGGCATTTTGATTCCTGTATAAATTTTTCCTCCGTGTTCATTACACATGACACATCATAGTTTTTTCCTTTTATTTTATGCTCTGGTGTTATTTTTGCCCTCAACTCACAAAACGTCTGTTGTTGTTTCACTTGTACATAACCGATGGCATTGTCTCCATGATTTTGTCTAGCCGATCTGCGAAAAAAAAATGTTCCAGAAAGGTGTAACAGTTCATTTCTCAATGAATGGAAATATGGAATTTGGGAATACTTCAGTTGCTATAAGCACCTTTTTTTTTATTTTTTGTGTAGAACTCACGTAATTCGATTTCCTCTGCGAAAAATCCTCAACACTTTTCAGCGGTCTCGTATATTCTCGAAGAAACATGTCCATTTTTTTGTGAATCCTCCCAATTTTTCAAATCAAATTTCTGTTGTTTGAACACACAAAATTTGTCCTTCTCTTCATAAAAACAGCTCACAAGTCCTAATTTACTTGTAACATTTTTAAGCAGACGAAACCATTATTGTTTCAAATAATTAACCTTTTTTCGAAAGTCAATATAAATATGTTCAGTTTTCAACAATAACACGGCGGTAACGGTGAAAAGGTGCTTATAGCAACCGAAGTATTACCATCAGTTTAACCACAACTGTATTGTCTTTTCATGAGTTGTGTTTACTTACAGCTGTAATTTCACTCCTTTCATTTCACTGCTAATAAAGTCGTTATTTTTGTTGAAATAGTCCATTATCATAAATATATCCACTTCTGGTAGATTATCAGAATCAGCTTTCATAAATCCAGTTTTCAACGCGTACATTTCAAAAAGAATAACACACTTCGCTAGCAGTAAGCGATGCCACGTCCTCTACCGTGTGCGTATAGTGACGTCACGCGATGTTCTCGATACTTTTACACCAGCGCAACTTCAACTTGAATTATTTCAGTACAGGATGAAGCAATTGGTCTGAAATTTTTGTGAGCGTAATAGGGGTCCAGACATTACAAGAAAATGCATAAAAATGTTATAATGTTGATTTCACTGAACGACCCTATTGTTATATTGTATATTAGCTTCGTTGAAATGAAGGAAAAATATTACCCGGAAACCCTGGGTTCCCGGGTATTTTTTTTTCGAATTTAAAATTTAAAGAATTTAAAGACCTTTGAGGAAACCCAAAAATTCATTTTTCGTAGATCATGTCTTCTTTATATGTGATTTTTTAAAAAATTTCGATCCCTACATTTCGAAAAAAAAAACTTGAAAAAGACCATTTTTTACCCTCAGAGGGGGAAAGAGAGGGAGGAAATAAAAAAATATGGCGAATGTTTTTTTAGGCCATTCGCAAGTCAAATCGAAATTTCATAATTAGGGTCATTTCGACTATCTCAACCCGAGAGACCCTTTGGCCATTGGCATTCTCCGATTCAAGATGCCCGAAAAAATTTATGACATACCGTTCCTTTTTCTATTTGGGAACTATGCAGAAGTTGTACAATTTTTAGGTTGGTAAAAATGGTAACCAAAAATTCTGTCGGATGTCGGTACAACACTGACATGATAATATTATGTCATGTTCCGATATTCCTGAACAGTACTGTCTAGTAAATTGAGTCGTTTCGATTTTACTGACATTCACTGGCAATTATTTCGCGCCAATTTTCGAATGAGGTACCCTGTTAGAGACTAAATAGTTACTGGTGCTACTGCTGCAGAAGTGGTCCTGTAGTCCCAGTATTCCCAAAATTGAGTGAGGTGTGAGGTTAGGTTGTGTTCGAATAAACGTCAACGGATAAAATATTAAATTTGTTGTCAGATCATTGCAATTGCAAAATTATCAAAAATGTTTCGAGTTGTACTGGAAGATATTTGCGTAGGAGTCGATGCTGAATGAAATGAATCCAGCAGATCAATAAAAACTGCGGGAACCCCATTTTTCGAGATTGCAAGCCTTACTCACTCACTTGAAATGTTGTTTGAGAATCTTAGGGGTGTAAAAACCTACTACATTTTGAATATACACTTCTATTTTTGGTATTTTTTCTCTGGGACCTCTGATTTTGTCGAGGATTATAATTTCAGTCATTATATTCTCTGAAGATTTATTATTATCAGAGCTCGAGCTCTCTGAATTTTCCATTTCCGTATCGCTATTGCTTAATATTTCTTCCATTATTCAATTCATTTTGAAATAAGATAGGGTAGATCACACCTGTCATCGCTGACAGTTCCTTTGATGGATGTCCGATAGCGATCCGTTCCGATATCATCAGCAGTAGATTACTATCACTGCAAAAAGCGTTCCGAAAATGCTTACTGTGGCCAGTAATACCAGCAATATCGGAACATGACATAACCCATAAAACGGCAGCACTGGATAACGGCTAACAGACACGTCATGTCTGGTAGCGACTTCAACTCAATTTCATGCAAACCCGTTAACGTTTTATTTCATAACGTTGAGGTCTACGTATTGCAGTCACTTCAACTCTCTAACGGTCCATAATAATATATCGTTTTGGTAAACCAGAGTGGCCTTTCCCTCTCTCTCTCTCTTTCTCGAATGCACCTAGCCATAGTGAGAGAACCGCTCTGGTTACCTGAAACGATATTATGAACATGACTCCCAAATGTCGACACTCAGTCGCATGCGACAAAATCAGTGCATTGCTATTATTGCTCTTACGTTGAAAAGAGATGGGGATATTTTGTCGCATACGACAGTGGGCAATAGAGGACTTCTGCTAAGAAATCAGTGTTGCCAATTCCGAATAAATCCCTAAAAAATTACTAAAAAAATACTGACGCTTTTTTCATAATTTCCAATTATTCAAAGGTGCTTTACGCTTCGAAATACCCTGTACAATAAACAAAATGTTGCATAATAGTTCGAATTGAAAGATATTGCATAAAAACAAATTTATAGGGACATTCATTTTTTTGGGGACTTTTCTGTCAGCTTTGGCGCCAAATTCAAATTTTAAGGGTACTCTGTGATATCAAAATCTGCATCGATTTGTCGAAAAGATATCGATATTTTCATTTTTATCCAATATTTTTTTGTATGTTCAGTACAGTGATGGTTTATCGGTGTTATTATAAAAATTGTAAAAGTGGCTCAAGGACCATTAGAAAAAAAGAGTAGTTTTACAATTTTCCTAAACCTAAAAGAGATTTAGCTAAGTGTCTGAAATGGATAGCACTTTGTGGGAATGAAAATTTGATACCATCTAAAATAAATAGAAATATTCATGTGTGTAGTTTACATTTCATTAGAGGAAAATAGAGTGATGAAGGGCCAATACCATATTTATCAGTTCAAGAGGTGGAAATTGAATGCACAATATTAATCATGGGGCAGAACAGAATACCGAAAACACTATTTCCAGTTCAGCTATTGAAAATGGCAATAGTGACAATTATTGAAGCCATTGTAACAGATATCAAGAACTCCAAAAATATTTCATCAAACATTAATGTTGTAAGAGACTCGAACCTGGCCATTGAAACAACCACCATTCAAGATGAAAAATCTTACGTAGAGTCGTATACCTACCCAGACATTGGAGCTTGTAACAAAACAAAATATATTTTCATATGAACACTTGAAAAAGAATCAAAAACATTTTGAATACGTTAAAAGTCTATGAGAAACAACACAAATGGCACGAACGAGCCAAGACAACAAAAATAAACATAGGTTAGAGGATAGATGAGTTAAGATGGTTCGGACATTCGGACTTTATATAGATAGGTTATGGTGTTTAAAATCCCCCTGGGGAAAAAATGAAATTTCCTAGTAATTTGTTTTTGCAATATCTGAAAAATTAGACTATTTTGCAGTTTGATATCAAATGAATAGTAATTATTGAGGTGTTTTTTATCCCAACATAATGACTGAAAGCAATAAAAAGCGTCAGTATGTTTTTAGTGATTTTTTAGGGATTTATTCGAAATTGGCAACCCTGATTCCTTAACAGAAGTCCTCTATAGACATTTGAGAATCCAGGCAGGCCCCATCCCTAAATATTTTGACAGCATTCACGGTATCGTGGTAACAAGTCCATTGGTCAACTGCGCCTGTCCGAAGGAAGCAACGACCATGCAACGACATGGCAATGACCACCCCAGTGTTGGCAACCGTACCTTTTTAAAGGTACATGTACCTTTTTTTCCTTCAGTGTACCTTGTACCTTATGAAAGTCACAAGGTACGCTGATTGTACCTTATTTTCACACTCGGAACCCGATGCATAGACAATTCGAACTTTTCGTCCGAAATTCACATCTTTGATCCGAATTCTGTCGGTGTTGTCAAATTTTCATTGCTATTTTGACAACTTTGACAGAATTTCGTATGGAAAATATAAAATTTGGATGCACGAGGATCAGCCCCCCAGGAGTGGGACTCTGTAAGCAAATTATTAAAGCGAAGCGATAGCGATTCGCTTAGAATGTGACTAATGTGAGTCATAAAACTGTGGAAACAGAAAACTATATAATATTGTGATTGTGATATTAATGATATTATGTTGAAATTTGAAACTGCCCTGCCTGCATTAGTACTTTGTACAGAGTATATTATTCTCAACTTTAGAATCAGTGTATATTTCCAGAAATTTGCAATACGATTGTATTTATTCAAGATAATTGGAATCACAGATGCAACAGAAGATAATCGAAAAAAGAATCCGTGATTGTACTTGGGTATAATTCCAGAATGTTACCTGATCCATATCTCAATTTATATAATTTAGGTACAATAAGTTGATAACACTCTTCCTGCTTCACTCAGTAACAGAAATAAACTACTAATGAAGAGATTATGTATATTTATTAGATACGTAGTACAGTACCCACAAAAAACTTGTAGCACCATCATCATGTGCCAATCAGGCCAACCTCAAGTTTCAAAGTTTAGAACAATTATTATGAAATTCCCAGAACGTCTGTGGTAATGAAGAAGTATTTCAGGGTGTACTATTTTGCTCGGTTTTACATGTTAGAAAGAGAAAGATACTATCGCTTTTTGGAGACATCAAAATCGCTCTCGCAATCATAGAGATCCCGAAGTACTCTCGTCTCACACGATGACTTCCGATTGTGAAAAATAAATTGTCAAAGAGATATTTGTCGCTATTAGTAAGGAGAGTTGTTCACAAATCCCCTCCACGCCCGTATATTTCAATACAAAATAATCGGTCACAGTCTGAACAAATCGCTATCGCTTCGCTTTGATTTTGTGCTTACAGAGTTCCGCTCCAGATTCTTTTTCACGAATTCGATTGTCGAGTAGCTCAGACTGTGACTGTAGCATGCGCTGTACCGAAAATATACGCATATTCTAAACAATTCGATAATCGGATTCATGAAATAGAATCTGGGCTCAGCTCTAGCTTTGAAATTTGCCTCTGATACTCTGATATGACAGTTGACAGCACCGTCACAGAATAGAAGCTCATTCCTGAAAATATCTTGTCTACTTCAATTTTGCGCATGTGCAGAAATCGAAATGATAATGTACCTTTTTTTCAATGGAGAATACCTTATTTGTGCATTCTGTGCACCTTTTTTTCTTCAACATGGGTTGCCAACACTGGACCACCCAAACCCAAACGTGTAAAAGAAGAAGAAGAACCCGTGAAAAGTTATATTACGTCAATTGAAAAGGACAGCAGTATTAGAAAATTCTTATTATTTTATTATTATTTGTTATTTGTCTGTGGACAGCAGATTATCATAAAATCAACCAAAAAGTTTATAATTGTCTTTGATATTTACATGTACATGAGTGCTAGTTAAGTCCCAGATACTGTGGAAATATTAGAATTTTTTGTTGGGAATTAAGGTATAAAGATGACTACTGCTGCTCGACCAACTTTTGAACCAGCTAGAGGCGGACAAGGGAGAAATGAAAAAGATTTGAGTGCTATATCAAGGCAGTATTCAAGCAGAGATTTGCCAGGTCATACCAAATTGAAATACAGGTAATGTATTGCTAGTTTAGTTTAACCTTAATATACTTCATGGGTCTCAAACATTATCTAAGTTTGTTTCTTACTCATTCCCAAATCAAAACAGGTCACTAAATATATTTATTTCAGAGAACACGGCCAAGGGACAGTTGATGAAACAAGGGCCCGAGACTTTCGTAAGGAATTAGAAGAACGTGAAAAAGAAAAAAGATCTGGAGTTAGGGCTGCTGATCATAGTAGTAAACGACTAAAATTAGACCAAGTACCAGCAGCCAGTTTGGATGCAGATGATGCTTTAGATGAAGATTCTGATTCTAGTGATGACGATGATAACGCTGAAGATTTACTAGCCGAGTTGAATAAATTGAAAAAAGAGAGAGCTATTGAACAGTCAAAGAAAGAAATAGAAATGCGTCAAGAGGAGGAGAGGATAAGGATGGAAAATATTTTAAGCGGAAATCCTTTGTTGACCCACTATTCGTCTGGTTCAAGCAGAGCAGATCACAAGGTGAAGAGAAGGTGGGATGATGATGTAGTATTCAAAAACTGTGCAAAATCTGAACCAGATAAAAAAACAAGTATGTTCATTAATGACTCTCTTCGTTCTGAGTTTCATAAAAAGTTCATGGAGAAGTACATTAAATGAATAATCACTGTTTGGATATTTTTTTAAGTTACTGTGATTTTTCTGACACAATTTTTGTGTTCTATATTTAATGCCATCAATATATGAAGAGCTGTTAGTCAGTTTTTGAAATGAAGTGCTTCAGTTATTGACTTTTCCAATTATTGAGGTACCTTAATTTAGGGGATATAGAGTATTCACAAAATATAAATGATACCATTTTGATATTTCAAGTGTGTTTTTTTCAACATCAATTCAATAAATGGTTATTTACATAGCATGGGTGTATTAAATAGATGCAACCTTTCAAATCAAAGATGTGTGTGAAGTTAGCAACGAAAAGTTAGCAACGTTTCTGTAAAATTCGTTGCCAGCCACGATTCCATAGGGCGGATTTCATGCAATGAAATTGAAACGTATTGACCAAAATCCAAGTTTTACTTAGCATGAATCGTAATCATAAGCATGGAGGATGACTGAAAAAACTTGAGAAAATAGAAAACATCACTAGTAGACTTTTGAATAGTACGGAAAACGTTAAAATTGAAAATGTCATTTTTGATGTTCGGAAAATATTTGAATTATATAATTAACCATTAGTCGGAAACACGAACGGCTAACACTTGAAGCATGGAAATGATGACTGAAGAGTTCTCAAATCGGAGGGAAAGCCTGGAAAATTTGAATATCTTTATTGATGGTGATACTTTGATCAGATATTGGCTCATAAGTCGAGAACTAGAGAGGGTGCCACTTAGAAATTTTCACAGAATACGTAAAATGACATGCTTATTCCGAAAAAAAAATAGCACGGAATTTTCAGATCGGACGGAAAGCCTGAAAAAATTGAAAATCTTTATTGATGGTGTCACTCTAATTAGATAATGGCTCATAAGTCGAAAACTAGAGAGGGTGCCACCTAGAAATTTTCAGCGAATACGTGAAATGACATGGTGATTCCGACAAAAAATAGCACGGAATTTTCAGATCGGACGGAAAGCCTGGAAAAATTAAAAATCAATATGGATGGTGTCACTTTGATCAGATATTGGATCATAAGTCGAAAACTAGAGAGGGTGCCACCTAGAAATTTTCAGAGAATACGTGAAATGACATGGTGATTTCGAAAAAAAATAGCACGGAATTTTCAGATCGGACGGAAACCCTGGAAAAATTGAAAATCAATTTGGATGGTGTCACTTTGATCAGATATTCGCTCATAAGTCGAAAACTAGAGAGGGTGCCACCTAGAAATTTTCATAGAATACGTAAAATGACATGCTTATTCCGAAAAAAAATAGCACGGAATTTTCAGATCGGACGGAAAGCCTGTAAAAATTAAAAATCAATATGGATGGTGTCACTTTGATCAGATTTTCGCTCAAAAGTCGAAAACTAGAGAGGGTGCCACCTAGAAATTTCCAGAGAATACGTGAAATGACATGGTGATTTCGAAAAAAAATAGCACGGAATTTTCAGATCGGACGGAAACCCTGGAAAAATTGAAAATCAATTTGGATGGTGTCACTTTGATCAGATATTGGCTCATAAGTTGAAAACTAGGAAGAGTGCCACCTAGAAATTTTCATAGAATACGTAAAATGACATGCTCATTCCGAAAAAAAAAATAGCACGGAATTTTCAGATCGGACGGAAAGCCTGTAAAAATTAAAAATCAATATGGATGGTGTCACTTTGATCAGATTTTCGCTCAAAAGTCGAAAACTAGAGAGGGTGCCACCTAGAAATTTCCAGAGAATACGTGAAATGACATGCTCATTCCGAAAAAAAATAGCACGGAATTTTCAGATCGGACGGAAAGCCTGAAAAAATTGAAAATCTTTATTGATGGTGTCACTTTGATCAGATTTTCGCTCATAAGTCGAAAACTAGAGAGGGTGCCACCTAGAAATTTTCAGAGAATACGTGAAATGACATGCTTATTCCGAAAAAAAATAGCACGGAATTTTCAGATCGGACGGAAAGCCTGGAAAAATTAAAAATCAATATGGATGGTGTCACTTTGATCAGATTTTCGCTCAAAAGTCGAAAACTAGAGAGGGTGCCACCTAGAAATTTCCAGAGAATACGTGAAATGACATGCTGATTCCGAAAAAAAATAGCACGGAATTTTCAGATCGGACGGAAAGCCTGTAAAAATTAAAAATCAATATGGATGGTGTCACTTTGATCAGATTTTCGCTCATAAGTCGAAAACTAGAGAGGGTGCCACCTAGAAATTTTCAGAGAATACGTGAAATGACATGGTGATTTCGAAAAAAAATAGCACGGAATTTTCAGATCGGACGGAAACCCTGGAAAAATTGAAAATCAATTTGGATGGTGTCACTTTGATCAGATATTGGCTCATAAGTTGAAAACTAGGAAGGGTGCCACCTAGAAATTTTCATAGAATACGTAAAATGACATGCTCATTCCGAAAAAAAATAGCACGGAATTTTCAGATCGGACGGAAAGCCTGTAAAAATTAAAAATCAATATGGATGGTGTCACTTTGATCAGATTTTCGCTCAAAAGTCGAAAACTAGAGAGGGTGCCACCTAGAAATTTTCAGAGAATACGTGAAATGACATGGTGATTTCGAAAAAAAATAGCACGGAATTTTCAGATCGGACGGAAACCCTGGAAAAATTGAAAATCAATTTGGATGGTGTCACTTTGATCAGATATTGGCTCATAAGTTGAAAACTAGGAAGGGTGCCACCTAGAAATTTTCATAGAATACGTAAAATGACATGCTCATTCCGAAAAAAAATAGCACGGAATTTTCAGATCGGACGGAAAGCCTGTAAAAATTAAAAATCAATATGGATGGTGTCACTTTGATCAGATTTTCGCTCAAAAGTCGAAAACTAGAGAGGGTGCCACCTAGAAATTTCCAGAGAATACGTGAAATGACATGCTCATTCCGAAAAAAAATAGCACGGAATTTTCAGATCGGACGGAAAGCCTGAAAAAATTGAAAATCTCTATTGATGGTGTCACTTTGATCAGATTTTCGCTCAAAAGTCGAAAACTAGAGAGGGTGCCACCTAGAAATTTTCACAGAATACGTGAAATGACATGCTTATTCCGAAAAAAAATAGCACGGAATTTTCAGATCGGACGGAAAGCCTGTAAAAATTAAAAATCAATATGGATGGTGTCACTTTGATCAGATTTTCGCTCATAAGTCGAAAACTAGAGAGGGTGCCACCTAGAAATTTTCAGAGAATACGTGAAATGACATGCTCATTCCGAAAAAAAATAGCACGGAATTTTCAGATCGGACGGAAAGCCTGAAAAAATTAAAAATCTATATTGATGGTGTCACTTTGATCAGATTTTCGCTCAAAAGTCGAAAACTAGAGAGGGTGCCACCTAGAAATTTTCAGAGAATACGTAAAATGACATGCTTATTCCGAAAAAAAATAGCACGGAATTTTCAGATCGGACGGAAAGCCTGAAAAAATTGAAAATCTTTATTGATGGTGTCACTCTAATTAGATAATGGCTCATAAGTCGAAAACTAGAGAGGGTGCCACCTAGAAATTTTCAGAGAATACGTGAAATGACATGGTGATTCCGACAAAAAATAGCACGGAATTTTCAGATCGGACGGAAAGCCTGGAAAAATTAAAAATCAATATGGATGGTGTCACTTTGATCAGATTTTCGCTCAAAAGTCGAAAACTAGAGAGGGTGCCACCTAGAAATTCTCACAGAATACGTAAAATGACATGCTCATTCCGAAAAAAAATAGCACGGAATTTTCAGATCGGACGGAAAGCCTGAAAAAATTGAAAATCTTTATTGATGGTGTCACTCTAATTAGATAATGGCTCATAAGTCGAAAACTAGAGAGGGTGCCACCTAGAAATTTTCAGAGAATACGTGAAATGACATGGTGATTCCGAAAAAAAATAGCACGGAATTTTCAGATCGGACGGAAAGCCTGGAAAAATTAAAAATCAATATGGATGGTGTCACTTTGATCAGATTTTCGCTCATAAGTCGAAAACTAGAGAGGGTGCCACCTAGAAATTTTCACAGAATACGTAAAATGACATGCTCATTCCGAAAAAAAATAGCACGGAATTTTCAGATCGGACGGAAAGCCTGAAAAAATTGAAAATCTTTATTGATGGTGTCACTCTAATTAGATAATGGCTCATAAGTCGAAAACTAGAGAGGGTGCCACCTAGAAATTTTCAGAGAATACGTGAAATGACATGGTGATTCCGAAAAAAAATAGCACGGAATTTTCAGATCGGACGGAAAGCCTGGAAAAATTAAAAATCTTTATTGATGGTGTCACTTTGATCAGATTTTCGCTCATAAGTCGAAAACTAGAGAGGGTGCCACCTAGAAATTTTCAGAGAATACGTAAAATGACATGCTGATTCCGAAAAAAAATAGCACGGAATTTTCAGATCGGACGGAAAGCCTGGAAAAATTGAAAATCAATTTGGATGGTGTCACTTTAATCAGATATTGGCTCATAAGTCGAAAACTAGAGAGGGTGCCACCTAGAAATTTTCAGAGAATACGTGAAATGACATGGTGATTCCGACAAAAAATAGCACGGAATTTTCAGATCGGACGGAAAGCCTGGAAAAATTAAAAATCAATATGGATGGTGTCACTTTGATCAGATATTGGATCATAAGTTGAAAACTAGGAAGGGTGCCACCTAGAAATTTTCATAGAATATGTAAAATGACATGCTCATTCTGAAAAAAAATAGCACGGAATTTTCAGATCGGACGGAAAGCCTGAAAAAATTGAAAATCTTTATTGATGGTGTCACTTTGATCAGATTTTCGCTCATAAGTCGAAAACTAGAGAGGGTGCCACCTAGAAATTCTCAGAGAATACGTAAAATGACATGGTGATTCCGAAAAAAAATAGCACGGAATTTTCAGATCGGACGGAAAGCCTGAAAAAATTGAAAATCTTTATTGATGGTGTCACTCTAATTAGATAATGGCTCATAAGTCGAAAACTAGAGAGGGTGCCACCTAGAAATTTTCAGAGAATACGTGAAATGACATGATGATTTCGAAAAAAAATAGCACGGAATTTTCAGATCGGACGGAAAGCCTGGAAAAATTAAAAATCAATTTGGATGGTGTCACTTTGATCAGATATTGGCTCATAAGTCGAAAACTAGAGAGGGTGCCACCTAGAAATTTTCAGAGAATACGTGAAATGACATGGTGATTCCGACAAAAAATAGCACGGAATTTTCAGATCGGACGGAAAGCCTGGAAAAATTAAAAATCAATATGGATGGTGTCACTTTGATCAGATATTGGCTCATAAGTCGAAAACTAGAGAAGGGTGCCACCTAGAAATTTTCATAGAATATGTAAAATGACATGCTCATTCTGAAAAAAAATAGCACGGAATTTTCAGATCGGACGGAAAGCCTGAAAAAATTGAAAATCAATATTGATGGTGTCACTTTGATCAGATTTTCGCTCATAAGTCGAAAACTAGAGAGGGTGCCACCTAGAAATTCTCAGAGAATACGTGAAATGACATGCTGATTCCGAAAAAAAATAGCACGGAATTTTCAGATCGGACGGAAAGCCTGGAAAAATTGAAAATCTTTATTGATGGTGTCACTCTAATTAGATAATGGCTTATAAGTCGAGAACTAGAGAGGGTGCCACTTAGAAATTTTCAGAGAATACGTAAAATGACATGATGATTCCGAAAAAAAATAGCACGGAATTTTCAGATCGGACGGAAAGCCTGGAAAAATTAAAAATCAATATGGATGGTGTCACTTTGATCAGATTTTGGCTCATAAGTCGAAAACTAGAGAGGGTGCCACCTAGAAATTCTCAGAGAATACGTAAAATGACATGCTGATTCCGAAAAAAAATAGCAGGGAATTTTCAGATCGGACGGAAAGCCTGGAAAAATTAAAAATCAATATGGATGGTGTCACTTTAATCAGATATTGGATCATAAGTTGAAAACTAGGAAGGGTGCCACCTAGAAATTTTCATAGAATATGTAAAATGACATGCTCATTCTGAAAAAAAATAGCACGGAATTTTCAGATCGGACGGAAACCCTGGAAAAATTGAAAATCAATTTGGATGGTGTCACTTTGATCAGATTTTCGCTCATAAGTCGAAAACTAGAGAGGGTGCCACCTAGAAATTTTCAGAGAATACGTAAAATGACATGGTGATTCCGACAAAAAATAGCACGGAATTTTCAGATCGGACGGAAAGCCTGAAAAAATTGAAAATCTTTATTGATGGTGTCACTCTAATTAGATAATGACTCATAAGTCGAAAACTAGAGAGGGTGCCACCTAGAAATTTTTACAGAATACGTGAAATGACATGATGATTCCGAGAAAATAGCACGGAATTTTCAGATCGGACGGAAACCCTGGAAAAATTGAAAATCAATTTGGAATTGTGTCACTTTGATCAGATATTGGCTCATAAGTCGAAAACTAGAGAGGGTGCCACCTAGAAATTTTCAGAGAATACGTGAAATGACATGGTGATTCCGAAAAAAAATAGCACGGAATTTTCAGATCGGACGGAAAGCCTGGAAAAATTAAAAATCAATATGGATGGTGTCACTTTGATCAGATATTGGCTCATAAGTCGAAAACTAGAGAGGGTGCCACCTAGAAATTTTCATAGAATACGTAAAATGACATGCTCATTCCGAAAAAAAATAGCACGGAATTTTCAGATCGGACGGAAAGCCTGAAAAAATTGAAAATCTTTATTGATGGTGTCACTTTGATCAGATTTTCGCTCATAAGTCGAAAACTAGAGAGGGTGCCACCTAGAAATTTTCAGAGAATACGTGAAATGACATGGTGATTCCGACAAAAAATAGCACGGAATTTTCAGATCGGACGGAAAGCCTGAAAAAATTGAAAATCTTTATTGATGGTGTCACTCTAATTAGATAATGACTCATAAGTCGAAAACTAGAGAGGGTGCCACCTAGAAATTTTTAGAGAATACGTGAAATGACATGATGATTTTGAAAAAAAAATAGCACGGAATTTTCAGATCGGACGGAAACCCTGGAAAAATTGAAAATCAATTTGGATGGTGTCACTTTGATCAGATATTGGATCATAAGTCGAAAACTAGAGAGGGTGCCACCTAGAAATTTTCAGAGAATACGTGAAATGACATGGTGATTCCGACCAAAAATAGCACGGAATTTTCAGATCGGACAGAAAGCCTGGAAAAATTAAAAATCAATATGGATGGTGTCACTTTGATCAGATTTTCGCTCAAAAGTCGAAAACTAGAGAGGGTGCCACCTAGAAATTCTCACAGAATACGTAAAATGACATGCTTATTCCGAAAAAAAATAGCACGGAATTTTCAGATCGGACGGAAAGCCTGAAAAAATTGAAAATCTTTATTGATGGTGTCACTCTAATTATATAATGGCTCATAAGTGGAAAACTAATGAGGGTGCCACTGTTGAATATTTCCAGATATGGTTTTTCAGAATCTTTGATGTCATCTTCCAAGAAAGTAGTCCAACACTTCTCACTTATATATTTTGTCGAGACTTCATCATCAAAATCCTCCACTTCTTCATCCATTTTAGAAACAGCAGATATAGTATGCTTGGATTTTTTCAAGGCTATCATTTTGTGGAATCCAAAATTCCTTCGGGCCGTTTTTTGTTTTCGATTCCATTTCTCCTGCATCAGTAGCCCTTTCGAATCTTTGCTTTTTTTTATATTGAGAGATGTTTTAGAAATGGATAATTCCATTTCTTTATACACACTCAAAATATATTCCCTCGATTTCCTTATCATCCGGCTTATTTTAACATTTTTCTCACCTTCCATGATATTATTTTTGAAAATATTGTTCCAGCTTTCCACTGGGGCATTGCTAAATCTTTGTCCATCAGCGAGTAGCCCAGACCACAATGGCAAGTAGGGAACATATTTTTTCAAAATTATTTGTAATAATTCGGGAGCATAAAAACCATTCTTTTCTTCCTCATTCTGATATTGCACTCCTTTTGAAATATCTTCATATATTTTGTAAAATTCTTGATAGAAAGGGCTGTTTTTATAAATGGTATCTTGGTCGCAGTCTGGAATTAAATCTATCTCTGTGACTGTTTCGGAAAACGATTCATCTTTATTATTAATACACAAATCAACTAGATGATTATAGACTCGATCCAGTTCATGAGATTTGTATTGAGAATTCAATACCACAACAACATCTTCAAACCACTTTTTCATTAAAGAATAATTATTTATATTAAAAGGAGCAGCGAGTATGTTCTTCAAAAGCGTTTTGGACCATCTCTTTTTCTGCATTTTGTATCTCCATCACTAACGTTATTACTTTCCAAGAATTTATTAACGTCATTACTTATCATCTTCATGAAATGACAGCAACATATATGAAGTCTAACAATTGATTTGTCAACAGTGATCCCAGCTCTGATACATTCAAATGTTTTGGTAAGGTAAGTGTCCAAACTCATCATATTGCAAAATCGCATCACGGCATTAATCATTGCAAAACTAAAGTCAGTTACAATGACTTCAAATGGGGGCCATGTCACACCGTTTTTCACACAAAATTTTTGAAAGTTCACAAACCCGTATCCAATGGAACTACGACTATCATGTTGACAGAGGATAAATTCCAACACAGGGCAAATTCTTTGAATGAATTCGAACCTCAAAACTCCACAGTAATAAAAGCACTTCTTTTTCTCTCCTTTTGGGGCTCGCGGTAAAGTTCCTGTGGCATCAAAATACAAAACTCTTCACTAAACAAATGAACTTGGAATGGAATTCCAATGAACTGAATATATTCAGGATGATCACGTTTCATTTTAATAAGATCTATGGTGTCATCTCTGGCTCTATCGAGACGAGATAAGGCTTCGCTTCTAATTTTCCTACACACAACATCAGATTTAACCCCTTGAAGATTTCCAACGGATAATAGCTCTCTATTGGCTTTGAAAATATTTGACATTCGAAATTTAAGTGGTTTCTGTTTGGACAGCTCCTTTTGAGCTAGTAATCTACTCACTCCTCGAAGTTGCTCGGTTTTGTTAGAGGTGTGTTTAAAGTTTTTGCCACTCGAATAAACGAAACCTTTTCCAGAATTATGAATTTTGATCAAAAATAATTTACAGCCTTCATGAATACATCTCGCGTACACCACGCAAGAAGATTTATTAAAACGTTTATTTTTGATCACCAGGGAACATACATTATTCACTTTCTTCCCAATTTTTTTTTTCAAAATATAATTGAATTGTTTTTGTGAAACCATGTGTTTATTAAGTTTTCCTACATTGAAAACTCCTTCGAGAAATTTACAATCAATATAACAGCTAGAAAAATTCATGGCTCTATTATTTGTGCTTTTCATGGGTAAAACACCATCATCATCACTACTCGAAGAAATTCAGATTTTGGGAATCATTTCTTCGGGAGTAACTTCTTGAAGTTTTATAATATTACTGTTCTGATCGGCTTCCGGGCATATTGATGACTCACCAGATAAAGTATCTGTATATTTTGGACTATGGGAAGAGTGCATTTTATCAGTGTGAATTGTATTATTTTTATTAGATATTATTGGTTCGATATTATCGATCCCTGAAGAACTGCCCGTTATTTCATCCGAGCACAAGGCTGCATTTAATGAAAAACCATGTTCAGACAACTGATCAAAGCTGGGTGGATTTGCTTTTGGTATTTCCGATAAACAAGAATTATCAAACAAAAAAGAATTATTATCATTGGGATAACTGGGAGTTGAAATTCGATTAATCAAACCATTTCTCTTCATGTATACGAATTTGTACAAACGAAGTCGGTTTTTACGGGTATTTTTCACTCCTAAAGACAAACACATTGAATTGAAAATAGATTTGTCCGATCTCACGGAAACTTTCAAATCGGACTCTGTGACATTATTATCCAAAATAAATTTCTCAACTAACTTAATTTTACTTGTTATGGTTTCATTGAAAAAGTAATTCTTTCTCATTTTGGCACCACAAACAACAACAAAATGAAACTAAACTAAAAAAAAATTCTGAAAATCAAATGCAACAGGAAAGATATAACTTCACAACCCACAATGAAAACGAACGAGCTCGTGGTGTTAGAAAGTGAAATAATATAACTGGATGAGATATTGAGAACTGAAGAAAAAGTGGGGTTGAAAAAAGTATATGATATGAAATATCCAATGAATAATCCCACAAGGAAATTTCGGAATATCTCAACCAATGTTAAGGATGAGAATAAAGAAACGAAAACGGACTGAAGGAAAACGAAAACAATGAAGACTAAGAAACACGAGGTGAAGTGAAAACTGTGATATCCTACCTAGTTTTGACAGTAAAAACACTGATTTTAGATTCGAAAACTGTTGAGTTAGAAAACCACCTCACTACTACGTATCACAATGCAAGACTAATATGAAAATATGAAGTCCGAAAATGCGAATAAACTGTGGTGGTGGGGGCATACCCACTAATACAGGATTGGATAAAAAATATCGATATTTATCGAGTGAGGGGAAACATAGGACTTGTTGTGGTTGCACAGTTGTGAGCTGGAAACATTTAGGCGAGTTGTAGTCTTATACATGATTGTGCGACTACTTAGAACTCCCCTCGGTTGAAACCAAAACAAACCTGAGACCTCACTGTAGGGTATTCACATTAAGATAGAGTGCGCGTAAACCATGCGTCTAGCGTGAATAGCACGTGGATAGCTGATCCTCGCGTTTCGATTGGCTGGTTGTGATATCGAAGAACGCACAGAGCTGTATTAAGGCAGCCACAGTCTAGTACCAAAAATTATTGAGATTCGTTTTACGATCTTTCGAGTTTCTCAGGGGTAAGGCCGTGTGGGAGGAAGTGAATTTCCTTATTTCCAAAGAAATGTCGGCTGGACGTCAGCCTTCGTGAGCGAGCCCGATGTACTTCGTGAGAATTCGCGTTGCAGGAAGGGTACCGGGACCTTGACGAAGGCTGGTAACTGGTAACATATCGTGCCAGTGGCTTGCCAACTGAGTTGTTCGGAAAAATTTCAAAACTATTATTTAGGTACTGATTTTGATTACTACAAGTTTGTGGTTGGCTCTTTGGAGGGATATAATAAAAATTTCAATGAATATACATTTTCAGTGAACAATTATTTCGAAATTAATCATAAAAGGAATGAGTTGTGATAAAAATAAAAACAGTGTGAAGATAGGTATACCCACCCATATTTATTGCTCATTTGAGCCATATAAATGATGGTGGATTCATGCAGTAATCGTAGCTCGGAAGGGGGACATCGTAACTCGCAAGTTGGACATCGTAACTCACAAGTCGTAAATCTTAGTTCGTAACAAAATATACACCCAATGAGAGTAGTAACCCAATGTTTCAGAGAGTAGTGATGACAGCAAATTTGAAAAAAAATTGGTGAAATTACTGAAATATGTACAAATACAAGAATATGGTATAAAAGAGACACAAATTGAGATCAATTGAAAATTCCGTGCTATTTTTTTTCGGAATCAACATGTCATTTCACGTGTTCTCCAAAAATTTCTAGGTGGCACCCTCTCTAGTTTTCGACTTATGAGCCATTATCTAATTAGAGTGACACCATCAATAAAGATTTTCAATTGTTTCAGGCTTTCCGTCCGATCTGAAAATTCCGTGCTATTTTTTTTCGGAATGAGCATGTCATTTTACGTATTCTGTGAAAATTTCAAGGTGGCACCCTCTCTAGTTTTCGACTTTCGAGCGAAAATCTGATCAAAGTGACACTATCCATATTGATTTTTAATTTTTCCAGGCTTTCCGTCCGATCTGAAAATTCTGTGCTATTTTTTTTCGGAATCACCATGTCATTTCACGTATTCTCTGAAAATTTCTAGGTGGCACCCTCTCTAGTTTTCGACTTATGACAATATCTATCAAAGTGACACCATCAATTGATTTTAATTTTTCCAGGTTTCCGTCCGATCTGAAAATTCGTGCTTTTTTTCAAAATCATCATGTCATTTCACGTATTCTCTGAAAATTTCTAGGTGGCACCCTCTCTAGTTTTCGACTTATGAGTCATTATCTAATTAGAGTGACACCATCAATAAAGATTTTCAATTTTTTCAGGCTTTCCGTCCGATCTGGAAATTCCGTGCTATTTTTTGTCGAAATCACCATGTCATTTCACGTATTCTCTGAAAATTTCTAGGTGGCACCCTCTCTAGTTTTCGACTTATGAGCCATTATCTAATTAGAGTGACACCATCAATAAAGATTTTCAATTTTTTCAGGCTTTCCGTCCGATCTGAAAATTCCGTGCTATTTTTTTTCGGAATGAGCATGTCATTTAACGTATTCTGTGAACATTTCTAGGTGGCACCCTTCTAGTTTTCGACTTATGAGTGAAAATCTGATCAAAGTGACATCATCAATAAAGATTTTCAATTTTTCCAGGCTTTCCGTCCGATCTGAAAATTCCGTGCTATTTTTTTTCGAAATCACCATGTCATTTCACGTATTCTCTGAAAATTTCTAGGTGGCACCCTCTCTAGTTTTCGACTTATGAGCCATTATCTAATTGGAGTGACACCATCAATAAAGATTTTCAATTTTTTCAGGCTTTCCGTCCGATCTGAGAATTCCGTGCTATTTTTTTCGGAATGAGCATATCATTTTACGTATTCTGTGGGAATTTATAGGTGGCACCCTCTCTAGTTTTGGACTTTTGAGCGAAAATCTGATCAAAGTGACACTATCCATATTGATTTTTAATTTTTCCAGGCTTTCCGTCCGATCTGAAAATTCCGTGCTATTTTTTGTCGGAATCACCATGTCATTTCACGTATTCTCTGAAAATTTCTAGGTGGCACCCTCTCTAGTTTTCGACTTATGAGCCATTATCTAATTAGAGTGACACCATCAATAAAGATTTTCAATTTTTTCAGGCTTTCCGTCCGATCTGAAAATTCCGTGCTATTTTTTTTCGGAATGAGCATGTCATTGTACGTATTCTGTGAAAATCTCTAGGTGGCACCCTCTCTAGTTTTCTACTTTTGAGCGAAAATCTGATCAAAGTGACACCATCCAAATTGATTTTCAATTTTTCCAGGGTTTCCGTCCAATCTGAAAATTCCGTGCTATTTTTTTTTCGGAATGAGCATGTCATTTAACGTATTCTGTGAAAATTTCTAGGTGGCACCCTCTCTAGTTTTCGACTTATGAGCGAATATCTGATCAAAGTGACACCATCCATATTGATTTTTAATTTTTCCAGGCTTTCCGTCCGATCTGAAAATTCCGTGCTATTTTTTTTCGGAATCAGCATGTCATTTCACGTATTCTGTGAAAATTTCTAGGTGGCACCCTCTCTAGTTTTCGACTTATGAGCGAAAATCTGATCAAAGTGACACCATCAATAGAGATTTTCAATTTTTTCAGGCTTTCCGTCCGATCTGAAAATTCCGTGCTATTTTTTTTCGGAATGAGCATGTCATTTCACGTATTCTCTGGAAATTTCTAGGTGGCACCCTCTCTAGTTTTCGACTTATGAGCGAAAATCTGATCAAAGTGACACCATCAATAGAGATTTTCAATTTTTTCAGGCTTTCCGTCCGATCTGAAAATTCCGTGCTATTTTTTTTCGGAATCAGCATGTCATTTCACGTATTCTCTGAAAATTTCTAGGTGGCACCCTCTCTAGTTTTCGACTTTTGAGCGAAAATCTGATCAAAGTGACACCATCCATATTGATTTTTAATTTTTCCAGGCTTTCCGTCCGATCTGAAAATTCCGTGCTATTTTTTTTCGGAATAAGCATGTCATTTCACGTATTCTGTGAAAATTTCTAGGTGGCACCCTCTCTAGTTTTCGACTTTTGAGCGAAAATCTGATCAAAGTGACACCATCAATAGAGATTTTCAATTTTTTCAGGCTTTCCGTCCGATCTGAAAATTCCGTGCTATTTTTTTTCGGAATGAGCATGTCATTTCACGTATTCTCTGGAAATTTCTAGGTGGCACCCTCTCTAGTTTTCGACTTTTGAGCGAAAATCTGATCGAAGTGACACCATCCATATTGATTTTTAATTTTTACAGGCTTTTCGTCCGATCTGAAAATTCCGTGCTATTTTTTTTCGGAATGAGCATGTCATTTTACGTATTCTATGAAAATTTCTAGGTGGCACCCTTCCTAGTTTTCAACTTATGAGCCAATATCTGATCAAAGTGACACCATCCAAATTGATTTTCAATTTTTCCAGGGTTTCCGTCCGATCTGAAAATTCCGTGCTATTTTTTTTCGAAATCACCATGTCATTTCACGTATTCTCTGAAAATTTCTAGGTGGCACCCTCTCTAGTTTTCGACTTTTGAGCGAAAATCTGATCAAAGTGACACCATCCATATTGATTTTTAATTTTTCCAGGCTTTCCGTCCGATCTGAAAATTCCGTGCTATTTTTTTTCGGAATAAGCATGTCATTTCACGTATTCTCTGAAAATTTCTAGGTGGCACCCTCTCTAGTTTTCGACTTATGAGCGAAAATCTGATCAAAGTGACACCATCAATAGAGATTTTCAATTTTTTCAGGCTTTCCGTCCGATCTGAAAATTCCGTGCTATTTTTTTTCGGAATGAGCATGTCATTTCACGTATTCTCTGGAAATTTCTAGGTGGCACCCTCTCTAGTTTTCGACTTTTGAGCGAAAATCTGATCGAAGTGACACCATCCATATTGATTTTTAATTTTTACAGGCTTTCCGTCCGATCTGAAAATTCCGTGCTATTTTTTTTCGGAATGAGCATGTCATTTTACGTATTCTATGAAAATTTCTAGGTGGCACCCTTCCTAGTTTTCAACTTATGAGCCAATATCTGATCAAAGTGACACCATCCAAATTGATTTTCAATTTTTCCAGGGTTTCCGTCCGATCTGAAAATTCCGTGCTTTTTTTTTTCGAAATCACCATGTCATTTCACGTATTCTCTGGAAATTTCTAGGTGGCACCCTCTCTAGTTTTCGACTTTTGAGCGAAAATCTGATCAAAGTGACACCATCCATATTGATTTTTAATTTTTACAGGCTTTCCGTCCGATCTGAAAATTCCGTGCTATTCTTTTTCGGAATAAGCATGTCATTTTACGTATTCTGTGAAAATTTCTAGGTGGCACCCTCTCTAGTTTTCGACTTTTGAGCGAAAATCTGATCAAAGTGACACCATCAATAGAGATTTTCAATTTTTTCAGGCTTTCCGTCCGATCTGAAAATTCCGTGCTATTTCTTTTCGGAATAAGCATGTCATTTTACGTATTCTGTGAAAATTTCTAGGTGGCACCCTCTCTAGTTTTCGACTTATGAGCGAAAATCTGATCAAAGTGACACCATCCATATTGATTTTTAATTTTTCTAGGCTTTTCGTCCGATCTGAAAATTCCGTGCTATTTTTTTTCGGCATAAGCATGACATTTTACGTATCCTCTGAAGATTTCTAAGTGGCACCCTCTCTATTTCTCGACTTATGAGCCAATATCTGATCAAAGTGTCACCATCCATATTGATTTTTAATTTTTCATGGCTTTTCGTCCGATCTGAAAATTCCGTGCTATTTTTTGTCGGAATCACCATGTCATTTCACGTATTCTCTGGAAATTTCTAGGTGGCACCCTCACTAGTTTTCGACTTATGAGCCATTATCTAATTAGAGTGACACCATCAATAAAGATTTTCAATTTTTTCAGGCTTTCCGTCCGATCTGAAAATTCCGTGCTATTTTTTTTCGGAATAAGCATGTCATTTTACGTATTCTGTGAGAATTTCTAGGTGGCACCCTCTCTAGTTTTCGACTTTTGAGCGAAAATCTGATCAAAGTGACACCATCCATATTGATTTTTAATTTTTACAGGCTTTCCGTCCGATCTGAAAATTCCGTGCTATTTTTTTTCGAAATCACCATGTCATTTCACGTATTCTCTGGAAATTTCTAGGTGGCACCCTCTCTAGTTTTCGACTTATGATCCAATATCTGATCAAAGTGACACCATCCATATTGATTTTTAATTTTTCCAGGCTTTCCGTCCGATCTGAAAATTCCGTGCTATTTTTTTTCGGAATCACCATGTCATTATACGTATTCGCTGAAAATTTCTAGGTGGCACCCTCTCTAGTTTTCGACTTATGAGCCATTATCTAATTAGAGTGACACCATCAATAAAGATTTTCAATTTTTTCAGGCTTTCCGTCCGATCTGAAAATTCCGTGCTATTTTTTTTCGGAATAAGCATGTCATTTTACGTATTCTGTGAAAATTTCTAGGTGGCACCCTCTCTAGTTTTCGACTTATGAGCCAATATCTGATCAAAGTATCAGCATCAATAAAGATATTCAAATTTTCCAGGCTTTCCCTCCGATTTGAGAACTCTTCAGTCATCATTTCCATGCTTCAAGTGTTAGCCGTTCGTGTTTCCGACTAATGGTTAATTATATAATTCAAATATTTTCCGAACATCAAAAATGACATTTTCAATTTTAACGTTTTCCGTACTATTCAAAAGTCTACTAGTGATGTTTTCTATTTTCTCAAGTTTTTTCAGTCATCCTCCATGCTTATGATTACGATTCATGCTAAGTGAAACTTGGATTTTGGTCAATACGTTTCAATTTCATTGCATGAAATCCGCCCTATGGAATCGTGGCTGGCAACGAATTTTACAGAAACGTTGCTAACTTTTCGTTGCTAACTTCACACACATAATCAAAGGACATTCTGGCCCGACAGCTTGTGGGTTGCCTAAGAGCATATACATTTATTAATACCTATAATGCATACAAACTTTCATGTTAAATTAGTTTGCTATTATACAAATTTTTATTTTTAATGATATGCTAGGAAAACACTGCTAAACTTACAATGTTCAAATGCAGAAAGGGTTTGTGTTTGTTTATCCTGTGCAATTTATAAAGTACATTATGATATAGTTGGTAAACGGCAACAGAAACCATATTCAAGTAAGGCATAAAATACTTTATAAGTTATATACATAAGACTTTAATTTTTTGAACAATGAAGTGTATTTCATTATTCTCTCTCACTTCCCCTCTATATGTTGTGTTCTTAGATTATGAACCATATAGCTGGAGAAATGAAAATGACATCCGTAAGGTTAGCAAAGCCAATTTCAGTAAAATTATTGAAACATTTCAATAATTGCCAAGAATTTGTATTTATAAAATAGTTTGTTTTGGAAACACCGTGATATTGATGACATCAGTTTACTTTTCTATATTCGCGTTGAAACGTCTTTTTAAAACGACATGTTTATTGGATTCATTTAATTTTCACAATTGCACGGAAAATATTGTGTATAGGGTGACCAGGCCAGTGTATGAACACTTTAGACGTTAATATCAGCAGGGTGGATTTTTCAATGATTTATAAAAATATTTTTTATATTTCGCCACTCCCAACTTGCTCATTTGGCTAAATCTATTCTTTGGAATATCTTTAAACCAAAATACATTTTGAATGTTGTTAGGGAGGCAATCATCAATATCATTTTCCTCAAAATGCAACTGAACCAATAAATGAACAAAAATGTCCAGTAAATAAACAGTCTCGAACCAGTAACGGAACAGTTGAATAAAACAAGTTCATTCAAAATCAATTTGATGTTATTCTAAATGACAGCTAACAAAAATAATATTTTTTCATTTCCTTTACTTTGCAGATCCCACGACTACTTTTTTCAACATGCGCCTCAATTTTTTCCATAATGCATTTCTTGTACCAGATTTTATCTTCTTTCTGTGGCCACTTCCAATTATTTGCGGATTTTGTCATGCCATTTACTTCATATTCGTCTTTGTCTATATCTCTAACAATTCCTGGATAGTGTGAATTGTCATAGAATACAACTACATTGTCATTTATACGGATGGTATTATTTTTTTCATCATTGGTTATTTTTTCTTGTTGTTTCTGGCCTCTATTCCTCTCTTTTTGACTGGGACTATTACTTGTTAATTTTTTATCCTTTCCTTTCCTGGCTTTGGTCTTTTGTTTTTTTCCTTCTTGTTTTTTTTTTCGATTTTATTGGTATAATATTCTTTACATTTCAAAGATGATATAAGGAACTTTCTCTCTTGTTCTGTTTGTTTTGGTAGTTGAGCTGCTCTAGGCCAATGACAATGCCTATCCCAAATATCTTTTGAATTCTCTCTTGGAACATCCTGACTATTATTGGCAACATTTTCTTTTTCTGCCTCTTCACCTATTTCAGTTACTACGGAATTTATCGCACCATCGAGTCTTATTTTCTCCACAGTATTCACTACCTCCTCACCTTCTTCCTGTCTCTTCGCCAGGTATGATTTCATCATTTCCTCTTTCAACTTCGTTTTCTATACTACTTTCTGCATAAGGCAGAAGAGGTCCAATGTTTTCATCTGGATCATTCTGAGTACCGTTTTTATTAGGTACGTTCTCAATTAAAATATGGAATCATTGTCTGGGGATCCTCTAGTTTTGTACAAAGGGCTTTTGTTTTACAGAAGAGAGCTGTGAGAAATATTGCATCCTTGAAAGTTAGACAGTCATGTAGAGACAAATTTAGAGAACTGGGAATCCTACATCCTAGAACTGTTGATGTATGTTAAATCAAACTTCAATACATTTATGCCTAACAATTTTAACCACAACTATTTCACACGAAATTGTAATGATTTTTTAATCCCATCACACTCTCGTGCATTTTATGAAAAGAGCCCTAGGTATGTAGGAATTATCATATATAACAAGCTCCCTAATGATTTTAAAACAATCACAAGCCTCAAATTATTCAAACAGGCTGTGAAAAAAATGTTTTTAAACAGTTCATTTTATTCTGTGCAAGAGTATCTAGATTTTAACTTTTAGTATTTTGACTCTTGTTTCATTTAGTCTCAAGTTCACCTATTTTATTTATATTCTGTTTTATATTGTATAATTGAAAGACTTTGTTCTCAAGAATACTTTTCTGACGTGTCCCAGATCTTATGGACAATAAAGCTACTATTACTACTACTACTATTACTATTTTCAGGTACAAGTACAGGATCAAAATATTCATCTTCAGTCTCACATTGCACATTATCCGTTGCAGGTAATAGTTCTATTTCTTTTATAGGGGATATATTATACACATTGCTTTCCCGGCAGATTTTTGAAATATGACTTTCCAGCTGTGTTATTTGTTCGTCGATATTGGACAACATATTGTCTTGCATGACGGGAGAAGCAATATTCACAGGAGCATCATCAACCAGATTTTCATATACTTGGCCATTAATCTCAAAGGGTAAATTGTCCAAAAGCTCTTGGTTGAAACTCAGTTCATCATTCACATTTATATTCGGATAATTCGCTTCCTCGCGCAACGAATTATCTCCAGTCACCTGTGGAATATCTGTATCATTCTTACACTTATTCCAGATGTTGATCGAGGGGCAACTTAGCAGATCTATGGAACTCAAAAGTCTCTAAATCTATTTCTGGGAGCATGGATTCTATAACCACTATGGTTGTTAATTTGTCCTTGTGTGTTATTTCTTTGGGTCCTGATGTACGTTTCTTGGGACTTGGAGATGTTTCACTTATTTCTTTTCTTCGATTAGATATACATTTTGAGTAGTCCACAGCACTGGGATCAAAAGGATACATTCCACAAGTTCGGAATCCATTTTTTATAGTTTCAGATTTCGTAGCCTCCTGGAAATGTGGAACAAATGACGATTTCGTTATGGAGGAATGGGTTGTCACACAAACAGGAAATCATGCAGACTTGAGCGGTTTGAAAATAGACACATCGCATGGTTGCAAGATGTAAGTAGCATTCGGAAGTAGGCAAAATAATATAATTTTTTTCGCTCTACAGAATTCATGGAGTTCAATGCTGATATGGGATTTGTGCCCATCCAGAAATAATACAAGTGGTAATTTGATGCCATGTTCTTGTAGCCATCCAAAGAAGCAGTTTTAAATGTATTCGAAGAGTTTCACCGACCATCCATCCATTTTCAGATTTTCTATGAAGAAACTGTCTGGAACAGAATTTGCAACATCTCTGGGGATCCTCTGGTATATATACAATCATAGGCGGTACAGCAACCCCGTCAGCAGAATAATTGCAAAGCACCGTCAGGCTTCCTTCTCTTTACTTTGAGCAATTTCGTAAAAGTTTCTGTAACTTTTTGGACCTAATAACTTCCCACTTTTAGGGCAAAGTTGAAAGCCTGATTCATTTGCATTGAATATTCGTGATGGATCATTCAGCAAATCTACTGCTCCTTCTTCAACAAGATGCTCTTTGAATTCTGCAAACCACTGCCTTAAAGATTCCTCTGTAACAAAGGCTCTAGCCTTTGAAATTATTTCGGTATTTTTTTTAGCCACCTCAGGATTTCATTTTAAGAATAGTTTCAGTCATTTATCTCCTGGTCTATCATCTGTGAATGGATTATCCCTCCCAGTTTCCTTCAGAACTTTTTGCACAGCGTCTTGAAGTTCTGTGTTATGCATTGGAAAACTCAACTTTGCTTTGTCCAAAATCCATTTACTCAATTTATTTTCTTCTTCTTTAGATAGCACAGGACTTGGGCCCATTTTCCTCTCCAAGGGATTGTCAGATTTCATTTTGATGCTAAGAGTGGACTTTGGAATGCCATATTGTTTTGCTGCTGCATTTAAAACCCTTCGGCGGGCGCGCTTTGTAAAATCCCATGAGCGGGCGCGTTGCGGCACTGAGGACCGCAAGCAGAAAAACACCGAAATGATCGGTTAACTCAACCATTTCGCGAAAATAAGTTCTAAAAGAGAAAAATTGTTGGTTTTCATAACATAATATATTTGGCTGACAACTTTCTAACTCAAAAAAATAATTGTATGAAAATATTTTCGAAAATAAATTGAATTCTTGTTTTCAATCTATATATCGATTCTTAAATATAATTATAAGTCTTCTTCTGGCGGGAACAGACAGTTATTACATTTGACAGTGTTCGTACTATGTCCTTTACAAACAAAATTCTGACACCTAGAACAGGTAACCATAGTTTTATTATTTTTATGAGCACTGCATATGTGGCATCTTCCTTTACGATTTGGAGTAACTGTTACAGGAACTTCTAATTCTCGGTATCGGGAAAGGAACTCATTGACGTCTTTTGGCAGTGTTCTCAATTGAGCACGCTCTTTCAGGTGGTCTTCCATTAGAGAAATGCCTAATTCGTACAAAAAACATTCATCTTCTGGGATTCTTTTCTTCCTGCCTCGTATTATTATAAATGATTTCAGAATTGATTCCAATATCAAGAATTCGAAAAAAAAAGCAAGAGGCCATCTCCGTGTTGTCCTTTGTGTCGAATATGAAGCACACTTTTGATCCACCGTATCTACGCCACTTTTTGTTCGATTATACTCTAAAATGATTTCGGGCTTGTTAGTTTCATCATCTACTTCTCCTGTTTGGTCCATAGTGGAAAGTAAAATCACAGCCTTATTCCTCTTGGTAACATAGGAAACCAGCGTCATGTCATATTGGAATCCAAATAGACTTGAACCAACAGTGCGTACTTTATTTGGAAGAAATTCTGTTGGAATTTCTCTTTTATTTTTTTTTCAGTGTGCCAATCAGAGTGAGACCATTTTGAAGGAGATATTCTGCCAAAGGGTAATAATAGTTATCGGTTGTCAAATTCCTTTTCGTTCCTTTTATAGGGTCTACTAATCTCTTCACTATATCGAATGGTTTATTGGAAGTCTTATAGACTCCTTCTCGTTGCGTTCCACAGTATAATTCGAAATTCCATGTGTAGAATGTCTTGCTATCACAGAGGGCATACATTTTTAGACCATATTTAGCCGGTTTTAGGGGCATATATTGCACGAACCCGCAACGGCCTTGGAAAGGATGAAGCATTTCGTCGATGGTTACAAATTCTCCCAAGCTACAGTTATTCATATCATAAGAAAAAGAAATCGTTTGTAACTAAAGGCAGCTCTGAGTATATCATACCAGTCCCATCTTCAGCCCAGAGCTCTTGAACGTTTGCACGATTTCCTTTTTTTATTGATATGAGAAACAGAGCTCCTAGCATAGCGATTATTTCGTTCCTAAACGTTAATATACAGTCTCTATCTCTTTCGTATAAAATGTTCTTTTTTTCCCTCGATGTATATATTGGTGCAGGTAACAATTTGATCAATCATATCTGGAGTTATAAACAAAAAAAGCTTCTTCTTCATTCGATACTTTTTTTGCAGCACCTTTAGATCCAGGGAGTACTTTTACAATATTTTTAGCTCGCGTTTTCCCAGGTGGAACCACTGGAGTACTTTTCCAAATATTTTCAAAATCTTTAGCAATGTAAAAGTATTCTTCTGTTTCATCTTCCGCTCTAAGCTCTAAGTTTTGCCCATCGTCATCTCCTGATTGTTCTGATTCACTATCATACATTTGCGTTTCAATAACCTCCTCCTCGTCTTGGCTGTCATCATCAAAATCAAATTCATCTTCGTCAAAATCGGATAAATTATTTACAATATCTTCTAATTCCCTGGCATTGAGTGCTTTTTTCGTAATTTTCTTATCCCTAAAATTGATATGAAGTATAGTATATCGTCAGAGAAAACTATAATTCCATTGAATTCCACACTAGCAAAATGAAAAAAAAATATTAATTTGAAATTGTTTACTTACATGACCGGGCGCGCTGCGGACCGGAGTACCGCAATTGTGAACTTACTATTTTGACGCTTTGCTGTCGTCTGATAGGTACCAGTGAAAAATCTCAGTCAAGGATACATGTTGGCAAATGTATTCAAGATTGCATATCTGAGGGGGCAGCGGCATACACCAAACACGCATACGAACAAATACAGTTTTTGATAAATTGCGGCACTGAGTGCCGCTGCGCGCCCGCCGGAGGGTTAAAGTAATGTTGTGGCTTTTTATGTCATTCAAAGCTGTCTGCAGAGAAATTTCTGAATAGGAAAATCTTCTTATCTGTTTTTTCTTCGTTGCATTTTTTTTCTGTTTTTCGTTCATCTGAAATGAATTAATTATTCTTACCAGAGGAAAATTGTTGACTGAATAAAATGACTGAAACCAGTGTATGAATACTGTTATCCAGTGAGTGAACAGTACTAAATTGATGTTAATTCACTGGTCTTATTATAACTTCGGAAACAAGTAGTTGTTTATTGAAAAACTGAACCTATTTTACCCCAATGGATCAAGTTTCGATAAAATCTGATGGCAACACAAAGTCACACAAAAAGTTTGCTGTAGATTACGAGAGAAAAAAAAACATGAAAAATAACAATTTTTCTTCTTCCGTGTATTTTTTTGGGTTCTCAACCTAACCTACAACAATCTGAAATTTGGAATCTATACAAGTGAAGAAGGGCACATTTGTAAACTACCCCTTGGAGTTGCTGTGTTGATCAAAAACAGTTCCTTCTGAACCCGATACGTTCTATCATTCAGCTACTTCTCGTATTTGTCTATGAAAAAATACAAGAACTAATGATTATCAAAATTATTTATCGTTCTTATTTTTTCAGATTGTGGTAGGGTAGGAATAACTTATAAAGGCTACGAAGAAAGAATCCATCCACAACAAAATAATGACTTAAAAAAACAATTTTTCACAATCAGAAGGGGACATAGGGGGAAAGGAAGAAAAAAGGCATGATAGCAAATGACACGTTTTGTCTCTAAAGAAATTAATTGAAAACAGTTATCAGTATAATCGAAAAATCTTTTGAAATCATTCAGTTCAAAATAACTGTAGATTAAATGGCAACTTGGATATTTTTTGTGCTTTGAAGTGTCTCGAAGACAAAGAGGTTACAGAGGTTTTTTTGAAATAATAAAAAATACCTCTTTGTCAAGTGCCACCACTGAGAATTACACAAACGTTCTTAATTGTGGTAATAGTGTGCATCATCCTTGTGACATGATGGAATAATATCAACTGGGACACCTAAATTTCGAATTAAAAATTTAATTTTTTATCCACATTTTTTTTTTCAATATCATCCTAATAGGCCTGGCCTGTGATGGGTAGACAATTTTTTTAATTCAATTATATGGCAGTCAAATTTTGAATGTTGAGGCAATTCCAAAAAGCTTGATTTCGGCCCCTCGCCCTAAGGAGGGGTCTTTAGTAAAATTCGAGATAGATCTTGAGAGTTTGCAGACCTTTTCTAGGAGGTTACGAAGTTGAGGTTTTGAAATAAAAAAAAACGAATTTGTATATTATGAAATGCTATATTCGATGAAAAGAAACAAAAACAACAAAATAAAAAAAAAGAAATTATATTGATGAACCAAAAATGAAACAACGCGATGTACTGAGGGTACTAAGTATACGCGGTAGTGGAATGAGAATATCTAGGGAAAAGAAAAAATCCCATTGCTAATCTGATAACATCTATTGGTGTGCCTTCGCCGTAAATACATTGTTTGCGGAGAGTGATTGCAATACGTAGCTTGACCAATGTGTTTCGGTTACTACCGGAATGAATAAAATGTTAGTACTACTCATTTTTGGCCAACTCCTTCATAAGATTCAATGTGAGTGTCTAAAGGGGGTTAAAAATGAGAATACTTATATACACCACCCCTCCCTTTTTTATGCAAGGCAATTGGGAAAATATTAAAATATCGCAAATTAAAAAATTATGAACTTCAATAAATCGATTTACATATAAATCTATTAATATAAGAACAAACTACTACAAATCCAATTATGTAGATTCCAAAGGATATTGTTCCATTGTTTAGTTTTTTTAAGCTGGAAATTGAAGGATCTTATGTAACAAGAAGATTGTGAAAAACTTCTTCTATATTTTGAATTCTAGAAAATTTTCTAGAATGCAATTCTCTACACAGCTCAATATCTTTATTTCTGGACTCCTGGGCTCCTTCCCCAAGCTGTCCAATTGGTATCATAAAGTGAGAGATTATTTGCGAACTATGTATCAGAATTGTATGTACAGAGGTTGGCATATTCTATCAAGGATACAAATCCACAAATCTAGCTGTATCCATACAATAATTTTTAAATTGCTCAATTTTGATACCATAGCCACTTGATATTGTTAACAAAATGATTCGGCATCTAGATATCAGTTCTTCATCTACCCCTGTTATTCTTGAAGATTTGACTGGATCTGCAAAAAACCTTCTTGCAGTAACTTCGAATTACCCACTTTGAGGCTTATTCTAAGTTGTAATTTGTATTTCACCGCTTTATTTGGTTATATTTTAATTATAATTAAACATTGTAATTTATACTTGGAATACCTGGAAACCACTCTTGGTCCGACATACTTCTATTTACTCCGACTTGGGAACTAATCCGTTCGAACCTCCCATCGACCGTCCGATCCCTGATCCTGCCATAATTACTAATGAACCCTTAAATCCCACCAACCTTCAATCCTCGATCTCCAGTGATGATAGCCAGCTAGTAAGAAAACTCAGACCTAGACGCAAGGTCACTAAGTCTTGAAAATGGCTCCGAAATGGGGGCCGAAACGTAGACAAGTAAATCATTCCAGACGCGGATCAACCGGAAGTTCCAGCCAGCATATATATATATATATATATATATCGCAGGTCAGATCGAAATTTTGAGATCTCACGGGTATTTCAACTATTTTAGGCCAGAATACCCCTTGGACAGTTTGTGGCAAATATTATCCGACTACAACAAGCACTACGTTATCAAATCGAAGCTCATTTCACTATTTATGAAAAATCGTGGGGAGGTAATGACTGGTTTTATTTTTATTTCGTTTATTCATCTAACCTCGAAACCTCGACATTCATAAATACGCATTCGAGGCTAACGATACGATTTTTATCTGGTAGAACCCATATGGTAAAAATAGGAGGCTGTGTATCATTCACAATTCCTGTACCTTCGGGTGTTCCTCAGGGTTCCCATTGTGGACCTTTGCTATTCAACCTATTTATTAATGACCTAGTTACAATTATAAAACACAGTAAGGTTCTCATTTTCGCTGATGACGTTGAAATATTCAAATCAATTTCTTCTACAAACGATGCCTCGCTTTTGCAAGAAGATTTGTCACAATTTTATGGCTGGTGTAGTATGAATTACAAGTACTTTAATATATCCAAATGTTACTGCCAGACATTTTATAGAATCAATCACCCGGTTCTACATAACTACAGTATCAACAATTTACCAATTAATAGGAAAACAGTGATGAAGGACCTAGGTATTATGTTTGATCGTGAATTGAACTTCATATCTCATAATGAGTATATCATAGCTAAATCACTCAAGATGTTAGGCTTCATTAATAGATCTTGTAAGGATTTCAGTTTGAACACTCTCAAGTTATTATATTGTTCATTAGTTAGATCATTGTTGGAGTACGCTTCAATAATCTGGTGCCCATACTATGAGATACACAAAAACCAAATTGAAGCTGTACAAAATACTTTCCTTAGGATTTGTGCATACAAGCTAGGTCTGAGAAGAGGAGAATATGCATACAACAACATTAGAGATCAGATGAATCTATTATCTTTGGAGAATAGAAGAATCATTTTGGATGTATGTTTTTTAAACAAAATTTTATCTGGCAACATCAACTGCGAGGAGATTTTACCTTTAATCAATTTGAATGTCAACAGACAGACCAGAGTCAGTAACGAAATATTCAAAATACCGTTTCATTCCACAAATTATGGTTTTTTCTCTCCTATAACCCGAATGCTCAGAAATGGAAATAAGTATCAACAGGTTGATATCTTTAGCAGCTCCACAAATACCATTAAAATTGAACTGAGTCGCATTATTTCCTGAAACACTTCCTTTTATTGTTTTGTAGTATTATTTCATTATATGGTTTTGTACTTTATATTATATTTACCACTTTATTGTATTACCTTTATATTGTAGTGTGTTCTATATTATTGTATTGTATTATGTATTTATCTTTAGTTAGCTTTAGGATTTTACAAACTTTTTTTTCTTGAAACAAATTGTAATTGGGACTACCCGTTAAATAAATAAATAAATAAAAATAAATAAATAAATAGATTTTACCATTTCATTCATGAATAGCTGAAGTCTTGTCCCCTAACTCTTTGGAACTATATACTTTGTACTGAAGAGAGGCCAATTAACCCGAAACTTGCAAGTGTGCCCGTCCCAATAATTGAAAATGAATTCAATTGGTTCGCCAAAACCATAAGCAGAAATTTCTTCTGCGAAGAATCCTGCACTGATACCTATTTGGATATACTCCAACTCCCCAGGGTAGTAGTTATTTTCTGATGGAAGTAAGCCCGTTCACGTAATATGTAGGTAGGTGAATTGAGACTGACCTGAACAAATTGCTTTTTCAGATGATTTGACTTCAAGTGTGCCCACTGATAAACGTTTGTGACAAATATAATTTTTATAACTTTCCTAGAAAACAAAAAGTACTGGAGAAATAAGCTCCGCTCCTAAAGTTGTTCAACACCCTGTACACTCAATAAGCTTTCTCTCGGAATTCATAGGACCAAATCTCTCTGACATAGGCGTTACTGACAAATGTGCAAGCAACAAATGGTAGGTGAATTGATTCAACGTGCGATTCTTCGCCAAATTATATCATTTTTCGAGACTCCCAATAAAAAGAGGCAACTTGATAGGTGGGGACCGCAGACTCAATCAAATCTAAGAACCTGTTCAAATACCTGCCCACACGCAGCTCTTATAACCCATGTAGAGTCTGAACCGAACAGTCTTAGCAGCTTGTGTTTTAAGTCGAGTGTTCATATGTTTGAATAACGCGTAGGCGTTGATCAACTTTTATTATTGAACAAGTGAATACTCTCCCCACAAAAATGCAGTCTGTGATAGTGCTTGCGTGTTTACTTACGGTGAACCTGTGGACGATCTCTTCGTCTTCTAAATCGGGAATTTATTTCGACAATGGGTACGATCAGACAACGATAGAAAGACTTATGACTGTGGACGAGAAGAAGGAAATGGAGCTGGAAATTCTAAATGTCCTAGGACTACCACACAGGCCGAGAAGAGTCAACAGAAAACCCTTAAACAAGTCGGCGCTTAGATTTCTTTCAGATATATATGCGTCCTTGATGGAAGAGGAGCATGGAGAGAAAAGCAGAAGGAAAAGGAGTTCGGATGTTTACATCAGCGGAGAGGAACAAAATAAAATTGACGAAAGTGATGTGATAATGACTTTTGAAAGTAGCAGTGAGTATCAGCAGCCCGGTATTTTTTTAGGAGGTGAAATTGAAAATAAGGTCAATTAATATTTTTTGTATATTCCTTGGGTGCGAATCAAACTTATACTCTTTTCTTCTTGGGTTTGTCTACTACAGACGTATTTTTGAATGTTTCAATACCTAGATCACCACGAAAAATGAGAGGTTTAATGTGTGATTTTCATAAGAAGCGGGTAAGTTCTAAAATTGTAAGTGAATATTCAAAACGAATTCATGATTTTGGGGAACAATTTTTGGCTTCTTTTCCGAAAAAAAGGAAAAAAAAAATTCTCTGAAAGAAGTAGGTAACATGAAATGTTCACAATGAAGGTCACCGAAATGTCAATCAATTGACCAGCCACAAACTTATAATTGATCCGAGTATCATTTTTCTTCTCCTGAAGATGCTAACTTTGTTAGCGAAACGCGCGTCTAGTGCAGATATATCAGTTTATTATAAAAGAAGTATTTTTTACTTGGATAAGGTGTTCAAGAATGGTGAAGAAAACATGACTTCTACATACTTAGGCTTGAATGTAAAAGCCATGTTGTAAATTTTGGAACATATGAATTATCACTAATTTTTGGAGACGCTCTGCAATTATTGGAGGCGGAGGAAAAATAATGGGTAATGTTAAGTTTATCGGGCACCAAGCGATAAAAAAAAATTTTTGCGGGAACTTACGTATTTCGACCTCCTGTACAAAAAACTTAGATAAAAATTTTGGCGCTTTCCAATAGTTTTCAAGATACAGGGCATTTTTTGGGTCAAAAATGGAATTTTTGAATACAAGTTCCTGCATCAAAATCACACTTGAAATTCATCCTTCTTTTTTATCAGCACAATGTACACATCCCTAATTATCCGTTCCACACTTTTTTTCATTCGGAAACACTAGTTTTATAACAAAAAAATGCACTTTTCCTCAACAACAACAAAAACATTGAAAATTCGGCATGTCACTGCTAAATGTTTAGTGTATTTTTTTTATGAGGGGTTGGTACCTTGGAAAACCAGAGCACACTATTCAAATTTAAAATATCGCGAATTAATTTTCCTTCATTTTGAAGTTTTTACGTAAATAATTAAAATGATGAAATTATTCGAAAATACAGCCTTAGTGCATAATAAGAGGGCATTAGTTAATCACCTTACAACAATAGGAATATTTCTCTCGACAATTCAATGCCTGAGGTGTGATGCAGTATGCACTTTGAATAAAGATTTGATTAGTGTGCTCTGGTTTTCCAAGGTACCAACCCCTCATAAAAAAAATACAATAAACATTTAGCAGTGACATGCCGAATTTTCAATGTTTTTGTTGTTGTTGTTGAGGAAAAGTGCATTTTTTCGTTATAAACCTAGTGTTTCCGAATGAAAAAAAGTGTGGAACGGATAATTAGGGATGTGTACATTGTGCTGACAAAAGAGAAGGATGAATTTCAAGTGTAATTTTGATGCAGGAACGTGTATTCAAAAATCCCATTTTCGACCCAAAAAATGCCCTGTATCTTGAAAACTATTGGAGAGCGCCAAAATTTTTATCTAAGCTTTTTGTTCAGGAGGTCTAAATACGTAAGTTCCCGCAAAAATTTTTTATTATCGCTTGGTGCCCGATAAACTTAACGTTACCAAATAATGAAACATTCCTTTTTTTTTCCACTAAACTAAAGACTTGATAGACTGCAAATAACGTAAGTACTAATCAGTTTACAATACCGCTAGACGTGTTTCCCTGTAAAATAGCTTGTTCAGGCATGTCATAGTACTATGATTTCGAACCTGCTATGGACTATGGTACACGCCTGAAAAAGCTATTGTATAGTGAAACAAAAAAAGTGTTTTTTATTTTTTTATACGTTAACATGGATTTTCATCAAATATTGGCCAATTCCACCAGCTTTTGCATTTTTATACTTTGACCTTTGACTTTGACGTAGTTCAACTTTCATTTATAATTGTTCAAATGGATTTTTCACTCGACATATCAAAAGCGTTTGATCGAGTTTAGCATCGGCGTCTCCTTTCTAAACTGCCAACCAATGGTTCGATTCCTCCGTTGTGCGCTTTGTTGAAAAGTTTTTTGTCTGATAGGTCTCTGTATGTAGTTGTTAATGGAGTATCGTCTGATATTCTCCCAATAAATGCAGGTGTTCCTCTAGGTTCAGTTCTGGCGCCCGCTTTGTTTCTGCTTCATATCAATGATTTTCTAGAGATGACACTTTCTTCAGTACATGGTTTTACGGACGACAGCACTCTTCATACTAGTTTCTCTTCCAGGGTCCCAATATCAGCACGAGAAACAAAGTCAGATAAGTATCAGCGTCAATAGAATCAACTTGGCGAAAATGATACAAAACTTGTTGGGATCTTCGTGTACTTTGAATATGGAGCCTGAGTTTTTAATCGAATCGAACAGATGGCGTTCTTCTTTAACAGATCACTTCACCTATTTCCGATTTCGCCAATCGTAACACCCTTGGTACAAGTATGACCCGACGATTACCGAATTCCCACCCCTTTTTTGTGAGCTTTGAGACCTGTCGAAACTCTCTTGCTCCAATGAAACAGCTGAACTTAGGAATTTCTTGCTGAGAGAGGTTATTTTTCCTGAGGTTTACAAACTTCAAAAATACAAAGTGAATGTTGATTCGTATCTCCTGTCCCTCGATTCACGCGGTGGTCTTTGAACATTATAGGGCTTTCCTTTCGTGTGCTACAAAATTATAAAAATACCTACCCGTAAAACAAGTGGAAACGCTTCTTTGTTCACCTGATTATGTATCAATTAACAATAATATCTATATAGATGAAATGAAAAAAAAAAAGGAATTGTACCCATAATCTCAACGGGAGTGAACTATTTCCAGCCGAATGTTTGTTTTCGTACCACTGCTTCGAAACGTGAATATACCGCTGATCAAAATGTTTATTCTAGGAGTTCCCGAGAAATTAGCATTTCACGCGCAAAACTGATGTTCATAGCACAGCTTGATTCGGATAATCATATAGTACCTATACACCTGTTTGCGACCAGATTATTAATTGATCAATTAGCATAAATTTGTTATTTACTTATCACCTGCACTGTATCTATTATAGCTGTTTTACACAAGGTGATTTTTTATGTTGTTGATAATTATCTAGTTGGGTATTTGAAAAAATCTACTTTTCCTGAAGAAATCTCATTTGTGAATGTCCTCTGTAATTTCATGTCGGGAGTTAGTATTAATAGATTACGATATTCAACCTGCCATAGAATAATGTAATCTGTGTGAAGTTCAGCACCAAAACATGCTTTGAAACTACATGATTCCATTAAACATGAAAGATCAATCAGCCCTGTCGGAGATATTTTGCTTACCAACTGGCTTAGTTTTCTGTACCACCAAGCCGATGACTGGTCCCTTTTCTGTGGATTTATTCATGGCCGTTGTTCTGTATTCTCGGTATCAGTTCCACCTCTGGTAGTTTCATCGCGAGTACAGGCCTCTCAGGTTTTTTTCCGAACAAAACAGATAGGTAGCTATGGCATTCCTTGCTGAGGGACTTGTTACCAGAGGCGTTGAAAAATTCAAAGTGAATGGGAGTATAACGATACTATTCAAGTCTAGAATTTTTTTAGGAACTCTGTTGATCACATAATTTGACCATTACTTACTCATAAAAATTGGGCGAGGGAGTTGACGCTGTGGTTACGCGTCCGTCTGTCGACCCAGGAGAACCGGGTTCGCTTCCCCAACGGGGCAGAGATTTTCCTTTATAAGAATTTCTCTGTCGTGTTGGCGAATGACTCCTGCCACGTTTTCATGGTTAACGGGTCCTCGAATAATCATGCTGCTCCTGAGTAAGGCGTAGGGACTTAGTAACAAGCCTGATACACACAACAAACACATATACACACCGGGGTTTACGAAAATGGGCCAATGGGGCCTAGTCGCTGACGTTTGCGTCCCCCACCCATCACCATTACTCAAAAATTGGATGTAATTTTCTGAACCTTCCGTAACAAGGCATTGGTGCAGATTACCTACATGCCCCACCAGATACGACAGCTGTCGGAAGCTCTGATCTTTCTGGGTCAAAATCCTATGACCTCGAAATCATCAGATTATACCGTAAAGTGGGGTTACTTTGCAACGATTTTGTCAATTTTTCCAACGTAATTTGCAAATCATTCAACTGAATCTTATCAAATCAACTATGTAATATGTAATACATTCAACCATTGGCTGTCAATTGCTGAACAGTAGGTGGCCATAGTATGAATGACAGGATTTATTTTTACTTTTTGAAAGGGTAGATAATGCTAACTCATCTAAATGGTTACTTTCCCCAGCTACGTTTAAAATATTGTTACGATTTATCCTTGGGTTCGATGATTAAAACACCAAACAACTCTAAACTTCTTTTATTACAACTCTCTATCACAATACAATACAACACAATCACTTAAATCGCTCCGCTAACTTTCCAACGCTCATCTGTACTAAACGCTCTGACAAACTCTCTCTAAACTCTCTGTTATACAAATTCTCCCGTCGCAAAGAGTGACTCCTGTTTATATAGCAGCTCACACAGTGGAGAATCATCCAGACAAATCCCGATAATCGAATATTCTGGGTGACCGAAATTCGTAAGTTACTAAGTTAAATTAAATAAAAGTTGAGTTGGCTTGCATGAATCCACCTTGAGACTAGGTCAAAGCAAATTTTGAGGCTTAGGCCAAATTGACTAAAAATTTTTCCAATTCCACTTGGTTCTGCACAGATTCCATATGCCTACAGATAATAGTCTCACATTTCAAAAGCAGCTTCCTAAATGCACATGGAGTCGAACTAGCCATTAAGTCACACTGGGATGGTTTCTGTTGAGCTTCGAAACTCCTTAGCATTTAAGCAACAAAATTATGCATAAAAATACGTGTTTACTAACCTCACATAATTGTCATCATAATCAACAATCGCACTCGGCTGCTTTCAGCGGGACACTTAAATGTTCTGAAACGGATGTGCGTGAATGGTCAACCGCTAAGTGTTCCCAATTTTAGGAAACAGAAATTAGATTTTTTTCCCGCTTTCATAGACAAAGTAACCCCCCAGTGCAAAGTAACCGCTATCTTTATTTACACTGAGAAGTTGTATAACATTACCTCTATTCCAAATGAGAACTTCAGATACAATACTCCTGTGCATACTTCTTCTATTTTGAATGAAATATTCGATCCAATCAGGGTTTCGCGAGACCAAAACAAAGACCAAGACTGATCAATCTTGGTCTTGGTCTCGAAAAATCAATGTAGTCTTGGTCTTGGTGTTGACCTTGATGTTTCAAGACCAAGATGAGACTGGCTCAGTCTTGGTCTTGATAGTCTTGGTAATGGTTTATTTGCATATAATAGGTATTTCGTATTTCTCAGTCTTCAACAATTGTCAATTTGCACGAGTAAAGTGAGCGAAATGAATTTCTCATTTCACCAAAATAATTTAATTTGATAAATCTTGAATAAAAATGTAATTATACCCACACAGCGAACAGGTCGACAGAAACAAGGTTCAAATGGGTCGGTATGTTGATTAGGTTTTATTGACCAGTTTACAATGGATTATTTTGTAATGAGCAGGAAAGATGCAGATGCGGCAGAGGAATCCCGAGGTTATTCTAATAGTTATTATATGTAGAAGTGTGAATAGCTCACCAATTATATTGGTCATAATTTATTATTTCCATTTGGTATCGAACTCTGATGGGTACAACGGTGAAACTTATACTAATCTGTTACGAAATATGCTAGCGCCGCCTCTGTCGGTCATTTTTCCAGGAACTCGTAAATCACATGGAGAATTCGATACACATCATCGAGGCCTCTCTCGAAGATTCTCCATAGGTGTACGCGGGTATGAAAGGAGATGCTTCATCGCGGGACAGAGTTATTCAGAGCTAAGTGGAGAGAGCTTTCTGCAGAAGTAGTAGTACAGAATTTCTATGACAGAGAGTTTATCTGAGTGTTTAGTACAGAGCGTTGGATAGTAAGCGGAGCAGTTTAA